>JAZKJV010000568.1:0-600000 GCA_037367405.1 Ottelia alismoides
CCAAAAAACCTAAAACGGTCAATTTATTATGAATCAAAAGTCGTTCGGGCGAAATCGACCGAAAAACGGTCGCATCGTAGCGCGCGCCGTGAAAAAGCCGCGACGCAAATTCAGAAACCGCAAAATGAATCGAGACCATCATTAGATCCGATTCGACGACACGAGACCAATGGAATCGACCGTTCGTCAATCGGAGGTCGTTTGATATTTTAAATTCGCAAAATTTAAACCCAAACAAAAACCGTATCCGAAAATTTCGGGTATTCGAAGCTCGACCGGAAGTATATCAACATTATACTCAAATTGATCGTCGTCCCGAAATAATCAAAATGAGATGTGTGTTGAAATCCGACACTCGAGGTGCATATACGGTCGACTTTTGTGTATGCAAAATAAAAGAAATTTTTGGTTTAAAAATAATTGTAGCTACAGTAACAACAGCTCATAACAGCAGGCAGTGCTCAGGCTGTGCTCGGTGGTAAAAAAAATTATTATAATTGTTGTAGCAAAATCCCAGCCGTGGGTTATGCCCTACCTTCTCAGTCCATTTGGCATTTTATTTGTGCAACATTTGGCTCTAAAAACTTCCACATGTCAACTTGACCCTCTTTATTTTCTCTATATATAACCTTCTCAATTCCTCTATTCTTTCTCCACACGACGGGACAAAACCCCAACTCCTCCTCCATTTTTGTTGCAACTCCCTACTGCTTTCTCCAACAGGAGCTGCTGTTAAGCACCTTTGAAGGTCTGCAGTTGCTGCAATCCCTTTCCCTACTGCTGCTATTCCTCCAATTTCAAGAAATTGGTGTTGCTACTGTTGCATGCAATCCTTCGTCAACCCCCATGTTCCTCTAATTTGAAGCAAATTAAAGGTACTATCCTATACCCCATTTTGCTGTCATGCTTGTGCATTCAACACTCTTCTCTTGTTGCCCTATTACTTGCTTTTGCACAATTTATTCCCTGTTGATTGAGGGTTTGGGACTGGAATTAAGAGAAAAATTAAAGTTCTGAAATTTTGTTGGAATGTAAACTATATTCTATTGCTGGAGCCAAATTCATAACTGTAGCAGCTCTTGCATGTGTTATTCTCCTCCATCATGAAGTAAAAATTTATATGTACAACCCTCCAATTCTTTTGCTGCCTTGCATGCATATTATACTAGATCTTTTCTACAATCCCATGCTCCTTTTTGCTGCTATACATGATCTTAATCTTCAATCAGATAAGCCATCCTGAATATAGTATGAAGCATGCATCTCCAGAAATTCTGTTCATAAATTTTGATCATTATTCAAGATGACATTCTGACTATAGTATAAATTCATACAATTCCAGAAATTCTGCTCATTATGGTGATTTTCATTTAACAGATGGCATCCCTAGTATATTATCAATTCAAGCTTTCCAGAAATCCTGCTCATATGGATTTCACCACCTATAGCTATTATCGAGTGAAAAAAAAACAAATGCTTAATATCTTTGATACAAAAGTTGAAAATGATCATAATCTATCAAGACAGTAGAGAATCCTGGATATGCGAGGGAGAGGAATTACTTGTATTAAACACTTATTTTATTTTATTGTTGATCATAGATCTCCGGTTTTAAATCCTTTAGAGCCCATGTGTTAGGAAATACAATGTTATCTTGCTGAATAAAGACTTATCAATTATAGGCCTTCGTTAATATGTAACAGTATTAACATGCAAATCTTCGTGAATTCCTTATTGTAGTTTTTTTGAGAATATACAATTTTGTAGTTAGTAGCATTATCTGTTACATTTTCAGTTATATCTCTTATAACAGTGCTTAAAAATCTAAATAAAGTTCTACCTTTTTCCTTGAGTTACCTCAAATCCTCATGGTATTGTTTTAGCATGGTGGGAAATGAGTTGAAAGTAAACATCTTTCAAATAAATACTTATTATAAAGCAGAATTTCATTCACCACCCCATCATTGTTTAGCATAAACAACCATTTTAGGTTCCTAATCAAATCCCACGACTTCTATCATTGGCTTGTGATTGTTGTGACACCTTAGTTTCATCGCTGGAATATCCAAGAAAATCCTTTCATATTAAAATAGACTCTTCACATCAATTTATTCGAATTCATCTGGGATTTAAATTTATTAGTAATTGTTGGTTCTTAGTGGCACGGTCAAATATACGAATATGGGTTGTTACCTTTGAGTGGCGTTCATAAGTAATATCACATCCATAAGACTTGTATTAGTACCTGAGAAGCTCCAGTATTCAGCCATCTCAGAATTTTGCTCTTAAACATAAATCTACCTTGCAACACCAATTTCCTTCTTAAGGATTGTATATCAAGGTCTGTAAACCCGAAATATACAAATCTTTTAAACATAGCAGTGCTAAACATTCAAGTCTTGAATCAAAGATCTTGCCTTGACAAAAATAAGATTTGAAATCTTTACCTTATAGAAGAGAATTGAAATATACGAGTAACGACAATATTCAGACAATTGATCCTTGAACTATCATCTCCTAATATAGATCACTATTGATAAGGTATGATTATTACGAAATAAAAGACATAGATCATTATAGTCAACCGTAAGAAAAAGAGAAAGGATGAGGAATCAAGTAATGATAATATCAATCAGGACTGCTAATAAAGTGCCGGTCAAGGTGACTTTTACACTTGACTGTGCGAGAGCGCGGTGACTCTCAACTGGGCGGGAGATAGGAAGCCCAGTTAGGGCAGCGACCGCCAAGTGCGCGGGTCTAGGATCCCAGTCCTCTTTCGGTTTTTACGCGAGCTCGCAGTGTTTTTACGCCTCGTTGGGATCCCGACTTTAGACCAGTTCCGCTGACCCTGTTTTAGGATGCCCAGGCGGGGGATCCTGGTTTTTTCAGCTTTACGTACGAGCTCGGTTGCCCGTACTAGTCGGGCTGTTTTTCTAGAGCGACTTTTCTAGGGAGTCTCTCTCACCCGTCTCAGTGGCGTAGTTGGAGAATAGACCTATCCCTCTATTGGACCGCGCTTCCAATTAGAGGGCGAGACGGAAGAGCCATTTGTAGGCTTCTTCACCGCTTGAGTTTACTTCGCCAACAGACTTGGCGATTCTACATCCAGATCATCCATATCTCTATATCTACATCATCTAGAGTTACAACTAAGACAGTTACACTTGAGGCTTTAAGGATTACAATTAAATTGAGTAAATGGGAAAGACTATAATCTGATTCGAAATCTAATTCATCTAGTGGACGTGTTGGGAACTTAGTTAGGATGCATTATACTACACCGCATGCCTACGGAGGCACCCCAACCCTAAGACATTCACAAGTCTTAGAGTCATAGTGTGAGGTTTCACACGAACCAAGACCACAGGCTATCCACTAGACTTAAGAATATAATAAATTAATATATCTTCTCATCTCATCTCTCCCATCATCAAAATTCACAAATATGATCTCTAAGTAATATGAAAATAACATATACTTCCTTATGATCAATGAGTTACCATAAATATAGGCTTGTGGGAAATGTTGGGATAAGGGCTGATCATGAGATGTGTTTACTAGAAATTTGGAAACCGTTTTCATTTGCAAGTAGAATTAAATCTTAATTTGAGTTGTTCTCGCCTTTCTGCTTGTTGCTTTTGAAAATAATAAATGCCTGTTATTTTATATAAGTTTTTGGGAGGTACCAGCAACCGCTGACGTCTTTTCATTCCTAACATGGTTGGCAGGCAAGCAGCCTGCAGCTCAGTAGCTATACATGCTTCCTGGAGACAGAGTTTATACCCGACGGTATGAATACTTTGTCTCAGTTTTTGTTCAGATAATGATGTAAATGTTATCTCTTTTGTATCACACTTTGGGATATATATTGTAAAATGGAAGATCCTTGTACATGTTGAAAACTGATATGAATATTAATGAAAAGAATTTTGGTGCCATATTGTCTCTTTTACTTGTGGTCATGTGTTGAGAATGAATGTCATAGTTGCGCGAAAAATTTTTCCCTGTATTTGTGCGACTTGTGTGATTAAACGTGAATGAATTATTGCGAAATGCGCGTAAACGGGTACCCGGATCATCGGGGGTTCACATAACACAATTATAACCTATAGTTTGGTTCTCACTTACAGATCTGTAGTCACCACAGATGGGACATAATTCTCTTATTACATGATATGGAGAGATTCAGTTGACATCATCCATGCGTTTGTAGAATGTGCTAGATGCACCTAATTGTCTATGAAATTATTATCTATTAGTCAGATTAACAAGGATCTGAATTATGGTGCCATATTTAACACCATTTCTCTTATGTTTCGGATATACTCATGAGCATGGTGATTAAATATGGTTGTGAGCAAGGGGCTCCACGCTCCTATGCGAGCAGATCTTCCATTCCCATTGAATCAGTTTCTAAATACATGCGGCATCTTCTGTCCGATCAATCTTCCTCTGCAGAAGCATCGTAGTTCTCGGTCGTGTTCCTGATCATGATGGGCACATGTTCTATCTTGTTGCAATTGATAACTTTTCTAGAGTTTTTAGGGTTTTCTACTGAAAAAACGGGGCTGATTCCGTTATGCAAAATCTTATTGAATAAACAATATCTTTTTGCTAGTGCTAAGTATGTTAGCTCTGACAATATCTTGGAATTCTGTATTGTTTAGCTCTCTCAGTTCTTCATGTCCATTGATATCTTACAAGTTACATCAAACCTCTTGTGTTTACACTTTTCAACAGAACAATATTGTAGAACAACATCGTCTTCTTCTTGATGTTAGTGGGTTATTCTTTTCCACTCTCATGATCCCTACTCTTTCTGGGGTGTGATTGTCCTCAATGTCTTCCACGTGGTCAATCGTATGTCATCCCCCATTTTAGGATAAAAGTTCATATTTAGATTGTGTTTTCCGATAAGGATCTTTTCTCTAACTCACTGTATCTTTATTTTTGTGACTTTTATTCATCATCTGACTTCTGACCATGACAAACTCTCCCCTGAAGTTGTCGAGTGTGTCTTTATTGGCTACTTTAGGACCCAAAATCTGTACCGGTGCTTTGATATTGTCATACGAAAGTACTATGTCAGTGTTGACATCACATTCATTGAGCTTGTTATTTATCTTTGGGATATTTACTTTCATAACCCTGAGTAATTTTGTAATTATAATCAAAACCCCACGTAATCGTGAATTACACAAGAAACCCCGGGATAGTCACTCCATCTCACACCCATAACCCTCAGTTAGTTTTCCCGTTAACCAAACCATATCATTGGGTTAATCTAACCCATAATATCCAATAACTATTAATTTTTTAAAAAATCACTAACCCCCTCCCTCTTCCTTCCCCAACTCCAGACGTCCTCCCCCTCCCTCGTAGGGATCTTCCTATTCTTGGTAGAACAGATGAAACCATATATTTTTCCATAGATCTCTAATGTTCTTTGCCATCCTTCTTTGGTGTCATCTTATCTTTTTCTTCTTGTTTTTTTTCTCTGTTTTGCATGCGGTCATTTTTGTGCATGGTTTACCAATCATTGGATTGCTTATGTTATTTTGTTACGCAGGCAGTTTATTCTTTGCTCCTGATATCGTCATAGACTGGATTGCAATGGGTCAAAGACGGGTGAGTAGCATTTGAGGACTTCTTGGGAACCTCGACTTACTGCTGCTGCCACCTCAAGCGGATGACAGGGACCTCGATTTCTCACAAAATCTCAATGTTGCTGTCGGGCATATGTCCCGAGAAGGAGAAACGGTGGACCCACCACCGCTCGAGAGTTTCCCTGAGGGCTGTTGGATGACGACGAAGAGATCAAGGAGGAGATCGATGTCGATTTGTTGGAATGGAGGATGTGGAAGGACAAGATGTGCCTGAGGTACCTGAAGGAGCAACAACAAAACAAGAACAAGGAATAGGGCGACGCTGCGAAGCAGCACCACTCGCAGGAGCATGCAAGATGGAAGAGAGATGTCCTGAGCACAAGACGGGATCATCAAGTACATGCTGAAGATGATGGAGTTGTGCAAAGCTTAGGGGTTCGTCTATGGCATCATCCCTGAGAAAGGGAAGCCCGTGAGCGGCGCTTCCGACAATTTGTGCGGCTGGTGGAAGGAGTGCGTGCACTTCGATCGCACGAACCTGCTGCCACAACCAAATACCAGGCTGACCACGCGTTTCTGGCTCCAACCTTGAGCCCAACTCCGGAGGTCGACTTCCGACACTCTGTAGGAGCTCCAGGACACCACCTTGGGATCGCTGCTATCCGCACTGATGCAACATTACGACCTACCTCAGAGGAGGTTCCCGTTAGAGAAAGGAATTGCGTCGCCATGATGGCCTATGGGGAAGAAAGAGCGAAGGAGCAAGGCCCCCCCGCCAATTCCTTCAGGAGCTTCGTCGCCTCGACGACCCTCATGACCTCCAGATTCTCGTCATCTCCGACCCCAACCCTTCCTTCCGCTCCCTATCCTCCCTCCTCCCCTTTCCCTTTGACCCCCACAATCTCTTCCTCGATCACACCCCCTCCTCCTTGACCTCTCCCACCGCCACCCGCTCCACCTCCTAGACAATCCTGATCCCATCGGTCGGGAACTCGTTGACGCTACGCTGGAGGCTGCATAGCATTCTCATGTACCGCACAACGATGCCCATGATCTCGACTTTGACTTTGATTCTGACTCCCAATCTGACTCCTCCTCCAGTTGCATGATGGGGGGAGGCGCTGGAGGAGGAACGAGAGGGGGTTGTGGGAAGGTGATCGGCGACAGGGGAGGGGGTGCTAGAGGAGGGCGTAGAGGAGGAGGTGGTTGGTGAGGGGGGCGTTGGGGGATGGAGGAGGAATGTTTAATTTGTAAATAATAAGAAATTAAGGGTAAAAAATGTAAATTATTTGACGGATTCTGTCACAATAATGGAAAATTTGATGGAAATTTACACATAGTTATGGATGTAAGAGTTAAGCACTATTGAGGGTCCTTTATGTAATTCATGATTACGCGGGGTTATGATTGTAATAACGAACTTACTCAGGGTTATGGGTGTAAGTATGTCTTTATTTTTCTCCCACATGTGATAGGATGAATTCGTTTTAGTTTGGTTAGGAGATTTATATTTCACCCCCTCCTTTGCCTCCACCTTCCACTACTCCTGTGGTTCAGCATGGCTATTGTACCCCGTGCTCCTGTGCCTTCCTCATCATCACAACACCTCAAGAGAGTGTGGTACATGATACATATCATCCGAAGGATCTTGATCGACCTATTTCTCTTCGAAAGATGAGGCGTACTTGTGCTACGTATCCTCTTGCACTCTGTAGTTCACGGGGATGTCTATCAGAGGATTTATGGAGTTTATGGTGGGGCTGTCAGTTGTTGCGGTCTCAACGCACATTTTAGGAGGCTATGTGGGACAATGAACGTCGTCTTGCTATGGTCGAGGAATTGGATGCGCTCCAGTCACATGGCCTATGAAGCTTGGTTACTATCCTAACATGGCTTCTGTAGTTGGTTACAAATGGATCTTTACAATAAAGTAGAGAACATATGTAGTGTTGACTGCTACAGGGTTAGGCTTGTCGTATGAGGTTTGCACAGACACATGAAGTAGACTATTATGTCACTTTTTCCACAGTGGCTCATCATCCTACTCTTTAGATCTCACATTCTGCTGTAGTGATACAAGAATGATCGCTTTCCCAACTTGATGTCAAGAATGCTTTCTTGTATAGAGATATATAGGAGGAAGTCTATATGTAGCAACCACTAGGGTTTACTTCTAAGGTGGGTATCTTAGGATGTGTAGACTTCATAAGGCTATTTATACCCTTAAGCAGAGTCCTAGAGCATGATTCCAGAAGTTTTCGGACTTGATAGAACAACAACGATTCAACAAATCGATTATAGATCATGCACTCTTCATACACATGAAACAGAGAGGTGTTATTGTCATTTTGATTTATGTTGACGACTTCAATGTTACACAATACGACTTACATTGGATCATCGAGTTTAAGGAATCCCTTAGACGATAGTTTGTCACCAAGGACCTTGGCGAATTACGATACTTCCTTGGGATTAAGTTTTCCCTGGAATCAGAGAGGTCTTGTAAATGACCTAGAGGGAGTACATTACATATATCCTTATAGAGACTATTACTATGCAAGATATCTCCTTTACAGAAGAGCAAAGTCAGCTAAGTTATGGAGCGGTCACAACATGTTCACATTGATGTAATCCACATGATCCTAAGGCATGTGAAGTCTTCTCTAGGCATAGGGTTGCTTTTCAGCAGAGGGACATCCTTGCCATCTCTTCATATGCAGATGCTGAATATACAAGATGCACTACATACATGAAGTCTACCTTTGTTTTTGCAGACTTCGTAGGGAGTTTCATTGGGTATCATGGAAAAACTAGAAGCAATATGTGGTTGCTAGCTAGGTCAAGTGTTGTGTCCAAATACATCGTTATGGCATAGGGGAGCATTGAGATGATGTTGATCAAATCTGTTTTGATATACCTAGGTATCGACCTGCATCTTCCCATGCATTGCTTTGTGGCAATCAACATTCTTTATTTATTGCCAACAATCCAGCTTTCAATGAGAGACCACACACATCAAGGTAGATTTCCATTACATGCAAGACACTATACAGAAGGGCCCATATCTACTTCCCACATCAACTTAGGGGAACATACACCATCTATTTTCACCAAGGCCCTAGCAAGGTTTCAGAAGTGTTTTTCCAAGCTGAACATGGTTGACATCTGTGCTCCATCTTGAGGGGAAGTGTTAAGAGTTATTTATATTTACCTATTTCCTCTTTTTTCCTTATTTAATTTTTTCTCTAGGGTTTTATTTGCCTATTTAAAGATATTTCTACATTCTCTGTTTACGTCTTCTTTATTCTATTTCTTTGTATCCACCTTATGTAATTTACTCATATGCCTCTCCTCTATATACGAGAGCCTAGGGTTATCAGGAATATACATCTTTTCTATTTCTCCCAACATGGTATCAGAGTCACGGTCTTCAACTGGAGCTCTGTACCCCAACCCTAAACCTAACACCCCACCCGTTGTCCATCTCTCCAAGGTCGCCGCCACCGTCGTTCGGCGACGCCGCTGCCCATCCACCAAGACTGCTGCTGGGTCGGTCTTCCAATCCGTTGCCGCCGATTTGAGCACCTGACACTGAGCAACGACACCTATCGCCATCGGCCCTTGTTGTCGTCGTCGCCGAGCAGCGGTCCCCGCCACCGCCACTGCACCTCCTTGGCCACTGGCTTCCGTAGCCATTGGCTTCTCCTTTTCTGCTCTGTCGTTGGGCTTCAGTTGGGTTAACGGATTTGAGTGCATAAGTCTACATATGCATTCAAATCCACACATTTCTCTGCAGACATTCATTCGTTGGTCTACATAACCCTAGTAATCCTCATTCGACAATATGTCAGAAAACAAAGTTGACGTACTCGCCACCGATGATTTTAGAGGTCCAATGCTTATTATCAAGATGGACGGGACAAACTATGAGCTCTGGGCTATGCAGTTCATGAGCCTATGAAGTCTAATGGTAATGTGCCCATTGTTCCACCATTATCAAATTCTATACCCGTCAACCTACCTCTGTTCATAGTCATTGCCTGTCATCTAGCATACACCGGGTTTGTTCTGATAACATAATTTCTAACGATGGGTTTGGAGATATAGCCCACGGATTGAGGAGTTTCTCAATGACATGGATATGCCCATTGTAGTTCGGAATCAAAAGCGTACTTGTGCTTCATATCCCCTTGCTTCCCAGATCTCTTCTCATCATTTCACAGGGGAATTTCAGAGATTTGCAGTTGCTCTATCTGTCGCAGACATTCCACAGAATTATCAGGAGGCCCCGAAGGATAGTCGCTGGTGTTTAGCTATGGATGAAGAGATGGCTGCTTTGCAATCTCTTCTTGAAAGGTGACTCTCAAGAAGAGGAGGGAAAGAAACAGGGGGGATGGCGGAGCGTCTCTCGTGGCGACCAAAGGTGCGTGGAGGCGGAAGCAAAGCTCAGGCGGAGCGCGACATCGATGGGGACGCTGGTTGGAGGCGGGTATCGTATGCCAAGCCAGGTCGTAAGTGCTTCCGATGTGGTAAGCGTGGCCACATTGCCTCTGCGTGTGATGCTCCGCCCCGCTGCTTCCACTGTGGCAGGGTGGGACATCGCATGGCTGCTTGCTGGTTCTCGCGTGAGGGAGGTCGCGCCGGACAACGCGTGGCCTCGCGGTGGTCATTCTCGCGAGCGGATCGTGGTGCTTCTCTTGGTGTTCGCGATACTCGCTCTTTTGCGGAAGTGGTTCGCGGTGCTGGTGCAACCGAGGTGGCGTTGGGGGGTGCTCCTGCTTGTGAGGCGGTTGGCGTTCCTGCACCTGTGGTGGTGGACGACTTGGGCTCTGATTCGGAGTTGGGTGTGGGAGGTGATGCGCAGGTTCGGCCCTACGCGGGCATTCCTGTGCATGACCCGGTACCTGTGCATGGTTCGGTACCTGTGAATGCGGAAGTCGTGAAGCAGGAGGTTCTATTCAACAAGGAGCTTGGTGGTCGGGCTGCCGTTGGTGGGGGGAGGGGGGTTGAGGAGCCGGTGGGCGGTTAGGCGAGGCTGGGTGCGGGGCGGCATGGCGGCGGGGTTTTCGCGGGCAGGCGAGATTCTTCCGTGAGACAACTTGTGGCTGTTGGTGTCGGGCTTAGTCCAACTCTTTCATGGGATGTCATCCGCTCGACAACGATTACGTTCTTTGGCGATGGCTTTGACGGCGACTTCGTAATCCTTGACGCGCTGCGCTGTTGTGTTCGCGGGCTCTCCCCGGTGCAACGGGAGAGCCTCTTCCATGGCTTTGGCTGTCCGGATGTTAAGTGGCGACCGCTTCGCGTTGCGGATGGTGCGGTGACTCTTACTGAGGTCTGTATCGCAGAGGTGCGGGGGGTCCCATTCCTTTCTCGCACGGTGGCTGTGCTCTCTAAGGTGATCGGAAGCTGGGGGCAAGTCCTAGCTGTCCTGGATGATGGCTTAGCGCCAGGGGCTGACTGGGCCTGCACGACGATTCTTCTCGAGTGTTCTCCTCGCTTTCTTGAGGCTATGGAGGGTAAGGTCATCTTCGAGCGGTTGCTCATGGGTTCATGGTCTTTCAAGCTGGAAATCCTCATTTTGCCGCCGCCGGTGTCCGATCCTTCGCCGCCTTCCTCGGCCTCGCGCGGTGGCCGTCCGGCCTCTTCATCGAGGGCGGACGGTTCGGATTCTTCGCGATACGTGTCTTCTCCCAGAGATATATTCGAAGCGTCGCATGGGGACTTTTTCGAGGCGTCGCTTGGGGAGGCCAGCGGTTCGGGGCTATCATTTGCAACGCCTGGGGACGCGAGTGGCGGTCGTGATTTGGTGGCGGTGGATATTCTCGAAGTGGATTTGACCCCTTCATCTCCCTCCATCTGGTCGAGGGATTCTTTGCATTTGGACCGCTCTGGACACGTGGCAAGGCCACTTTTCAGCTCTTCATTCGGATCTGCTCTTGTCTCTTATGGACCTTCTGATCGGCTGCTGTCTGACCCGGCCGGGTTATCCGAATCCCTTTATTGGTGTTCTGATTATTCCTGTCCTATTCCCATCAGTTCGGTGGCCCCCAGCTCCATGGCCCTTCTGGAGGACGTATACCCTACCCCGTTAATTTTGCTGGACTCTGCGTCAACCTTCCCCGAAGATTCCTTCGCCTTCTCCCCGCCGCGGCATGGGGGGCCCCCTTCGCGGGGCTCGTCGGGCGGTGTCAGGTCTGTGGGAGGTGCTAACCTTTTTGGCGGAGCTTCCTTTGACGTCGTTGTGATCAACTCTCCCCCATCAAGATTTGGACGGTCCTACAGTCGAAGGAGGTCTTCCTGCATTGGAGGCGCGTCCCACTCTTCTCCCAGCAGTGACTCTTCTTCTATCTCGCTTCGCGATGCGGTGGCTGATGCTTCAGGCTTAATTCGTTTGGTGAGGCGATCGCCTCCTGGAATCTGATACTGGCTTTTTAGTTTGGAGGCTTCCTGGGGTTCCCGTTATTGTTAATGAAGATTTTGTCTTGGAATGTGCGTGGCCTTCGCGACCTACACCGTCGCCGAATTCTGGATGCTCGTTTTTTGGAGTGGGGTTGCGACGTCGCTTTTATACAAGAATCCAAGTTGGCTCTGCTGGATGATGATTTATGGCGGTCCTTTGGTGCTGGTGGGTTGGATGCGTTTCGCTCGTTGGACGCGAATGGCGCGAGCGGCGGATTATTTGTGGCTTGGCGCTCTTCGCGCCTCTCATTCTCATCCATGAGGATCGGGCGTCACTCCGTTTCCGTGGTGCTGACTGTGTCTGAAACTAATATGCGAATCGCCTTCACCTCTGTGTATGGGCCTTGTTCTCACATCGCTCGCAGGGATCTTTGGGAGGACCTTCGGGAGGATGCGCTTGCTTTTGGTGATTTACCTTGGCTATTGGGGGGTGACTTTAATGTCACATTGCTCTCGCAGGATCGTCCCCGTGCTCGTGGGGGCAGCGATCCCGGTTCTGGGGACTTTATGGACCTTCTTTGGGATTTGGCCCTGGAGGGGCTGGTGCCAAATGATATCTCTTACACTTGGAGATCGAATTCTTCCCGGTCGCGGATTGATCGCTTCTTGGCCAATGTTCGCATGATGGAGGCATTTCCCCTTTGCGCGGTCAGTTCTCGTCCTCGCTCCTTCTCTGATCACAATCCCATCATTTGGGATTCAGGGGATGAGCAGAATCCTCGTGGGCTTTTCCGCTATGAGCGTTGTTGGCTCCTCGAGCCGGGGTTCAAGGATCTTGTTCGGCATCATTGGGCTCAGTCCTCTTTTGCGGGATCTGCTACTCGTCGCTTTGACCTCAAAATCTCTTCCTTGAGAGCGGTTCTCGCTTCCTTCAAACGGGAGACGCGGCAGGCTCATATTCGTGCGCGCTTGGAGGCTGATGCTGTGATTTTGCGGCTTGACCTTCTCGAGAATGAAAGGGATTTGACTCCGGGGGAGTTGGCTGAGCGCGCGGCCGCCGTTGAGACGGCGCGGATGGAGGATCGAAAGAGATCGATCGAATGGCGTCAACGATCACGGGTGAGGTGGCTCAAGGAAGGGGACGCCAATTCTGCGTACTTCCACAGGGTGGCGAGTGGCCACCGCCGCTCGAATTCTATTTCATCTATTTCCATCGGCGGTGCGCTTTTTGAGGGGGAGAATGATGTGGGGGTGGCTGTGGGGAATTATTTTCGGGCCGCGTTTGGCTCCCCGGCTCCGCGACAGTGGCGGTGGTCGGGCCAAGGGGCTCCTGCGCTCCCAGCGTCTGCCGCGGTGGCGCTCGTGCGCCCGCTCTCTATGGAGGAGCTCAAGGGGGCCGTTTGGGACCTCAGTACTGATGCTGCGCCGGGGCCTGATGGCTTCCCGGTTTGTTTTTACAAGGAGTTCTGGGATGTTCTTGCCAATGATGTTTTGGCTGTGGCACGAGACTTCTGCGAGGGGAACGATGGCTTTGATATCCTCAATCGGTCTCATATTGTTCTTATACCAAAATCTACCTCGGCTACTCGGATTGAGGACTTCCGGCCTATTTCCATCTCTAATGCGATCTACTTAATTATCGCCAAGGCCCTGGCGCGGCGCCTGGCCCCGCTCCTTGATTCGCTCATTTCGCCTGTGCAGGCCGCTTTCGTGCGTGGAAGGCAGATTTCCGATTGCTATGCGGTTGTTTCGGAGATCATTGCGGCGTGGCGGAAGAATGCCACAAAGGGGGTTCTTTGGAAAATTGATTTTGCGAAGGCCTATGATACTCTTGATTGGCGGTTCTTATGGTCCGTTCTTTGGAGAAGGGGATTCCCCTCGACCTGGATTTCGTGGATGCGGCGTTGTGTGTCAATGGCATCCCTTTCACTTTTGCTCAATGGTCATTCGGTTGGGGGCACTTTCCAGCCTCGTAGGGGGATTCGTCAGGGATGCCCCCTTGCACCTCTCCTTTTCGTCTTGGCGGTAGATGATTTGCCGCGCATGATTGAGGGTGTTGTTGCGGCTGGGCTGTCTCGTGGGTGTTCATTTGGCCCTTACCACGTCCCGCTTGTTCAATTTGCTGATGATACCATTTGCTTCGTCGAGGGGGGTCTTCGAATGTTTCCCCTATGGCAACTACTCTACAAATTTTCAGCGAGCTCTCGGGTCTTCAAATAAATGGCAACAAATCAAAGGCGGTCCCTTTCTCCTTGTCAGCGGCAGAGGCTGCGGAGTGCTCGCGATTGCTGGACTGTCCTGCCTCCGATCT
The DNA here is from genome assembly GCA_037367405.1 of Ottelia alismoides. Lineage (NCBI taxonomy): Eukaryota > Viridiplantae > Streptophyta > Magnoliopsida > Alismatales > Hydrocharitaceae > Ottelia > Ottelia alismoides. The sequence goes on from JAZKJV010000568.1 coordinate 14,320, forward strand.
CCCCTTTGATTACCTGGGTTTACCTCTGACGGTGGGCCGCACGCGCATTCGTGATTGGAAGTCAGTTATCGAAAAGGTGGAGCATCGCTTGGCTGGGTGGCGCGCGGCTATTCTCTCCCGTGGTGGGCGGTTAGTGCTTCTCAAATCGGTTTTATCTTCCATCCCTATTTACTTCCTCTCGGTGCGTGGGATGCCAAAGGGAGTTCGATCGCGTTTGGAGAAGTGTATGCGGGGATTCTTGTGGGGGAAGAAGGGGGGAGGGGGGAAGGGCGTGCACCTGGTTGCCTGGGAGGAGGTCACGCGGCCTAAGAAGGAGGGAGGGCTGGGCGTGAGGCGCTTGGCGACGGTGAACGATGCTCTCTTGCTCAAATGGGCGGCGAGAATTTGGGGTAGGGAGGACAATTTCTTGTTAAACTGTTTGAGGGCTGCGGCTGGGGATGGCTATGTTTCCGCTTTTCGTGGCATTTTTCAGGGTCAGCTTTCATCTTTCTGGCGGGGGGTGATGGACGCTCTTAACCGCAATCGCTCTTTATTTTCTATTAAGCTCGGTGATGGAAATTTGATTCGCTTCTGGGAGGACGACTGGACGGGAAGGGGGCCCTTACGGAATCTCTACTCCCGCCTTTACGCTTTGGTGAACAACAAGGATGTCTCGGTGGCCTGCTGCTGGGATGGGCGTGCTTGGTGCCCTCCAATATCTGAACTCTTGTCGGATCAGCGGACGTTCGACTATATTTCTCTCATCTCCTCTCTTGATGAAGCCCCCGTGCCTTCTCGGGGCCGTGACTATTTGGCTTGGAAGAATGGTCCCTTCTCTACCGGTGACGCTTATAAGGCTATCTTGCCTAACTTTTCTAGGGATGATGTCATTTTCTTGAGAGACTGCAGATTCTTGTGGGGGCTCAAGCTCCCTGAGCGCGTTGGTATTTTCCTTTGGCTTCTCCGCCGGGGACGATTGCTAACTCGTGATCGCTGCGCTAGGCTGTTTCCGAATTCTTGGCCTACCTGTGGCCTCTGTGACATGGAGTCGGAAAGTATTGATCACCTTTTCCTTCATTGCAGCTGTGTTTGTGCCCTGTGGGAGGACTTGGGGTGGTTGGATCTGTCATCTTTTGCATCTTTCTGTCATAGCTTGTTCTATGATAGGGGGCGACCGCGGTTATCGCTGCTGGACCCAATTGCGCGGCTTTGGAGCCTTTGGTTGGGACGAAATGAAGCTATCTTTGCTGGGTAGCGGTTCTATTTGGAGAACATTCGTTCCTTGGCCTCCGGCTTCCTACGTGACTGGACCTTAATGTAACATGATGTTTTTGCTGCGGGGGTAACGCCCTTTGCTTTCCCCCCTGTAACCTAGCTTTTTGTTTTCTGATCTTCCATTCCCCCTTGTAAGTATTTCTTTCTCTTTTTAATGCATTGGGGTGAGCACCTTCGAGTGTGTCCCCCTTTTTGGAGTAAAAAAAAATCACGTGGTATATGGAGTTTGGTGTCTGCTCCTCCTGGGGCCTCTATTCTCAGTTGCAAATGGGTGTTTATTGTTAAACATCCTGTGGTTGGGAGCCTTGACTGTTACAAGGTAAGATTGGTGACTTGCGGATTTACTCATGCCTACACCGTGGATTATATGGACACGTTTTCTCCAGTTGCTCATCATTCAACTCTACGTGTTCTTCTTTCAATTGCAGTGGTATGTGATTGGTCTTTATTTCAGCTAAATGTTAAAAATACATTTTTGTATGGCGATCTACAAGAGGAAGTGTAAATGCAGCAACCTCCGGAGATTGCTGCTGAGGGGGAGTGTCAGCAGGTTTGTAAACTTGATAAGGCAATATATGGCCTCAAGAGCGCTCATATTTGATTGAAAGGTAGGGGTTCAAGAGGTCAAATGCAGACCATTCACTGTTTGTGCAAAGGACGCCTAGATAACTATTGTTATCATGGTTTATGTTGATGATATACTTGTTACATGAGATGATGTGCATGGGATAAAGATGGCAAAAAAATTTCTGGGTCGTCAGTTAGTTACTAAGGATCTAGGCACCCTAAGGTATTTCTTAGGGCCTGTTTGGTTGCAGGGTTAGGCAGGGTTGGGTTGGACTGGGTTGGGCTGGGTGAATAGTAAACTGTGAGGAGGAAGTACCCTTGTGAATAGTAACCAGTCCAACCCAACCCTGTCCAACCCTGCAACCAAACAGGCCCTTAGGGTTTGAATTTGCTAGGATGTGCAAGGTCTTGTGGTGACCCATAGGAAGTATGTTACAGATATGCTTGTTGAGACGGGCATGATTGGTTGTCGACCCTCTACTGCTCCTATGGATCCTACCATGAAGTTATATGATGATGATACATATGAGGTTGACAGGAGGAAATATAAAGAGATGGCAGGGAAGCTCCTATGTGTTACTATAACTAGACTTGATATCTTTTTTGCAGCGAGTCAGGTGAGCCAGTTCATGGAGCAGCCCTGATAGGTACATGTGGATGCTATATACATGATATTGAGATATCTAAAATCTTCTTCGAGTGCATGAAGTCTACTTCGGGCTCTACATATGGATGCTATATATACAACTCTTTCTGTTTCTGCATGTGCTAATGCAAACTATGCATGGTGTCCTAAGGATAGGAAGTCTACTTCGGGCTGTGCAGTGTTTGTTGATAGTTCTCTTGTTTCTTGGAAAAACAAGAAGCAAACGATTGTGGCTAGATCAAGTTTCGAGTCTGAGTATTGGTCTATGTCACAAGCTAGTACAAAAATGGCATGGATTCGAGCAGTGCTAGTAGTACAATGCAGTTACAATGTGACAATCAGGCTGCCTTATTCATTGCAAACAACCCTGCATTTCATGAGCGAATCATATTGAGGTAGACTGCCATTATACTAGAGATATGATTCAAAAGTGCTTGATTTCTACCTCTCATGTTAGTTCAGGAGAGCAAACAACAGATATCTTTACCAAGGCATTGCTCAGAGGATCATTAGAGGATCGTTTCAGAAGTGTTCGTTCAAGCTGACGACGATTGACATCTATACCCCATCTTCAGGGGGAGTGTAGACATGTTTCTATAGTCTGTGTACTTCTTTATTTTATTTCTTTGTATCCACCTTATGTAATTTACCCATAGGTCTCTCCTTTGTATAAGAGAGCCTAGGGTTATCAGGAATAGACATCTTTTTTATTTCTCCCAAGCGTCTATATATTAAAGCCCTATGGTCCCTCATGAATTATCAATTCATTTTTCTTTCTCTGAGTACAAGTACCTTATCACCCGGCCTAGACAGAAAATAATGACTTTTTTCCTAAGAATATTGTTGAAGGGAACGAATGAGATGCATTGCCATTAACCCTAGAGCTCTCTTATATAGGAGAAAAGCTCTATGGGTAATTTACATAAAGAGGACAAACAAAAACTACAAAATAATGTTACTCTAACACTCCCCCTCAAGCTGGAGCATATATATCCAACATGCTCAGCTTGGAACAACAAAGATGAAATGGACCCCTAGCAAGGGCCTTGGTGAACATATCTGCAACCTGTTCTCCTGATGATACATGAGAAGTTGAAATAAGTCCTTTTTTAATTAAGTCTCGTGTAAAATGGCAATCCACTTCAATGTGCTTCGTCCTCTCATGGAAGGCTGGATTATTGGCTATGAACAGGGCTGCTTGATTATCACATTTCAGATGCATGGGAAGAGGAACATCAATGGTTAAATCAGTCAAAATGGATTTAACCCACATCATCTCAGCACTCCCTTGAGCCATTGCCCTATATTCTGACTCTGCACTTGATCGAGCCACCACAGTTTGCTTCTTACTCTTCCAAGCTACTGGTGAGGTGCCAACAAATACAATAAAGCCTGAAGTTGACTTTCTATCATTAGGACACCCAACATAGTCTGCATCAGCATAACCTGTGATGGATATAGAGGTATCTCTTCTATACAGAAGACCAGTACCTGGAGACGACTTCAGATATCTCAAGATCATAAAAACAACATTCATGTGAGCCTGCCTGGGTTGCTCCATGAATTGGCTTACCCTATTAACCGCAAAGGCTATATCCGGTCGGGTAATAGTGACATACAAGAGCTTTCCCACTAGCTCTCTATATCGTCTCTTGTCTACCTCCTCAGAGTCATCATCATAAAGTTTGACATTAGAATCCATAGGAGTAGCAGCTGGTCTACATCCTGCCATACCTGTCTCAGATAAGAGATCCGTAACATACTTCTTTTGTGTCATTACCATACCTTGCCTGTTTCGTGCAAACTCCAGCCCCAAAAAGTAGCGAAGTGTACCCAAATCCTTCATAACGAACTGCTCGCCAAGAAACTCCTTGGCTGCTTGAATGCCCTGCTCATTGCTGCCTGTAATAACAATATCATCAACATACACTAAGATGATTACAGTACCTCGCTGGTCTCTCTTTACAAAGAGAGTATGATCTGCTATAGATCTGACGAAACCCTTCTGTTCAATCAACTCCGAGAGCTTCTGAAACCAAGCCCGTGGACTCTGCTTCAGGCCATATATGGCCTTATTAAGACGGCACACCATACTGGACTCCTCCTCAGCAGCAAACCCTGGCGGCTGCTGCATATAGACCTCCTCCTGCAAGTCACCATACAAGAAGGCGTTCGTGACATCAAGCTGAAATAGGGGCCAGTCGCGGACAACAGCAACTGCAATGAGAATCCGTAAGGTAGAATGACGGGCTACTGGAGAAAACGTCTCCTGATAGTCCACCCCATATGTTTAGGTGAACCCACGAGCAACCAACCTGGCTTTGTATCTATCAACCGTACCATCTGCCCGATGCTTAACAGTAAAGACCCATTTGCTTCCGACAATGGACGCACCTGGTGGAGGATGCACAACACTCCACGTACTACGTGACTGTAACGCCGCCATTTCCTCTTCCATAGCTAAACGCCACGGGCTGCTCTGTAGGGCCTCCTGATAAGATCGTGGGATGTGTAATGCCGATAACCCAACAACAAACTTGCGAAAGTCCGGGGACAAACGCTCCAACGACGCCTGAGAGCAGAAATCCATCCCATATTTGGGATTCATTGTCCGAGCACGCTTCTGCCGTCTATGAGCAATAGGTATATGTAGGTCATCAACTGGAGGAGGGACAGTACCATCAGTACCCTGTACATCAGTACCCTGTACATCCATCTGCGCATTCAAATCACCTGTGCCATCAGTAGAACTCAAATGATCAGTACATACCTCGGGCGTGCTGGATGATGGAGGAGGCGCATGAGCAGAGGGCCGTCGCTGATAGACCTGAGGATAATGAACAATAGCTGGTGGCGGCGGTGGTGTAGACTGTGGTGGTGGTGGAGTAGACTGTGGTGGTAGATTAGAGCATGGAACAGATGGAGGTGGAGGTGGCACATAGATGTCATCTCCTTCCTCTGAGTGAGTGAGTCTGTCACCTGTAGGAGAAAAATACATAATGGACTCAAAAAAGGTGACATCTGCACTGACGTAGTACCTTCGTTTAACTGGATCAAAGCACCGATATCCCTTCTGGGTTTTGGAATAACCCACAAAAACACATTTGACAGCTCTGGGAGAGAGCTTGTCATGACCAGGAGAAAAACAATGAACAAATGCAACAAACCCAAAAACACGCGGTGTTAGGGAGAAAAGATCCTTCTCGGGAAACGCAGTCAAGAACGGAATCTTCTCCCCTAACACTGTCGAAGGCATACGATTAAGAAGATAACAGGCAGTAAGAACCGCATCCCCCCAATAGGAGTGAGGGGCACGGCTCTTAATCAAAAGGGTTCTGGTCATATCCAACAAATGATGGTGCTTCCGTTCCGCCACCCCATTCTGTTGGGAGGTATAAGCACACGATGTCTGATGCACAATCCCATGAGACATAAGAAATTTGGACAATTGGGTACTGCACAACTCTAGAGCATTGTCAGACCGTATGCATTTCACCTTAGCAGAGAAAATATTTTTTATTTCAATAAGAAAAGACTGAATAATATGACCAGCATCAGATTTATTTTCAAGAAGAAAGACCCAAGATAGTCTAGACAAATCATCAACAGCAACAAGATAAAACCTGTGCCCTTGAAGATCAGGGACACGACTGGGACCCCAAATATCAAAATGTAGCAGCTCAAATAGACCATGATGACTTGGACCTATACGACTCGGAAAAGACGACCTGTGATGTTTGCCAAGTTGGCATGCCTCACACAGAAAATTAGACTTGGGAGAAATCTGTGGAAGAATATGGACCATCTTTTGCAACGGAAGATGGCCAAATCGAAGATGCCAAGTGTAGGGTGACACCGATCCAACCCTCATAGAAGAGACACCAGCATAAGAAGATTGCACCAGTCTATAAAGACCCCCTTGCTCACGGCCAGTCCCAATCACTCTGCCCGTTAATATGTCCTAAAACACAAGAGTAGATGGGTCAAATATAGCACGACAATGTAAATCTTTGGTGAGTTGACTAATAGACAGCAAATTCATCGAAAACTTCGGTGCATAGAGAACATTGGACAGTCTCAAGGTAGGAGTTAACTGCACCTCCCCCTGACCAGTAATAGGGGAATATGTACCATCAACTATCACCACCGATCGTTTAGATTGAGCAGGATGAAAGACACTAAACTGACCTCTGTCACCACAGAGATGGTGTGATGCACCTGAATCCATGATCCATTCTGATAGATCCGCCTTGTAACTCGTAGTAAAGGCAATGGGTGCGGAACCTTTGAAGGCACCCACAGATGGAAAATCTACCTTGTTGTCTGACATGACGACAACAATAACCTGTAACCGAGGTTACACAACTAGACGAGAATGTCTACGTGTACAAAGATGAGGGCCTCCGTGTCCGTAGACTGACACCACAATGTCCTTCAAATAACAACTCGTGACTAGCGTACACGCACCATAGGGTGGCACGCTAAGTATGACATATATGCACTGGGATGCACACTGTTGCACAGGGCTGCACGTGCACTGGCTTGCACAAGTATTCTCCCAGTGCACTGGAATGCACAGTGATGCATGTGGCGTTACTGCGCAGTGTGCAGGGATGCACTAGAAAGCGTCATGAAGATGCTATGTGCACAAGGAGCGCACAAGAAGATGCAGCGTCCGGGGTGCGCACAAGGAGCACTATGTGCACGCACCCCACACGCGAGATCCTTCACAAAAATGCTGGAGTTTGCATAGCACGGCTAGGGCACAGGACTTGCACAGGGATAGCGATGGCGTCGCACTACTGGATGACGCTACAGGATGGCGAGATCGCGTCGCGCGATGGGCGCGGAGGCTCTGCGAGATGGCGAGATGGCGAGAGGCTCTGCGAGATGGTTGCTATCAAGCGCGATGGGCGCAGGCGATGGCAATGGCTCTCGCGCGAAGGCGGTAGCGCAGGCACACAGGGCTCGCGCAGAGGAGGGCGGCGCCAATCGCCAATCTCGAGATAGAAGGGGAGAGATAGAAGGGCGGCGGGTGGGGTAGGGTTAGGGTTGAAGAACTCCGGCCTAGGACCGTCGCTCTGATACCATGTTGAAGGGAACAAATGAGATGCATTACCATTAACCCTAGAGCTCTCTTATATAGGAGAAAAGCTCTATGGGTAATTTACATAAAGAGGACAAACAAAAACTACAAAATAATGTTACTCTAACAAATATTAATGCAAGTGATTTTTTCCAAGCCTAACCTTTCTCTGGAAAATGTTTACCAGGAGACTCCATGGAAATTCATTGCAAGGTCCGATCCCTTTGAGCTTTGTAAATCTCACGAAACTACAAAATTTGTGAGTATCCCTTAATGACATGTCTTTCTTTAAGTCTTATTTTAAGCTACGACTTTGTGTTCATGCCATCAAACTGTCGAATACCCTACTGGCTTTTGTAATCATTTACACTGGTTTTTCTTTAGGATGATTGGTGATATAACTAGCGGGAGCTCTTCCATGAATTTTGTAAAGGACATGAAGTCTTTGACTAGATTGTGAGGCATTACTACAATGTTGCTTAGTTCATGATTATTATTTTAGGTTGGATGCAAAATATATAATTACATGCATTTTATTGGCAGAGTACTGCGGAATGCTAAAATATCTGGTGCTGTTCCGTCAAGCATTGGGGAGATTGCGAGCTTAAATTATTTGTAAGCTTCTTGTGAAAAAAATTTCACTCTATAATTAGTTATATTTAACATTCAACCTTAATTTTCTAGGGATTTGAGCTTCAACAATTTGTCAGGACCTCTTCCAGCTTCACTTTTTAACATGAACAACCTTGTTATCTTGTAAGAAAATAAGCGTTTCAGTTATACATAATTTTGACTGAATTTTATCATTATGTTGTAAACATTTTTTTATAGGTTCTTGGGCAACAATAGCTTCAGTGGTAGTTTGCCTCTGTTGAAAAGTGTATCTCTTCGAACCATGTATGCTGTTTACCCAATTAGTGAAAACATTAAATTTGAATGTAAAGCATATTATATTTTGTTTTTGGTTCTATCCCTATTGAGACCGATAATTCAACATTCATCTGGTTTATCTCCAAATCCTATCATTTATTTGGGAACGTGAAATTGCAACAAGATCAAAATGTTCCTCAGATTTTTTTTCTAATCAAGCTTTTCCGGTGATGTATTTTCCCCTTTTGCAGTGATCTTTCCTATAATAACCTAGAGGGAGATTTTCCATCTTGGATTAGTGAACAAGATTTGCAATTGTAAGTTTGAAATTGCCATTTATATTCTTTTTTTTATTTCAATTTCTATTAAATAAAAAATATAAAAAAATATAAATATATATGTCAGAGTACAGATATAAACAAATATGATAAGTAAATATAATCAAAAGTTCTGAAGTAATAAAAAAAGAAAAAAATGTAAATTAATATTCATAATATATTAATAATTAATAAAATAATATAATTACATAATATACGGAATATATATTAATTATATTATGTTAAGAAGTTAAAAACATTTGATTCTTTAATATAACAACCATCAATGTCAGTTTAAAGAATAAGTGAAATTGTAGTTGCTTGTACGGTTATAAGCCCGCAAGTCTATAAATGTTGGAGATGTAACAAGGTGTGCCATTGTTATATGCACTGCATATTTTGCAACTACAGAGACAAACTTCAAAACTTCGAATTGTGGAGGATGTAACTGGAAAAACAATAGTCCTCCATTTCATTGTACGTAACTATCTTCTGGAAGGGTCACCGTTCTTTATTCTCATGTGGTCTTACCTGAGTTTGTAGTGCTCCTATCATATTCTTGACGTTGCTTTCCTATTTGAAGAGAACCTTACTTTTTAATTTTAGTTTCACAGATATCATCATTGGTGGCAATTGCTGCATCAAACTTGTTCAACTCTACATATTGTGTTCCTTAGATTTTTCCTCTGGTATTTAAGACATTCAATTTTCTTCTTGTTTGGGCGGGGGAAGACACCAAATCACAAGAACAAGAGGATTTATGTAGAAATAGTTCTCAATAGAAGGGGAAAATCATGTGAGGTGATGACCTAGCACACACAAGTGACTTGATTTTTTCTTCTTTCCCGCGTTACTATCAAATTTACAATATTTATAGGGATGAGAGTTAACAAATTCATGCCCAAGATCCATTTAACTCAATTACTCATTTCAACACCCCCCTTAAGTTGGATATGGACGTCACATGAGGTGATGACCTAGAGCACACCACTGACTCGATTTTTCTTCTTTCGTGCTTTACAATCAACAATGCGGCATGTACACTATTTATAGGGATGAGAGTTAACAAATTCACATCCAAGATCCATTTAAGTCAAATACGCATTTCGACACTCTCCCTTAAGGTGTACAAATGCCATCTATTTTTTGGTCTAAAAAAATTCTTGCTAACCGTTTGAGGGACGTCTTACCGAGGATCATTTCGCCTGAGCAGGTGACATTTGTACCAAGGAAGGTTATGGCAGGTCGCTTGGTCATAGACTCATAGCCTTTGAGATGGTGATGGATTGGAAAAGACGTATGACTAAAGGGGTGCTTTGGAAGGTTGATTTTTCCAAAGTATATGTTTGTGTTGATTGGAGGTTCTTGTGGGCACGTTGGAGAAGAGATGCTTCTCAGAGTTGTGGATTGCCTGGATGAAGCAGTGTATTTCTACGACATCCCATGTTGTATTGGTCAATGGCAGACCATAAGGGGTTTCTTCCAGTCGCAGAGGGGAATCATACCGGGATGCCTGTCGGCTCTACTTCTCTTCGTGGTTGTAGCCGATGCACTAGCTATGATGATGAGGTTGGTGGTGGGGTGAAATTGGTGTGCATGTTTAAGAAGATCTCCATCCCACTCTTGCACTATGCATATGACACTGTGCTTTTCCTGGAGGCCGAGGCAGAGAAGTTGTGTCGGGCATCACGGATCATGGACGTTTTTGGGGATGTTTCAAGGCTTCAGATCAATAGAGAAAAGTCATTGGTGGTTCCTTTTTGCCCACGAAGTAGGAGGTGCGGGATGTGACATCGATGTTGGGCCGCAATACTGCTGCCTTGTCGATTACATACTTGGAGCTCCCCTTTGTGGCGGGAAGGATGAGGTCTGCAGATTGGAGGGCATTGCTTGAGGTTTTGAAGGGGAGGTTGGCGAGCTTGAAGGCATTGGCTCTCTCAAAAGGGGGAAATTGGTGTTGCTGAAGCATGTTCTATCGGCCATTCCAATCTTCTTTTTTTCCACGACGTCATTGCCTGCGGGGTGTGCGCTAGAATTGAGGCATTGATGAGAAGATTCTTTTGGTCTGACGACCGACATGTCAAGAGGGGTTTTCACCTGGTGGATTGGGATTGGTGACAATCCTCTAAAAGGAAGGGCGGAATGGATGTGCTGCAGATGGAGGAGATGAATAAGGCTTTTATGGTGAAATATGTGGTTCACGCATATAAGGTTATATCGATATCGATATCATATCGGTCCATCTAGAAAAAAGATATATCGGGATATATCGCTGATATATCGACGATATCTGTGGAAATGTTAGAAATGGCTCAAAATTGGCATTTTTTTGTCATTTTTTTCCAAAAATTAAGATCATCCAAGATATTAAAAAATAAATAACCTCCAAATATTCACTTCACACATATCAGTCATTTATACCCCATATATCGCACATGACAGTCATTTCAGACATATCGAGGTTAATGTTGATTCCTGATCTATAGATATTGGAAATGGAGTTTGTCCAAGCTCTTATAACACTAAATAACTTACAAATATACTCTTATATCACACATTTCGATCATCTATGGCCCCTATATTGCACATAGCGATCATATCAAACATATAACCGATATTGCTAATTGTTGACCTATAGATATTTGAAATGGGGTTCGTCCAAGTTCTTAGAACACTAATTAACAAATATACTCTTAGATCACATATATCGATCATCTATGACCTTATATCGCATATAATCAATCATATCGTTGTTACTTTGATTGCTAACTTATGGATATTGGAAATGTAGTCCATCCAAGTTCTCATAACACTAAATAACTTACAAATGTACACTTATATCGCACATATTGATAATCTATGACACTTATATTAAGCACATTCGTGTCTATAACACTTATAGATATTGGAAATGGAGTTCATCCTAGACTAATATTGCATCACATATTATGTATAAACAATATTTTTAAGCTATTTTTGGAACCAAACAAATAAAAAGCATAATATCATTTTTTAAAAGAGACATTGTTAGTTATGCGCTATTATACGACTCTTTATTATTATTTGTAATGCCATTAAGGACACTTTTGTAATTTTTCTTTTCTTTGAGCTCTCTAGGGTTTTATTCTTTATAAGGACCCTTAGACTTCTAGAATAAGTTGATCCATTTTCATTATCTCTTCGTTCTCCACATGGTTTCAGAGTAGCGGTCCTAGATCGATGTTCTGACATAGAATTCTACGGCCACCACCTGAATACTGACTACTACCACCGACACCAATTTGTGCCATCTTCAGGAGCCTACTACACCTCCACCCCCGGCCCTAGGTGCAAGCCGCACCTTCGCCCGAAGCTCCTGGCCTCATTGTGCCTCCACCTGGATCTCCAAGCACAGTTATACCTCCACCCAGAGCCCAAGCACTTCTGCCCGAAGCCCCAAGTGTCTGCTGCATCTCCGCTCGAAGACCCAGGCCTCGTCACCCTTCGCCCTGAGATCTAGGCGCCATTGTGGCTCTGCCTGAAGGCTCAGACATCGCTCGGGTGAGCGGCTGTGCCACCTTCAGGTGCTCTTGGCCTCGTCGCCCCTCCAGGTGTCACATCCATATTCAATTAAACCCGAACCTGATCCGATTATTGTCCGATTAACCCCATAAAGTTATCAGGCAGTATTAAATAACTTAAATCAATTGATCGTGAATCAAAAGTTGTTCAGGCGAAATCAACCAAAAGTTAATCGCATAGTAATACGTGCTCGAAAAAGCCGCAACGCAAATTCGGACACGAAATAAACCGAGACCATCATAAAATCAGATTCGATGAAATAAGACCAACGAAATCGACCGTTCGTCAATCGGGAGATCGTTTGGCATTTTAAAATTGTGAAATTTAACAAGGGATTTTTACCCAGCATACCTTATAATCTTTGTCGACTACCTCCACAACCTTTGAAATGACCTAATTCCTCCCTCACCCCGTAAACTTGCTCCGTCTTACCCCACGAATCTACCGTTAAATTGACACATCTAGTGTTAACTTCCTTGGGTTAAAAACGAGTTAATCAAACCAATCCACGATCGGACGACTAGAATTAACCAAGAGAAGAAAAAATAATTCTCCCTCCTCTAACAACTTCCCCTCCCACTACACTGCCTCTTCCATCTCTCCTCCCTCGCGAGGGCACTGGTCTGGGCTTGAGGAGGTGGGTACGAGGGATCATGCTTCCACAGGCGGAGGGGAGGCGATCGACTTCCAAGGGTAGGGGGCTCGACCTGGATTGGAGGAGGCAGGGAGACAACGCTCGACCTTGAATTTTGGTTACTTTCCGCTAATAGGTTTGACGATACTATATCTGAATTCTCAAGGTTATATCTGAAATAGCTGTAGTTGGAAATTGGAGGAGTTACAATTGAGCTTGAATATGTTATAATGGATCTTGGCTAAGAGATGGAAATAATTATAAGTTGTGTTGGCTAGAATTGACTATAATTAAGTTGGATTCAAAATCATTATAAGTTAATGTACGCGTTGGGAACTTAGTTAGGATGAATTACACAACACCGCATGCCTATGGAGGCACCCCAATCCTAAAACATCTTTCACGCCTTAGACTCATAGTGTGAGATTGCACACATACCAAGACCACAGACTATCCACTAGACTCGAAAAGTTAGACAGAATTGAGAATCAGACCATAATCTCATCTTTTCCATCACCAAGAAACTAAGAGTCTAATTAAGCTTCACCCCATTAGCTCTTTATCAAGATCTATAACCTGATATTAATAACAAGAAAACAATATCTACACATAGTCCATAAACATATATATATATATATGTCGGGCCTCCTCATTAACGGGAACAAGTCCAAAGTCGTTCCGTTCGCTATGTCGCAGGAGGAGGCCATGGAATGTGCCAGGTTGATGGGTTCTTCTCCGAGCGGCCTCCCTATGGAGTATCTTGGCTTGCCGCTGACGGTGGGCTGTGCCCGGTTGAGAGACTGGCGGAAGGTGGTTGAGAAGGTGTAGGCTAGGCTGGCTGGTTGGCGCGCGACGCTCCTCTCCGGGGGGGTCGGTTAGTTCTTCTTAAATCCCTTCTATCCTCGATCCCAATTTACTTCCTATCCGTGCGTGGCATGCCAAAGGGGATCCGGGTGAGGTTGGAGAAATGTATGCGGGGTTTTCTTTGGGGAAGGAAGGGCGAAGGGAGAAGGGGGGTACATTTGGTGGGTTGGGAGGACGTCTCGCGGCCTAAGCGGGAGGGGGGATTGGGTGTGAGACGGTTGGAGGTGGTGAACGAAGCACTGCTTCTCAAATGGGCGGCGAGGGTGTGGGGTCGGGAGGAGAATTTCATGTTGAAGTGCCTCAGGGAGGCGGCGGGGGTCGATTTGATTTCCGCTTCGCGGGGGCGGATCGAGGGCCTCAATTCCTCTTTCTGGCGTGGTGTGCTTTCTGCTTTTAATCGCAACAGAGCATTCTTTAAACCTTTTCTCGGCGATGGGAATTCTTTCCGTTTCTGGACGGATGATTGGACCGGGAGGGGTGTTTTGCAGATCTTGTATCCACGACTGTGCGCGCTGGTGGTCGACAAAGACGCCACCGTGGCCTCCTGCTGGGCCGGTGGCTGTTGGTGCCCTTTGTTTGCCGCTAATTTATCGGATCAGCGTTTGGATGATTTCACCTCCATGCTGGCTTTTCTCTCGGACGCTCCCACGCCCTCTGGGGCTCGTGATCACTTGGCTTGGAAGGACGACCCTTTCTCTTCCAGGAAGGCGTACCACGCTCTTATTCCTTCCTCTGTGGGGGACGATGCGACCTTATTGAGTCACTGCAAGTTCATCTGGGGACTCAAACTCCCAGAACAGGTTGGTATCTTTCTTTGGCTTCTTCGGCGTGGTCGGCTGTTAAATAGAGACCGATGTGCAATTTTGTTTCCTAATGTCTCACAAATGTGCGGTCTCTGCGGTACGGAGGAGGAAACCAGCGGGCACCTATTCTTTCATTGCGGCCGTGTTCGTGCACTCTGGGACGATCTGGGTTGGCTGAATATCTCGAACTTTGGTGCGTTTTGCGACAGCTTGATGAACTCAAGGGGCCGGTCTAGGGTGGATCTGGTGGACCCGATTGCGCGATTGTGGAGCATCTGGTTAGGAAGAAACGAGGCACTCTTTGCTCGGCAGAGGTTTTACAAGGAAAATATTTGCATCTCGGCAGCACGCTTTCTTCGTGATTGGACTTCTGGGTAGCATCTTAGGTGTGCGTTGGGGGTATCTCTTATTTGATACCATCCTGCTTTTCTTTTGTTATTCCATCTTGTAAGTACTCTCTTCTTTACATTTTATTACATTGGGGCGAACACCTCTGAGTGCTTCCCCCTTTTTTTGAGCGTCAAATATATATATATATAGATATAAATTATACATAAGAAAGGCTAAGGGGCAATGTAGGGCTACCACTTGAGGAACAACGACTGGTGAGGTGGAGATTGCCGCCATAAGCAGCTGGAGGTGTTGCGTCGCAAGAAGACTCAAGGCTAGAAGGTGTACGCGGTCGGCGAAGGGATTAGGGCATCTGATGCTTGCTCGCGCGTCATTGCTACCTGGTAGGGGAGGCAATGGTCTCGCCACCGGTGCAGCTTGCTACGATGCGACAAGGAGAGGGTCGCCGCCTCTGGGTTCCTTCATGCGATGGGTTTGCGCGGACGGGCGTCGCTTGAAGAGGGAGTAGCAGAGCGGAGCGCCGCGTCCTGGAGGTGGAGTTACGACGTGAGATGCGGCGCGTTGGAGCTGGGTCTCTGCTGCATGTGTGACTTGGGCTACTCCTGGAGTAGGCGCCTCTTCTTCTTCTTGCAACTGGGGGGATTCATCAAGCCCGTTTTCTTCTCCGATCACTGGAGTAAGATGGGTGCCGATCACTGGAGCATGTCACGATCTGGGGAGAGCATAGCGGCATAATAGGAATCGCCTGATGTATAGAGGTTGGAGCCGCCTAAGAACCGCCAACTGGAGATTGTGTGCCGGCATCTGCCTGGAAGAGATGTGCTGACCTGGGGCTTGCTGCTAGATCCTTGCGAACTAGGGTTCCAGGAAACCCTAGATGCCTGGAACTTGGCGACAATCGTGATCTTCAGATCTTCAAAAACTTAGACGATGATCTTCGAAATATGCAGAAATTTGGGTTTTAATAGAAACCCTAGAACTTGGACAGAACTTGAACAAACACTAATGGTCATCTTCAAGAAACAATCGAATCTCGAATAAATATCGAAAATAATTCCTCGAAAAACGAACCCACTTTAATACCGTGTTAGAAAATAGGAATGCAGAAGCGTATCAGATAAAAGAATAAAAAATATGAACAATGGGATTTTGACATGGAACCCTATTCCCTAATGAACGAGATGAAATCATGGGAGAATGCCTCAAAGGGTTGATGTATGCATTGCACTTTTTCACTAGATACATGGGGTAAGGCGCTTCTTATATAGCCTCACTAAGTTTCCACATCCCACAAGTGGTAGATGTGGGACTAAACAAATGGATGTGGTAAATGGATCTTGGAGGGATTCATTTACCCATCTCTCACATAAGTGACACATATAAACAAGTACTCCAATAAGTTCTAAGTACATTCTTATAGTTAACCTCTTAATCATACTTTTTAGGTTTTTTAAATAATATTGCCTGAAGTACAATCTTTTTAAAAGATAGATAAATTGTACGCAATATGTTCCTCTATAATTTGCCAATTTAGTTCTAAGTACATTTTTATATTTTAACCTCTTAATTTCATACTTTGCCCTAAAAAGTACTCATTGTATTTGAATGATTTTGTATTTTTCAATGGAGACATTATTTCAAAGAAAAAAAATAAATTTAATATAAAAAATATAATTTTTTAAATAATATTACCTGAAGTACAATCTTTTCAAAAGATAGATAAGTTGTACGCAATATGTTCCTCTATAATTTGACAATTAAGTTCTAAGTACGTACATTCTTGTAATTTAACCTCTTAAATTCATATTTCTAGGTTTTTTTTAAATAATATTACCTAAAGTACAATCTTTTCAAAAGATAGATAAATTGTACGCAATATATTCCTCTATAATTGGCCAATTGAGTTCTAAGTGCATTCTTATAATTTAACCTCTTAATTTCATTCTTTAACTTAATAAACTACTCACGCCGCGAAGTGCGGGAAGACACTCCAGTTATGTCTATCAATACTTCCAATCTCTTTTTCTTCAGCATCGTAAGCACGTGATGCTGAGTGATTCATTAACTATTTTTATTGTCTACAGGAACCTAGTCGCCAATAAATTTGTAATCAATGATTCTAGAAACAGGTAGTTATCTAGATGTTGAAATTATTTCTTAAAAATTCCATTTCTTACACTATCTTATGTTCAGTGGCTATAAAGAAGGTTTAGAATGCTTGCAGAAAACCATTCCTTGTTTTCGTGGATCTCCAATATGTAACGTTCTCGATTTCTTGTCCCTTTATGGACTAGGAAATGATTGTAGTTTTTGATATTTCACTTCAATTTTTGTTCATTAATTCATTTACAGGGTACAATTTTGCAATTAATTGTGGAGGTAGAAGAAGTGTTACAGCTTCAGATCAGTTAGTTTATGAGGAAGATAGTGAAAATGTTACTGCAGCATCTTATTATGTTTCTTCACCAAGAAGGTGGGCAGTTAGCAGCATTGGTACATTTATAGATTCTCCTAGCGGCACATCGTTTGTTGAATTCAGCTCCTCTCAGTTTACCAACACACTAGATTCAGAACTCTTTCAGTCTTCAAGGTTATCACCATCATCTTTGAGATACTATGGGCTTGGACTTGAGAATGGAGGCTATACTGTGAAACTACAATTTGCAGAAACTAAGTTTCCAGACCCTCCAAAGTGGAGGAGTGTTGGAAGGCGTGTTTTCGATATATATGTTCAGGTATACTCCTCAAAAGATGCATTTCTAATGTTTCAAGATTCAACGAAGGAACGTGCAGGAACGACTCAAAATGTACTTACGATCGTTTGTACATGCATCCATATGATATATTTTAATGATGTCAAAATAATTTTTTCTTCTTTAGCTTGTGATTTAGCAACAATCTTGAAAGATAGAAGTATCTAAAGTAAGGACTAGTATGTATTGCAAGAGGGGGTCTGAAACAGTGACTTAGGTCACTTCTTCTTGACTACGATGACATCTCTTCCCATTGATATGAAGCTCGTATACCCTACTTCTGTGATGGTACAACGTACATCTATGAAATTCAAGGGTAGAAAAATATGTGCTCTGTCTCGTTCATTCAAGATGTTCATCGGTGGCCAACACAAGAATCATATACTGGCTAAAGATCCGCTTAAAGAAACGGACATGGATTATGGCATGTGGTATGCAGAGAACTGTCAGGTCATTACTTGGATGATCAACAACGTCAAGCCAAATATTGCTGCGAATCTCCTCTGCAAAGACTCAATAAAGGAGATGTGGGAGAATCTGGAGCAAACTTATTCCCATAAGACAGCCAAGTCTCACCTCGCAGACAAATATACACATATCTCTGCAACTCAGGGGAATTTCGGTCTCGTCGAATACTACATGCATCTAACAAGTCTATTTAATGAGCTTCTGGTTTTTAATCCAACTTGTTGTGATAAACATGTGGGGAAGTGGTCTTAGTGGCAGATTTATCGCTTCCTTTCTGGACTACATCCACGATACCAAGCTTTGAAGGAGTAGTTTTTGACAGATGATACCTTGTCACCGACTCATACCATCTTTGGTTGTCTTCAGGAACTAGAAACATCTGCTAGACGTACTTGTGCTCTGCCATTTGCAGAGAAATTTACTCACTATGCATCGTTCGGGAACAAAGGATGACATAGTTTCCATGGAGGTTGAGGCTGTAACTTTGGACGTAGTCGTGGACATGACTCGGGACATGGATGAGATTTGACCATAGTCGTGGGCGTTGGAACCATCCATCATAGCTATGATGGGAAACGTTTAGCATACATTTCAATGCCAACATTGCCTATGAGACAACCTCCTATGAGACATCTAATGATACTGCAGAGGACTCTCCTGATCAGCATTCTGGTGGAACACTAGCATCATTTAGTGCTTTATAATACTCCTTCCTAAGATAAATTCTACAGAACTCCGGCCTCTCCATTGGTGAAAGTAATATTACTGTTGCTAGTGCTAGTTTGGCTACAACTTCATGTATAATAGACAACTCCATCTCTGCTTTTGGCCCTACATGGATTATTGACTTCAGGGCATCTACGCATTTGATAAGAGAAGGTAGTCTGCTTACTTTCTTTCATCCTTCCCCCTCTGTGAAGACGATTCGAGTTGCTAATGAGGCATGTTCCCCATCATTGATGTCAGAACTGTGGAGTTCTCCTCCAAGGTATAACTGAATGGAGTCCATTGTGCTTTTGTTTTTCCTCTTAGCTTATTATTTGTTCAGAAGCTGTGTTATGAGCTTAATTGTTGGGTGATTTTTGATGAATTATGTTGTTTTCTGGACATGCAGACGAAGCAGATTTTCAGTAGGAGGCATAAGAATAATGGCCTCTGCTATCTCAATATTCCGTCTGATTCGAGTTTTGTTGGCGCTATCTCTGACGATCCCTTACTTTGGCATTTTTGCCTTAGACATCCTTCTGCTAAGGCTATCTTCATGATGGTCCCTGAACTTTTGAGTTGAAGCCCTTGGAGTTGAGGTGTGTCAGTTCAGTAACATCATCGAGCATCTTTTCCTGCACGTATTTTGCCCCATCGTGATGTTCATTTTGCTCTTGTTCATTATGATATATGTAGATCTTCTCCGATCCGAACTCTGAGTGGACACAAATATTTTGTTGTTTTTTTATGATTATAGTCGATCCTGTTAGGTCTATCTGATAAAGGAACTTTTAGAGATCAATAAAATTGTCAAGAATTTCTTTCAGTACATCAAAACATTCTTCTCTACTTGTGTTCAATTTTTTCATACTGATAGTGCTATGGAATTCGCCCAACATGAGTTGACGACTTTCTTTGCTTCCTGCGAAACTATTCACCAACTTCTTGTCCATGTACCTCCTAACAAAATATGGTAGCGGAAAGAAAATTTAAACATATTCTCGACAATATTGATCCCTTCTCACTCAGATGAAGGTTTTGAAGACCTAATGGGGTGATGCCATTCTTACAGTTGTCCATCTTATCAACAATGTCCTGTCTTTGATCCTAAAGGGGGCAACGTCTTTCGCATTACTCTACCCCAATGAGACGCCCTTCCTATTACCTATGAAATTTGGGTGTATTGCATTTGTCCACAATTTTCATGCATATGATAAGTTGTCACCTAGGTGGCCAAGTGTGTTTTTCTTGGCTATTCACGCACCCGAAAGGCTACAAGTGTTATGACCCTTGTAGAAAGACGTGAAAGAAAAGTTATATTCCTCGTAGCCCTAGAGCCCTCTTATATATGAGAAAAGCTCTAGGGAGAAATTACATAAAGAAGACTAAAGAAATAGAATAATATAAATAAAGACAAAAAGATATAATTATCTCCATACTCCCCTCAAGCTGGAGCATATATATCTATCATGCTCAACTTGGAACAACAACGGTGAAAAGGACCCCTCGTGAGAGCCTTGGTAAACATGTCTGCAATCTGATTTCCTGAAGCAACATGAGAGGTGGAAATAAGCCCCTTTTAGATCAAATCAATGGTATAATGACAATCTACTTTGGTGTGCTTTGTTCTCTCATGGAAGGCTGGATCATTAGCTATGAACAGAGATGCTTGATTATCACAATAGCTTGGTCAGTCAGGACGGACTTGTCCTACATCACTTTCTGCTCCGTTGGGCCATAGCCCTATATTCTGATTCAGTGCTGGATCGAGCAACAACTCTCTGTTTCTTACTTTTCCATGAAACCAACGAGCTACCAACGAATACAATGAAGCCTGAAGTGGACTTCCTATCCTTAGGACAACCAACATAATCCGCATCTACACATCTGGTAATTGAGAGCAACCCATCTCTTTTGAAAAGAAGACCTGAACCTGGAGAAGATTTCAGATATCTCAAGATCATGCAAACTGCATCCATATGAACCTATCTGACTTGCTCCATAAACTGGCTGATCTGCTCATAGCAAATGATAAGTCAAGCATGGTAATAGTAATATATAGCAACTTCCCTTCAAGCTCTTTGTACCGTCTCTTATCCACCTCCTCAGAGTCATCATCATAGAGTCTAGCATTGAGATCCATTGGTGTAGTGGTAGGTCTGCATCCTGTCATGCTTGTCTCAACCACAAGGTCAGTAATATACTTCCTTTGCGTCATAACCATACCATGCTGATTGCGTGCAAGCTCCAAGCCAAGGAAGTAACGTAGCTTGCCAAGGTCCTTGGTCACAAACTGTCTTCCAAGGAAATCCTTAGCTGCATGAATACCTTGTTCATTGCTGCCAGTAACAACGATATCATCAATATAAACGAGAACAACAAAAGTACCCTCTGAGTTCTCTTAACAAAAAGAGAATGATCTGCAGTAGATCTGACTAAGCCATTCTGTTCAATCAACTCTGAGAGCTTCTGAAACCAAGCCCTCAAACTCTGCTTAAGATCATATATGGCTTTGTGAAGTCGGCACACCATACTGGACTCCCCCTCAGCAGCAAACCCCGGTGTCTGTTGCACGTAAACTCTCTTGCAGATCTCCATACAAGAATGCATTCTTGACATCTAACTGGAAAAGCGAATAGTCACGTACCACAACTGCAATAAGAATCCGCAACGTGGAGTGACACGCACGAGCAACCAATATAGCCTTATATCTGTACACAGTACCATTAGCTCGGTGTTTCACAGTAAATACCCACTTGCTGCCTACAATAGACGTACTTAGAGGAGCTTGTACAATACTCCATGTACCTCGAGACTGTGAAGCTGGCATTTCCTCCTCCATCGACAGATGCCACTGACTACTCTTCAACACCTCCTGATAGGAACATGGTATCTCCACGGTTGACAGTCCCACAACAAACCTCTAAATCCTCGGATAGACAGTCCAATGACACATGAGAAGGAAGATGATGCATAGTGCATGTAGGCCTCTACTTCCGTAGAGCAATAGGCACATCTATGTCTTCAGTATTCGTAGAAGATGTAGCATCCTAGACATCCTATACCTCAAGTTGTACATGCAAATCACCATTGCCATTAGAAGAACTCAAATGCTTAGAACATACCTTGGGCATGCTGGATAATGGAGGAAGCACATGAGCAGAAGGTCGACGCTGGTAAACCTGGGGAAAGAAAGTATGCGTGGAAGGTGGTAGTGGAGGAGATGGTGGTGGTCATAGTGGTGGTGGAGGAGGAGGTGGTGGTGGCGATGATCTTGGGAAACGCAACCAAGAACGAGATCTTTTCCCCCAGAACTGAAGAGGGTATACGATTTACCACGTAACAAGCAGTTAGAACCATATCCCCCTGTACGAATGAGGAGTACAACTCTGAATCAAAAGAGTCCTGGTAACATCCAGAAGATGGCTGTGTTTTCGTTCAGCCACACCATTCTGTTGGAAAGTATACGCACAAGATTTTTAATGTACAATACCATGGGATGCAAGAAATTGGGCAAGTTGAGTACTACACAATTCCAAGGCATTGTCAAAACGTATAAACATGATTTTTACTGAAAATGTTCCTTATTTCATTAATAAAGGATTGAGTAACAGGACCAACATCAGACTTATTTTTAAGAAGAAAAACCCACGATAATCGTGAAAACTCGTCAAAGCAACAAGATAAAATCCATGCCCGTGATGATTTGGGATACGACTGGGACCTTAGATATCAAAATGAATTAACTCAAACAGATTATGACTACTCCGACTCTAACGACTCTAGAAAGTGGACCGATGATGCTTCCCAAGCTAGCATGCCTTGCACTGAAAGGTAGAACGAGGAGAAATATGTGGAAGAACATTACACATCTTTTGCAGACGAAGATGACCAACACGAAGATGCCATATATAGCGAGATGCAGATCCAGTGCGAAGAGAAGAGGTACCAACATAAGGAGACTGCACCAATTTGTAGAGACCTCCTTGCTCACGGCCATAACCAATCACCATGCCCGTGAGAATGTCCTGAAACACAAGAGCTGACAAATCAAATATAGTACGACAGTGTAAATCCTTCGTGATTTGACTAATATGTAGTCCATGGAAAACTCAGGAGCATAAAGAACATTCTGAAGTCTCATTGCGGGAGTTAACTGCACCCCCCGACCAGTAATGGGAGAGTGTGACCCATCTGCTATCACAACAGATCGTCTAGGTTGGGTTGGACTGAAAGCACTAAACTTACCTCTGTCACCACAGAGATATAATTCTGGGTCAAGAGCCGCTAGGAAAACTCCTCTCATCACTGACTCCCTATATGCCTCGAGCTGCTCTAGTGTAGTAGTCAAGGGAATGTAACCATGTAACCTCTCATTATGGAGAGGACGACCATTCTGCTTCGACATGAAGATGTCGTGCTGAAGTTGCAGAATCTTAGACTTGTTCTTCGTCAGAGATTATGTAGCGGTGAGCATGTCCCACATAGCCTTCGTCATGGGCTGACTCAATATGTCATTGGCTATCTCCATTTTTACTGTTCCAGAAAGCCATACACGTACATATGCATCATCTGCCTCCCATGAGGTGTTAACCCCAGTCTTGTCAACATGCCCGTCCTGTGTGAGGATATGCTTCTTGCCATTACATTGCATTAGACTCATGAACTGCATGGCCCACGGTTCATAATTCTTTCCATCCATCTTCCACCATGGGTGTTGGACCTTTGAAGACACCAGGGATGGAATCTCTGCTTTGTTGTCTGACATAATGACAACAATATCTAAGATTGGGGTTGCACACTGTAAGAATATCTACACGGACATATAGGAAGATGATTGTGGGTGTAGACTCATACCACATCCACTTCCATTCTTTATTGACTCCTTTGGGTGACTAGGGTGTTTTAGATAGTCACGCTACACACTAGAAACCCAAGAGTGTGGAGACTGAGGCAACCGAGAGTAGCCCTAGGTGGTTGTTATTAGATGGCGGGTCGTAGGGTTTGCTGCAGCGGTGCACAAGCAGACACAAGGCTACAACAACGTACAGGCAAGCGCACGTTGGTGCAAGCTGGCCCGAGAGGGCATGTACGAATCAACAATCGTACGCTTAGGAGCGTGAAGCGCGCAGGCGATGGCGCAGGTGACGTAGGGCATGAAACATGCAGGGTGGCGCAGAGGCATGAAGGGCTTTTGGTGCGGTGAGATTTTAGGGCACAGGCTCCGGTCTGGGACAGTCGCTCTGATACCATGTAGAAAGACATGAAGGAAAAGTTATATTCCTCGTAGCCCTAGAGCTCTCTTATATAGGAGAAAAGATCTAGGGAGAAATTACATAAAGAAGACTGCAGAAATAGAAAATTATAAATAAAAACAAAGAGATATAATTATCTAAACAATCCTGTTGGGCACTGATAATATATTTATATGGATGTTACTTTCTTTGAACAAACAAGCTTTTTTGCCCTGTCTGTCATGGATATTCCCTTGGATCTACCTCCACCATCAATTGTTTATAAGCACAAGCATACATCTGTGCCTTCTTATGTTCCTTTGCTTGTTCCTCTTCTACCGATCTAGATGCCTTCTTCAAGTGCTCCCACCAATGTTGCCTCAAATGTGCCGTAAGAGCTTCCCATTGCTCTCCATAGGACAAAAATGCATTATACTTTCCACCCTATGTCTCATTTCACTTAGACTGATGGTTTATGTGGAGAGAAAAGAATGAATTGCTTATTGAGAAAGTCCTAGGGTTCTCTTATATAAAAGAGCAATATGTTAGGCAAATTACATAAAGAAGACAAAGGAAATAAATATTACATAAAAGACATGAAAGATAACTAATATCTTAACATCCCCCCTCAAGTGGTAGCGTAGATATCAATTAGGCTCAGCTTGGAGCAACATCTCTGGAAAGCCCCCCTACCTAGAGCCTTGGTAAGTACATATGTTGTCTGGTCTCCAGAGCTGACATGATTAGTGGCAATGAAACCCTTCTATATCATGTCATGAGTATAGTGACAGTCCACCTTCATGTGCCTGGTCCTCTCATGGAAGGCATGGTTGTTTGCAATGAAGAGAGATGCTCGGTTGTAACATTGAAGGTGCATAAGATGAGGCATCTCAATAGTCAGGTCAGTAAGAACAAATCTGACCCACATCATCTCTATACTAGATTGCGTCATGGCCATGTATCCTGATTCGTTACTAGATCTGGCAACCTCTGTTTGCTTTTTGCTCTTCTATGACACTAGGGAACTTCCTATGAACACTGCGAAGCTAGAAGTATACTTTCTGTCATTGGAACACCTTGTACAATCTGCATATGCACATGTTATAACTACAAGGGATGTACATGTGCTAAATAGAAGACCAATGCCGGGTGAAGCCTTCAAATACCTCAGAATCATATGGATTGCATTCATATGTGCCTATCTAGGCTACTTCATAAATCGACTCACTTTGGTCACGACGAAGGATATATGTGATTTGGTAATGGTTACATAAATACGTTTCCCAACAAGCTTCTTGTACCTCCTCTTTCCTACATCTTGAGTATCATCATTATAGACCTTCATGCTCGAGTCCATAGGAGTAGTGGCAGTGCAATCTACCATGCATGTCTCAAAGAGAAGATCTGTAACATACTTCTTCTAGGTTCATCACAAGATCTCACTGGTTCCTGGCAAACTCTAGTCCAAGGAAGTAGCGTAAACTATTAAGGTCCTTGGTCACAAACTGTTGACCAAGGAACTCCTTAGCAACTTGGATGCCTTGCTCGTCATCCCCTGTAACAATGATATTATCAACATAGACAAGTATGACAAATGTACCTCTCTGAGTCCTATGAACTAACAGTGAAGATCGACAATCGATCAAACCCCTATTGTGTACCAAGTCCGAGAGCTTCTGGAACTATGCTCTTAGACTCTGCTTAAGGCTATAAATTGCCTTGTGAAGCCTACAATCCTTCCGGCACTCCCCCTCAGCAGCAAACCTAGATGGTTGCTGCATGTAAACCTCCTCCTGTAGGTCACCATATAGAAAAGCATTCTTCACATCAAGTTGATAGAGGGGTCAATCCGTTGTCACTGTAATTGATAGAAGGATACACAGAGTAGAATGTCTGGCCACTGGAGAGAACGTATCATGATAGTCCGCCCTATATGTTTGTGTAAACCCCTGTACTGCAAGTCTCACTTGTAGCGATCTACACTGCCATTTGTTCAGTGCTTCACAGTAAACATCCACTTGCACCCAACAACAGATGCACCACTTGGAGCTGAAACATGGCTCAAAGTGCCACATGACTGTTGCGCGACCATCTCCTCCTCTGTGGCAAGACGTCACTGATTGTCCTGAATAGCCTCCTGATATGTTCGTGGTATCTCCAACGTTTAACAACACTAAGGTAAATCTCCTAAACTCCTTTGAAAGTCTTCTCAAAGAAATGTGGGTTGTAAGAGGAAATGAAGCACAGACACGTCTATGCTTTCATAGAGCAATCGACACATCAAGATCATCTGCCACCCCCTGAACCTTTAAGTTCCCCTCTTGAGAGGGTACCTGCTCATCTTGTAAGGAATCCTATGCACAGACAACTCAGTAGTGCCATCAACAAAAACATTGTGCTCATTACATACCTGAGGTGTGATGGATAATGGGGAAGACCTATTAGCAGGAGAACAGAGAGAGACCTGTAAGTAAACACACGTGGGAAAAACCAAGTCAAGGTGAGCGACGGTCCAGGAGAAGCCAAAGGAGCAAGCATAGGTACTGGAGATGGTGGTGGTGGTGAGGGAGGTGGTGTTAGAGATGTAGGAGGTGGAGGCATGTAGACCTCCTCATTATAGTCAGATGAGGCCAAGGAAGGCCGTATCGATATTGTTTCGGTCCGCCCGAAAATGGATATATCGAGATATATCACCAATTTATCGACGATATCAGTGGAAATGTCAGAAATGGCTAAAAAAGCCATTTTTATCATTTTTCAGAAATTAAGATCATCCAAGATATTAAAACATCACATAACCTACAAATACACACTTATGTCACATATATCAATCATATCAAACATATCACTGTTAATGTTTATTCCTGACCTATAGATATTGGAAATGGATTCCATTCAAGTTCTTATAACATTAAATAACTTACAAATATACATCTAGATGACACATATAGATCATTTGTGAAGACTGATCCTTATATTGTACATATCGATCATATCGAACATATTGTTAGTACTGTTAGTTGTTGACCTATATATATTGAAAATGGAGTTCCTCCAAGTTCTTAGATCACTTAATAACTTACAAATATACTCTTAGATCACACATATCAATCATCTATGAAGCTTATATCACATATATCGATCATTTCGAACATATCGATATTAATGTTGATTCTTGACTTATAGATATTTTTATGAAGAATTGACTTATAAATATTGAAAATAGATTTCATTCAAGTTCTTACAACATGAAATAACTTGCAAATATACTCTAGGTTGAAGAACCATTTTATGCACCCTCCTGTCGCACCATACCTTACCAGTACGGGCGTCTCGCTGCCCGATCAACGAGCCTAGGGTGTTAGGGGGCCCAGGTTGCCCCCCTCCCCTTGCGGGGGTGCTGGGGAAGCGGCCCCAACTCGAAACAAATTATATATAAACCGTTGTTTGTTTTAATACTAGGTGCAGCTACATATGTGCTTTAATACTGAATGTAGCTAGTTAAGTAGTGGAATTAATCTTACATGAATAATAACATTGATATATAGAGATATCAGCGAAACATCGAGTGACAGTTAACAATTAGGTTAGTCATAACTGACTTAACAGTTAACAGTTAAGATATCTCTTCTTAAACAACTTTTATGTGACATCAAGTAACATTATTCATTGCCAATAGTCTTGTGTTCCTTGAGGCAACCAATCACTATACCGTGTGCATGATATAGAAGGCTTCGTTTATATTTCTTATGCCAATTGAACAAAACAGACATCTATGCTTCATGGAGGTGTTATAGTAATGTAACTTTTATAGTAATATGTAATACGCCAATCATTTATTTCTTTTTCTGTGTAGCACAACAAGGCTTCTTTTCTTTTCTCTCTGTGGTTTCCATATAAAAAGAAACCCAGAGCACATTATAAAATATCTCTTTCATTTCCTTTGACATAAACAAACAGTTGGTCGATCGTAGTAGTTCTGTGGGTGATCAGTGATGGGGAGAGTTATATGCTTTGTATAATTGATAACATTTGACTAGTGATAGACAACAAAATACAAAAAAAATGTTATAAAAAACATATGTTGATCATTAGATAACCATTATCGATCATGATTAGCCGGGGAATTTGATTCAATGCATAAGTGATCTCCTGCAAGGATGATCAACAACATCACAAATTGATTTGAAGTTAGATGCAATAGTGGTTGATCAATCTCGTGTAGTTGATTGGTCACACATCGGTTTCGAATATCTGTGACCTCACATGGCACATATCTTCATGCAGAGGGATCCGGATCAAACTTCTACACAAAACCATGGATCAACCTTGTGGGGAAAAGCAAGCACAGAAGCCAACAACCATGCATCGACAATTGTGAAGATATACTCAACATGTGTGGAATACATAGAGATCATACAATAAGTACCCAACAAAACATCGATAGAATTGGATATGAAATCATGCAGAAAGAAAAAACACACACCATAATGAGAAAATGGCACGTGATTTATATGGAAACATAGTTTAAAAAAGGGATAAAGCCATCTGAAGGACGACCTTGTGGTCTCTTCGGTCTTCTAAGTATTTCTCTCTGTTAACGAAACAAGGAGGTGTTTTTATGTAAATTTTATAGGGAGAATGGTTGTGTGGATCCATACCCACAATCCATATAACCTGATACATATTCAAGAATTGGATTTTTTTTAATTATATGCATTAAAAGATGACGATTTAACAAGGTCATGTTAAGGTTGATAATGAAGTGCCATGGAAGTTATAAGAGGTGTCATGGTTAAGAATCATTGTCTTATGTTGGCATTTAATTGAGCACTCCCTCGATGCTCTATTGTGCGAAAAATTTGTCATCAATTTTGCTAATGCTGAGGATAGCGAAAAGTCACAGTCAACTCGTTTATAATTCAGTACAAGATCTTACGTGTTTAAAGCCACATTGCCTATTGTGGGAGAGTTGGATGTAGCGAGGCCTTTATCGGGACTTTTACTATGGGCCCGTTCGGTTCGGGAATAAGCAGGAATAAAGATGAGGAATAAGGAGAATAAGGGTCTATTCTTTGTTCGGCTGGAGGATAGGAATAAGGAGAATAAGATGAAATAAACGAAGGTAAGGTGGGATAAAGATAGGAATAATAGTGAAATAAGATGAAATGAGTAGGAATAATCATACCATAGAAATCCGTGTCGAAAGGAGAATAGGCCCCTTATTCCGGGGCCTATTCTCCAAACGAACAGGCCCTATAGTTTTAACACTGGTTGTGCTGCCATAGACACTCAACTCTCTCGAAACTGGATGCGAGACTAAACACTCAGGATCATGTATTACAATACAAAACAGTTAAACTCAATTGTTCGCTATGCTCAACAAATTGGAAGGACGCGGGCTTATAGGGTCATTATATGTGTTGCAAAGGGTATAGTTAGAGTCCTGGGTTGATACCTCTCTTTGCTCAGATAGGCTCTTCTTTTACAAGAAGGATAACAAAAAGTAGTTGTTTTGCTATATATGAAGTTCAAGGATCAGGAGTTCACACTCAGGATCAGTAACCTTTTATTATATAATTCATTAATTATATATGAATTAATTGATCGTGCGGTGATTCCCAACTCGAGAGTTCACCCTCTTTTCCAAAAAAAAATGAATTTCGAGGATCAGGTCACGGATATCTTAATCCGTGGGCTTGCAATTTCCAATTTAAGGGCATGTGTAGAAAACTTGGCATGTTATTCAGTAGTGTTTTTAGTATAATGGTAAATGGGCCTTGGATTTTGACCTCTTTCTTGTTGCCTGTGTAATATAACCAACTCCTATGCAAGTGAAAGAATTGTAATGTTGGTCAAACTCACTTCATGTTCGTGATATTATCCTCTTGTTATGGAGGTTTTTTCGGCACATTGTCTTGGGTGTGCATGATTCTCTCGTGTTTGTTTTCTATGTTGACCCATGCATTTTTGGGTTTAATGAGAATGGAGAAGTTTCACGATTCTTCATCACAAACTAAAAATTGTGAAGTTCGATTAGGTTACGTTTTTCCTGACATAGATGGCAACAAATGAGTCAACACATGATATAACTTTTTGCTACAGATTACTTTCTTCACTTAAAACTCTATTATGATACAAAATGCAAATCAAACTTCTGCTTGGGACATTATACATATGAGATGTCAACATGTATTCAGATGTTCGATGCTATGATAAAGTTGCTTTAGAATGCAATTTTTGCATTGAATTGTTTAAATCTAGTATTTTATCCATCCTCATTACTTGTATTTTAGGGAAATTTAGTGGTGAAAGATTTTGACATAAGAAAAGAAGCAGGTGGGGTTTCCAACACAGTACTTGTAAAAGAGTTTACTACAACTGTTACAGATAGCTTCCTCGAAGTGCATTTGTTTTGGGCCGGTAAAGGCACTTGCTGCATACCAACTCAAGGATATCATGGTCCCTTGATATCAGCCCTTAGTGTGAAGCCAAGTATGTTCCATGCAGATGCTATTCAAATTTTTTTTCACATTCCCTGGTTGACAATTAACACATGCTGTTTTCTAGATTTTATTCCCACTGTCAGTAATCAACTGCCAGGATCCAAATCATCCAAGAAAAGCTACATGGCATTAGTTATAGGAGTGGTGGTTGGAATAGCCACTTTGTTATTTCTGCTAGCCTGTGGAGTTTCCATGTGGAGAAAAAAGAAAAAGGGTATTAACCGCAATGATGAAGGTAGGAAAAACCCAAGTAGTTGCATATGGTTGTAAGAGACTATTTACATTATCTTCTGTAAAAAGAAATTGGATATTTCTTTGTAATTCTTAGTATTTGTTTCTGAAAGATGTAGAAATTATGGATCTGGATATTAAGTCCAAAATCTTCAGTTATGCGGAACTAAAGACAGCCACTGAAGACTTCAATGCAGCTAACAAATTGGGAGAGGGAGGATTTGGAGCTGTATACAAGGTAACCTTTTCTTGAGCAAAATATAAAATACATTCCTTTTTGTTTTCTTCTATAAAATTTACTGGATGAGGGATATCCCTGTTCTGAACTGCAATACTGTCAGCAGTGTCCTATATATTTGATTTTCATTCCCCATAAAAAAATCTTAGCAACCCCTTGCAGAAACCGAGTTGCAATCACCTTTTCTGTTTTATCGGTTATAATTTAGTTATAATAATCCTTTAAACATTAATTTCAATATTAAAAAGAACTCATGGATATACAAGTTTTTAATTGTTTGAAATTGGGTAACTTCTGTTAGGGTAAGCTACATGATGGCAGAGCAGTGGCAGTGAAGCAACTCTCTGTAACGTCTGATCATGGAAAGCAGCAATTTGTGGCAGAGGTCGACACCTTAACTACTGTTCTACATCGGAATCTTGTGAAATTGTATGGTTGCTGCTTCGAGGGAAACAAGCGACTTCTTGTGTATGAATATCTAGAACATAAGAGCCTTGATCAAGCACTTTTTGGTATGCTGGCAAATTCAACAGTCCAAGTACAATTTGATGTTAGAATTATCGGTAATTTTATGACGAATTAAACATATGCTATTTCAGGTTCTAATGAGCTTCGTCTCGATTGGCAAGCACGATTTAATATATGCTTGGGTGCGGCCAGAGGGCTGGCTTACCTACACGAGGAATCAGGTTCTAGGATAGTGCATAGGGATGTCAAGGCCAGTAACATTCTCCTTGATGGTGATCTAAATCCGAAGATTTCTGATTTCGGTTTAGCTAAGCTCTTTGATGACAAGAAAACTCACATTAGCACTAAAATTGCGGGGACAATGTAAGAACACATTTCTAGGTGAAACTTTCATGCTTATAATTTTTGATCAGGAATAGACCACATTTTATCTAACATCTTCTATAGAGGATATCTTGCTCCAGAATATGCCATGAGAGGTCGTTTAACAGAGAAGGCAGATGTATTCAGCTTTGGGGTCCTTGCTCTTGAGATCGTCAGTGGACGCCCAAATACAGATTCCTCTTTAAACGAAGCAGCAATGTATCTCCTTGAATGGGTAAGCTCCGATTCAAAACATGAAACTAAAATGTGTTTATTTTTACGAAGAATCTATTTTGCACATATTAGTTCAGTTATCTGATTCATGCCACAAGCACTGGTATTCATCATTGACAAGGGAAATGGATCTCTCAGGTATGGCATTTACACGAGAACAGCCTCGAATTGGAGTTGGTGGATCCAAAATTGAAATCATATGATAGAGATGAGGCCCTTCGCATAATAAATGTAGCACTTGTTTGCACACAGTCATCACCTTCATTACGCCCGCCCATGTCAAAAGTGATAAACATGCTAATGGGAGATACACCGGTTGATGAGGTCGCAACGAAGCCTGCTTATATTACTGACTGGCACTTCAACGATGTAACTACTGGCTCCTATACAAGCAATTTTTCTTCAAGCACATCAGGAGATCAGAGAAGCAACCAGACAGGCAATTCATCTGCTGAGAAATCATGGTCTGGTCCATCTTCTTCGCATATGGAAGCTCATGAAACGTTCCATGGTGCAGTTGGAGATGTGAGGTGATTGTCTTGTATTTATTCATACTGGAGCCCTGACGCTGCGGGGGCATTTACTCATCAGGTATTTATGCAAGGAGCTGGTCTTCTCATTCGGTTGTTTGTATTTTGGTGTTTGTCGGTGTATGGATCTTGCAACTGAAGACGATGTATATTAGGGGCCTGTTTGGTTACTGGGTCGGACTGGGTTGGGGTATCCTCCTGTGAATAGTAGCTGTTTGGAGGGTTGGGATCCTTAGAATAATAACTGTGATGTGATGTGACATTGATTATGTGTTATATTAACTTTTTTTAAGGATTATAATATATTTTTTATGTTAATAAGTGTATTTGAACAAGGTTAAAAACCATTATACCAAAGAAATTGTATGACCAACAAGTAATCCCAACCCAGAAACGCAAGGTTGGAGCCAGGGGTATGCCAGGGTACCCCGGGGTACCCTGGCAACCAAACAGGGGAGTTTTAGCGCATGAGGGATTACACACCCCTTCTAATTCGTAAAATTTTGGTAAAAATAATTTCACAATATACATTTAGGTGAAGCCCTGGCAACATCAAATGCAGTTTTATAACAAGATAAGGAATTGATCTCTTTCTTGATAATTGTGTTAACCTAACTGTTGAGATGCCTTGAAGCTTTACCTGTCTGTTCAATCCAGCACATTGCAGGGCTCATTGCGCGACCTTGCATCGCAGGGGGCAAGTCCTAAGGTGGGGGATCTTGCTGCTGATCTCATATTATAGAGAGGCCTCGTATCCTTGAGTAGGTGAGTAAAGGGTAGCATTGTAAATCATGTGATATGGTTGTTTGGTGCTTGCTTGTTTGATTGTCTAATCCGCATTTTACTTCTTCTATGTGAAACACTAATTTTAACTGGATTATTCCGTGCTTGCCAAACCAACTTGGGTAGGTAGGGTGAGAAAATATAACTACATGAGGCTAATCCAATCCAAGACAAACTGCAATAATCTCCTACAATATCCTTTCAATGAGAAGGTAGGATGAGAAAACTTGTGGCAATACAGGGATTTGCTTCGAACTCTTTCCTTTTGATGCAATGGCAATTGCTTAACCAACAGACGATTGGCAATAGGTTCTTTCTTGCTGGTTCTTAAATGTAATTTTTTTTAACCTTAGTTTCATTTGCATGATGTGTCTGCTTTTTCCGGAAAAACTTTAGTATTCACTTTTTTGTCATGATCCTCCAATTGACTGAAACATCCCAATCAAAAATATAGTCTCACATCGGAAACTCGCGACGTGTGTGTGAATTATAAGTGGTGGAGATTGTAACTTAATAACTTGGGCTTAAGCATTTTGAGCAGTTGTCAGCTTGTCCAATTAGGCCCAAAGCCAAGAAGTCGGTGCCAGCTTTCCCAGATGATGTTTGTACCCGTTGAACTCATTGACAACCACCTAAAATGCTCGAGCCTAAATTATCATGTAGTAATCCACATTACTTATAATCCACACCCACATTTCATGAGTTTCTGATATGGGACAAAATTTGGGGATTGACATGTTACAACCTCCTCCACTTATATTCCCATCGTTCTTATTTTAACATGACCCGTCATGTATTCCCAGTGACAATGGCAATTGTACACTCCGAATAACTTTTTCCTCTCTTTGTAGGAGTGACTCCACTTCTCGAGTAGTTTTTTCCACTATCAAAAGGAAATTGACATTGACAACATTTATAACATCCCAAGCTTAGGTCCCTAAACCAAACACGTTGTCAGGATCGGTTTTCTCATATAACAGACTGGAACCTGAGCTTGGGACGTTACTACGACAATCCAAGGAAAGCTTTCCTTGGGTTCATTTAAACAAATTAGTGATTGTCATGTTTGATTTGAATCATCATCAATTGCATGCTTGCTAAGGATCGAGTGCATGCATGTTATTGTCGAGGAGCATCCTAAGAAGCTTTTGCAAGTGGACGGTCTCGGGTTTCATTTTTTTAAAAGAAAAAAGAGCCCCTATTGTATAGGTGTGGGATCAAAAACTGCACTATTAATCACCAATAAAATACACGCATGTAAGCAAGTTAGTTACAAAAACAAATCTACAAGTTCCAATGCTCCACTAGCGCTTTAGTATGCGTCACAATATTCTCTCCGTAACACTGCTCCTAGCAGAAGATCATATCATTTTTGGCAAGCCAAAGTGCCCAAATCAGAGCCAAACAATCAGATCTCTCCATCTCTGTGTATTCCAGTCCGCTCCAATGTACTACCAGAAAACTGACACAATCTAC
The DNA here is from genome assembly GCA_037367405.1 of Ottelia alismoides. NCBI lineage: Eukaryota > Viridiplantae > Streptophyta > Magnoliopsida > Alismatales > Hydrocharitaceae > Ottelia > Ottelia alismoides. The sequence goes on from JAZKJV010000568.1 coordinate 49,262, forward strand.
ACAAATGCGTGGTTCTCAAAAAGCTTCCACACTCTCTGGGCTTCATGGTGATGCTGTTGGTGTGAAAATTACGCGAGTCGTGGCGTAATCGGATGTATTTAAGGATTTCTCGTGTAATCGCCAAAGGTTATAGGGACGATGGTGTAAGATTTCTTATTTGTATGTCCAGCCAACGAAAAGCGGTGTATGTCTTCTTTATAATACAAAATTCTCGTGTACTTTTCCACCTATAAATTGATTGTAGTTCACAGTACTGTCGCATCAAATCCTTGCTGAATCATGCTTACTACTTTGATTCCTTAAAGTCAGTATGACTTTCACGAAGAACAATCAATATTGAGCACATTCAAGAAGGAAGAATGATATAATATTAACATAGTTGCCAAGTTCACTTTTTTGCAGTTTATGCATGTATGCATATATGTATCTTAGGAGGATTTTTAAATACAGTTTTTTACCTCCTTCGCTAGTAGCGCGTCCACCAAGTCAGTCGCTCCAGCCCGCTGAGCAGCCACTGTTGTACTAAAATTGTATTTAGATTTTAATTGGAAAATCTATATAATTACAATTGAGGTTAATTTGGTTCAATTAGGAAACTAAATGGCTTGGAGGAAAAGTTGGGAATTCCCAAATTTGAAATATGGTAAAGTTTGGGTGGAAGTTTAGTACCATACGTTGGAGCTCTAAACTTTTGGTGGACTTATATATGAGTTCACACTTCAAATTTGAAATATTGTTGTTGGAAGTAGGAGTCCATACTTTCTTATTTCCTCATTTTCATGTAGGTATTGATAGAGGGCATGGTGTGCACACCAAGATCATCCCAATACAAGCTCTCATAGCACAAGAAAAGAAATAAAAGAGAGGGGGAAGAATAATATTTTTCCCTATAGTTTGGCTATAGCAAACTATAGCAAACTATAGTCTGTGGCTGCAGCAAAGTTTGGAGGACATAACATTTGAAGCAGTTCTTCTCAAGCATTTTTCCCTATAGTTTGGCGACAGATTGATCGTTTTGATGATATTTCTTCCCTTTACTGTTCTCCATTGTTTGATGATGTCTAACACCGTATAAAGGGTCGACATTTTGTAAGCCCTTCACAGGAGATTATTTTGAATATAGTACTTAGTTTTGGGTTGCGATCAACCCATGTTTTTCCCGTCACATTGAGGGTTTTCCACATTAAAAATTCTCTGTGCATCTTTGGATGATTTATTTTATTGCTACTTTTTGTAGTTGTAGTTGATATATTATGCATGATCCACTTATCAACTTTAGTAATTTTCTGCAATTCGATTTATACGAGTAATATGTTCCTAACAATTGGTATAAGAGCCAATATGGTTGATATAATTGAGTACAACACCGGTAGGATAATTAGTCTGAATGGGGCCAACTACAATTTATGGAACAATATTATGAAATACTTACTATTTGTGAAGACCATGCATCTTCCAGTTTTCGCCATGCAAAACCCGAGTCCAAAAGCGATGAAGAGTGGGAGTTCGTGCATGAGCAAGTTTGTAGATTTATCCGGCAGTGTATGGATGAAAATGTTGTAAAAACACATTCAAAACAAGACACATGCACACACATTTTGGTCGAAGTTGGAGAACTTGTATGCTTCAAACCGAGGGAACAACAATTTGTTTCTACTCAAGGAATTGATGCAATTAAAAATCAAGGACCTTGTCATATAAATGAAGTTTAAGGAATTATCAGCCAGCTTTCTGATATGGGAATAAAATTTGAAGATGAAGTTCTAGACCTCCTACTACTCGCTACTCTTTCTGATAGTTGGGAAACATTTTGAATCTCTCTTACAAACCCAACACCTAATGGAGTTGTTTCCTTGTAGACCATCAAGGCTAGAGTTTTGAACGAAGAGAAGAGAAGAAAAATCTCAATGTTCTTCATCACAGTCAAAAGTTTTAATCATAGAAAATAGGGGGTGAACTAAATTCAGGAATGCTAAAAGAAGAGGTCAAGGCAAATGTAAGTCGAGATCCAAATACAAAGATTTGGAATGTCATCACTGCAGGAAGGAAGGACACATCAAGAAATATTGCTACCAACTCGAAAAAGAGAAAAAGGGAAAGCAAGAGAAGAATGGTAAGAATGAAAATATTGCCGCTGACGTAGCTGAGCATGATTTGCTCATAGTGTTCGACATGGATAAGGTAAATGTTGCTAGAGATGATACATGTTGGCTCGTCGACAGTGGTTTAGGCGCTGGCTTTGAGGAGGAGCATTGAGGGGGTTATGGATGCAAAAATCCCTAATATAAAATAAAGAAAGTAACCGAATCCTGTCACTTTTGACGGACAAATGGATGGAGGATAACCACAGGGTCTGTAGGGTAAGGGTTAACAAGTTTAGGAGGTCGAGGGAGGAATATCGATATTTCAAAGTTCGTAGAGGTCATTGGCAAAGATTGTAGGGTTTGCCAGATAAAAATCCCTAAAAAAATCCCTAAAAAGTTAGTCATAAAGATCAATATACAGAGACAAATACATGCCCACACACTTGTGCTGAAGTTGCATAGGCTTATGAAAATAAATTTTTTATAATGGAAAAATCTTCTAAAATAATTATCAAATTGAATTAGCTTTTTCGACAAGTCCCATCCTCATTTGAAAACATCTCCGCACACATGTTTATATTTTTTCCATACCAGGGGGTGCAAGAGTGTTCAGTTATTTGTAATTTATACAAAATAGACATATTCATCATTTTTTGTTGTATAGGAAGAGCATTTTGAAATACATTTTTTTTAAAAAAAGGTCAAATTTTACAAGTAGTAACGACGTTGTAATACATGCTAATTGTTACAAAATCGCTGTTTACAGACTGTAATATTATTTTTATACTATTTATAAATTTTGTTAAAAGAGTACCACACACTAGTACACTACAAGTCTTTCAATTGGTGTCCACTCAAGAGGTAGGTGTTGGAATCAAATTTGTCCAAATGCTAGCAAGAGCTTCAGTACAAGTAGTTGTGGTTGGCCCAATGGTTGAAACTTAAGTTTGTATAAAAGTTTCAAACAAGATAGATCAACAAAGGATACTTAGACATGCCTGCAGTTGGAGTGGCTCCAATAACAAAAAGGGCATGGCGTTGAAGTATTACATAGGGATCTGCATTCATGTTCGGTTGGTTTGAGTGATAAGGAATTGAACAAACATAATGACTGATGTAATCATAATGTGATCGCTTTATTCTATACAGTGTGTCTCAAGATAAAATTTATTTGTGTCATGATAAGGGTACCATATTACCAGGGACAAAGCCAGCATTATTGGCTTGGGAGAGGGGAGATATATAGAATCAAAAGACATGTTTGGATGTAGATTTTTTTGTAATAACAATGTGAAAGTTTCTTTTGACCTATAAAATCATGACATTTTTAAGATATCAATGAGGTTTTTTGAACATTTTGCATCATTTCTAGAAATATGAAAGAAAAAAAATGCATTTCTCCTTTTTTATAATTGTTAATATTTTAAAATAAATAAAAATAATTGTGTTCTAATATTTTTATTTTTTTGCAGAGTCTTTATTTATTCCCCATGTATGGATAAATTAATTAAATAAACTCTAATGTATGAATCTTTATTTTTGGTAATCTAAGAAAAAAACTACTTTTTAGATAGAAATTTAATATTAAAATATATAGTATATGAATTATTGAATATCAACTATAGGCATATATTTTTTCATGTGATTTATATCAATCATGATTTGTTTAACAATGCCATCACATATCATAAAGGGAATATTGTGCTGAATGAAAAAAATATTTAATATAAAAATATAATATCTAAATTATCTCTGTAATAAAGTTCATTTTTGGAGGTATATTGTCACATCATCAAAACCAACCAAATATGCAGAATAATTTTCCAGTTGTGACTTACACTATAACAAAATAAATCTATGATAATGCCTTTTCAAAATCTATCAATGTATTATCCATTATTAATATATATATATATATATATCGATGGTAAAATCATTGCGAAATTATTTTGTACTTGAAATTAGCGAAGGATATCTTATACAATGTTATATCATTAATGACGGTGTATAGAGCGACATTTATCCATTATCATTTTTCAAAATTTTAAATAATCGCTGCTCATTTAGTCAAAATTTAATGACAATTAGCTACAATTGTGAAAAATAGTAATGGATAAATGTTGCTATATGGATCGTCGCTAATAATGTAGGAACATATACGACCTTCATCGTTATTTTCAAGTATAAAAATAATTTCTCAACAAATCCTCATTCTATGGTTTAACAACGGATGTTATAATGATGTATTTTAGAAAAAATATAGCTATAGTCTTATTTTGGAGTAGTGCTAATATGTTTTCATGCCATACTATCAAACCTTCTAAATATTTTTTTTGTATTATAGAGAGATATATTATCATATCATTAAGTTTTACAAATAAATATTTGCTTCCAAAAATATTTATATTCCCACCTTCTTATAAATAAAAACCTTCTTTTTAGATAAAATTAAATCCAAGAAGGTACCATTCAATGACAAACTTGCTGATGACGCGCCCGAGCGACCAAGGTAAAGAGGTATCTCACTAGTCGTTGCGACCTCAACCACTCGGGTGGCTATGTCAATCAAGAAATAAGGAAGACCACCAATATAAAAATCAAACAATCAAGAAACAAATAGCGGTCTCGCTATTTTATTTTATATGGTATAGCTACCAGGGTCGAACACAAGGAACACGGCATGGTAAACCTACGAAGTAGTCAGAGATACAAAAATAACTATTTTTGGTGGTTTTTATTTTTTTAATTTTTTTTGTAATTTTTAATATTAGGAGAAAGAGTAAAAAACACTCACAAAGTCTCAATCAAACAATTACTAAGCACATAAAAAATACTCATAAAATTCAAATAAAAATATTTTTGGATTTTAGGAATATTCAAATGTTTTTGATATTTTTCTTGGATTTTTTCTGATTTTTAGTGAATTTTATAAAAATGAGACAAGACTAAAAATTCAACATAGTGTGCAGCCAGAATCTAAAGGCACTTTAAAAACTCTAAAGTGCCTATAAAATTCGAGCAACAATTTTATGTAAACTAGAAACAAAACTCTAACTAGGAATCTGGAAATGATTTTTTTTGAATTTTTAAGAATTTTTAATGATTTTTCTAAGTTTTTCAATGTTTTCAAATTTTAGGGTTTTTATAATCCAAATGCGACAAAAATTGGATACAAGTGATAACATGACAAAACACACGAATACTAATTTTGTTGGATTTTTTAGAGGATTTTTTATATTTTTAGTTGATTTTTGAAACTGTACAGAAGCAAATTTTTAGGTTTTTGAATTTTTAAATGCAAACAAAAGGAGTCGAAAAATTCACAGAATTTTTTACACCACGGCTGGAGCCATGTATCCAAATTTTACGAAATTTGGGTGAGATTTGCTATTTATTCCAACCAATCAAAGAAGTACAACACATAAGGACATAAATGCAAAGAAAATAACTTTCAGGGACTAAATACTAACACGCTTCAAAAGTCCAGGGGCCCTATTGCAATTTTTACACAAATTTAGCACATGTCAAATCTCAGCACGCACAGGGGTATAAGTACAAATGTTAAAACTATTTTATCAAACCATAACACCCATTAAACCCGAGTCCATACATGGAAACATCCCAAAAAGATACGTGACGAAGCATGTACAACCACAACGGAGGGACTAAAATGTAAATACGAAAAATTGCAGGGTCATTTATGCAAAGTGGTCCACTGTGCTACTTTTATTTAACAGACTAAATAAGAACATAAAGAAACTGCAGGGAAGGTGACACAAATTACCCAGCCGACTCATGCGGGTCACGTGGTGTTCCAAGTGGCCCTTGCTGAATGGAAGAAGCTCTGCGGCTCTGGTGCTGACACCTGGTAGATCTAACGGCTGTCCTGCGGGAGAGAACGTGGGCATACGAGGGCCATTAGATGTCAGATCTAACGACCTAACAAGGCGCAAGCGATGGACAGTCCTGGTGCGAACTGGCGGAGAGGGAAGATCCGACGGCTGGGGAGGGTCCTGGACGAACTCCGCCTGGGAAAAGTTCACCGGAGAACCGACGGCAATCCGGTGCTCCGATGAACGATCGGGCAGCAGGGCTCGACTCGCGACGCTCCTCCGCGTCGGGTGGCGACGTCGGATGAAAGTGCCAACGGTCGGATCTTCGGGAAGGAACTGGGACCTGGGAGACCTTCGGCGAAGTGGATGAAAGGCGTCCTGGGGTGTATCTGCGCACGCTCTAACCTGCAGATGAAAGCTTTGACTCGGAGGTAGACTCCGGTCAGGATTATTTGGCTGGAAACAAAGTGAAGCGACAGTGGGTGGAGGTTGAAGCTCTGACGATGCGATAGATGGAGATTCGATCCTAATCTTGGCTATCTAAGCCAAGTCTAGGGTGATCAGGCAGGGGGGAAGGATGACCATGGATAGGGGAATCGACCGGAACAGGGGGATGCGGATGATGGAGCTCCGACCGTCGGGTCGGAGCCAGCGGAGGGCAAATGAAAGATTTGCGATAAAATGAAACTAGGACCGAAATGAGATGTACTTGCTGGTCCTAACAAGATCCTGAGCTCTAAGAGGTGAAGTGGGTATGTTTCTTCTCCTCTATCATGCTGTGGAAGGCAAGGAGGCTCGAATGCGGCGGAGGTCCGACCACGTGCTTCGAGCGTCGGCTACAACCACTCTCTCCGGCCACCAAAGGGTTCTTCCGAAAGCTGTCACAAGGGGAAGGTCTCTAGGGTGGAAAGAGGGAGTGCGGCACGAGCTACGGGATGGGGAAAGGAATGAATCTTTTATAGGACTTCCCAGGTGGCAAGAAGAACGGGGTGAGGGCTCGCGATCCGAGGAAGATCCGCTCTTCCATAGGGATCCGCAGGGGTCGTGGATCCAAGGCGAAGAGGTGGGTGGTGGAATCGGAGCGAAAGGTGGTCAGATCCGGGGGAGAAAATTGGTGAAGTTTGGGCAAAACCGGGTCCGTGAAGGAAGTGGTCCAGGGGGGCAATTGACCGAGGTCAACAGTCCCCCATGGACCAATCAGAAAATTCAGAGGTCAAAATTATTTGTAAAATGAATTAAAAATTTAAAACGATTTTATTTTAAAGTATGTTCAACATGAAAAATGTTCCTTATTTTCCAAACTATTTATTAGTTATTTTTATTTATTTTTTTGAAAAATAAATTAAGGTATACATTATATTACATTATGTACATAAATAAAATATTTATTTATTTTAATTTTAATTTTGTTTGTTTTTTTGTATAAATACCCCAATTTTATATTTTTTTATTTGTAAAATGAAATTTGGAGTATAAAATAGTTTTTATTTTATTTTTATGAGTTATTTACAAGTGTTAAATAAATTGGTTTATGTTACATATGTACATGTATTTTATACAAGGTGAGAGAGAGAGAAATTATTTTTAGTTTTATTTTTATTTTTCTAATTTTTATTTTATTTTTAGGAATATATACAAGGTAGTATAAACATATTTTTATTTTGATTTTTGTGAAAATAAAATATTTATATACATAGCAAGGTTGAGTGGCCCTATCTCTCTCTACTTATTTTATTTGGCTATCATTCCCATGTTGGGCCCTCTATTGGGATTAGGTCACTCAATATTTATTCTAAATATTTCCCTCTTTTTCTTTTATTCTCTGTTCTTTTATTTTTGCACAAATGCATGCTAATTATTGGTATTTAACAAATGCATGCTTATTTGTAACTTATTATATTTACAACTATGTACATGATGTTTTGCCAAGATTTTTAGCTAAAATAACATAATAAAGAGCGATGAATGGGGATTCATCACTTGCCTCTAGTGTAATATTGGAAAGAAACATTTACTAAAATACTAAAAATCTTGAACGAATTCCCATATTTTATTGTTTAAAAAAACGAAATCAGAATCATATACTGTGGAGAAATTCTTTCACCTTAAACATGACAAAATTTGAGAAGAAATTGAACAATGAAGAGAAAAAGATGGAGAGATACAATGATCTATTTATATATTAGTATAATTAGAATTTTTATGAAATATTTTAATTGAAAATAGATAATTGATTATTTAAATAGAGTTGATCTCCTCTAATATAGGGTGGGGTAGGGGGGCAAGCCCCCTCCATCCCCTCCCTCCCTCCATCACCCCTTTTTACGCAACCAAACGAGAAGGATGTATTTAAATGCATGGTTAAACTGATAGTAATGTAATATATTTTTTATGGAACCTAAGATCCAGGGAAGGGGTTCTCTTAAGAAAGTGGTAAGAATATGCATCTCATGGTAACATGGTGTTTTTTGTGGTAGTAAAGGGTGCCAGTTGATAGAAGCTTGTTCTTATCACTAGATACCTCAATGTCAAAGCTTGTGTGGGTGAGTATTGCATGGTAAGCATGTTCACCAATGGTAATCTTAGTGTTATGCTTCCTGAGATCGTTGATGGATGATTGTGATACAACATCCCATAGTCTGTTTCCACCAGTATTTTGAATCTCGTGAAATTTTGTCAAAATTTTGATTTCAACACTCCATCGAAACTGAAATCGAAATCTCAATATAAACCCTTCCTTCGCAAATCTAGATCGAATTTTGCAGAAATTAGCACAATTTCATCGAAGAAATTATTTCATTTTTTGCCATCTCAAAACGAAATCGAAATCGAGATTCAAAACCTTGGTTTGCATTCACTCACAAAAGAGTAACCAAACCCATTATACCTAAACTAGATCGAATGATTCGGTTCCATTGGCGTTAATACAGTTCTTGCCACCGATTCGATTGATTGCTTAACATTAATTTAACGAGTTCAACCGTAAATGAATTACAATTCAGATTTGAATTTATTTACAAGTAGTGATGTTTGTCGGAGTTGAACCAATTACCTTCGGTTACCCATAAGAAACTACTAACTAAATACTCCACCATAACTTCTTATAAAGATTGGATTTTAAATATCATTAAACTACCATCAAGTCATTAAATATTTAGCTTAAATTATCGAATGTTTACTTTAAATTCTATATGTATATCGTTTGATGTTGTCTATGGAAAAAATAGTTGTTGCATCGATTATGTATTTTATATCTATCTCAAGTGTATTCAAATGTGTATTTATATGTGCTGTGATTTATTCTGATTTGAGTAGTCGGTTTAACTACTTTATCCTCACCGATTTGATTTAATCCAATTTTGAACAATGATGGTGTCATTATTCGATTAAACCGGATTATCTCCATGGCTCAATCTGATCTGATCTTTTCGATAAACTTGCACGTTCAATCTCCGATTCCATTTAATAAACATTGGTCCAAACCTTTGTTAGGGACTTTTAATGGTGAGTCTAACAGAGACTAATGATGGTATTCCTATCACTCTCATTTCTATCTTTTTCTCAGGTTAATTATGTCTCTTTTCAACCCAACTAGCTCTCTCGGGTGATTCCCCAATCTTGAACATGGTCTTGAAAATAATGTTGCAACTAGTCATAGGGATAAAAAAGACATGGATCTATCCGAATATCCACTTATTATATTTGAAAAGTTATCGAATATGAATATCTATACTCGAATATGAATCGAATATGGATATCAATGGAAAAATCCAAATGCGAATATGAATGTGATAACAGCAAAAACATCAAATTTAGGTTAGAATATCCAAATACAAATTATCATCATTATCATCATCATTATCGTCGTCGTTACTATATTACGATATAACTTACAGCAAAAACATCTAAATTTAGATTAGAATATCCAAATACAAATTATTATCATCATCAACGTTACTATATTACAATATAACTTCCTGCGTTTAGTAAAGAATTAGCAATTTAAACTTATTTTCTCCCTACCAAAATCCATGTATCTTATGAACCTCTAACTATCACTACACCTCCTTGCCTCGATAACTTCATAAGATTCATGATAGTACTGGTATCATATAGGCTACATCTCCTCAACAAAACTATAATTATAGAGAGATCTCTTTGTGGTTATAATTTTAATTGGATAAATATTTTTATCGTGATACTTACACGCGAGCGCACACATACACACACATATAACTATTTTTACAATTATCAACACTAAAAAGAAATATAAGAAGGCAGAGGGGTATAATTGCAAAATGCCTGCCTCATGTGGGAGACCACATGAGGTGAGCTAGCACAGACCTATTTGCAATATTAAATAAAGTGTGGGGACCCGATGCAATTTTTACACCAACAGTTAAGTGTACTTTACTATTTACATGACCTAAGATAAATTACAAAAATGACGAGTTTACTAATTAATTTACCCACGACGCTTGGATCTGACACTACAAAGGACGCCTCGTCTCAAATTGTGTGGTGCTGGGAGACATTATTTCACTTTTAATCCAACTATAGCGAAATGATCTGGAGTTGTGCCTTGATCAGATGGCTCCTGGGGTGTCACGAAGAATACCCCAAGGGTCCGTTTGGTTGCCGGGTTGGGTAGGGTTGGGTTGGGTATTATTCACAGGGGTACTTCCTCCTCACAGTTTACTATTCACCCAGCCCTGTGAATACTGGGTTGGGTTGGGCTGGGTTGGGATGGGTGAATAGTAATCTGAGAGGAGGAAGTACCCTTGTGAATAGTAACCAGGGTTGGGCCAACCCTGCCCAACCCTGCAACCAAACAGGCCCTAGGAGACCGACGAGATTCAATCCTCGATTCCATCCACCTCCGACCGGCAATCTTCTCACCGATGGGCTCAACATGTTGCTGAAGGCACTCTACGTCTATAGGACGGTTCATTTAGTCTGGGACCCATCTGAGGGGGCCTATAGCTCTACGTCACATGGGAGTCTAACTTGGAACTTGATCCTCGCTACAGGTGACAGTTGGGCTCCTATTCCTTCAAAAAATGAAAAGGAGCATGAGGAGGACTCCCGCAACTCCAATGGAAGCTATTGCACACAAGGGAATGGAGGTACGAAGGAGCTCCATCGAACGACAAATGATTGAGCTTGTCAGACCTCCATTCATGCGGAACCGAGGGTGGAGATTGGTAACTGCAGAGGCTAACTAGGGTTAAGTGTGGAATTAAGTTGTTGTTGTGACCCTAATCAATCAATGAAATTAACAAGGAAATTATTTAAACCACTAATAAATCAAGCAATGAAAATGAATGATTTTTCTACTTTTATTGATCTGGTATAGCGACTAGGATCGAACTTAAGGAGAGCGGTGAAAAACTAAGTATATGATTCAGAAATCAAAGGATTTTTATTGTCTTTTTAGTGATTTTTAATTTCTCAAATTTTTAATTTGTTCTAATAAGGTAAATAAGATAAAAATGCACAAGTCTTCTTTTATATATTTCAAGTGTATCAAAAGTACTCAGAAAAATAAGGTGAAAATATTTTTGGGTTTTATATATTTTAAGTGTTTTTAGCAATTTTTAGGATTTTTTCAGATGTTTTTGTGCTTTTATAAATATTAAACAATGATAAACCAAAATCAATCAAAATATTTCATTCTTTAAATAACCAGTTCAAAGCACGAGGTAGATACTACAAATAACCCAAACAACACGTGAAGCTATACATGATTGCGACTCGATTGGACTAAAGTGCAAATAAAGAAAACATATGGTCTTGGACGCAAAACGTTTTTTACCTAATTAGTACATTTAATAGACTATAGAGAAATAAGATAAAATACAAGGGTAAGGGAAATATACCCTTCGGTAGGAGTGCCAAACACACGAGGGTCTGACAGCTTGATGGAATTCTATAAAGCTGATCTGATAGTCAGGGAATGTTGAGGACGTGCGATCAGATCTGCCACGCCAGGTCTGATCTAACAGACTGCAAGGCTGGCTAGAACATACGGTGATGATGGGGTCTAGATCCGATCAAAGTGCCAAGTTTTGGGCACTAACAGATAACCCTGATCAAATTTAGAGCTCCATCTCCAGATTGAATGGCAAGAGAGGGGGCTAGAAGAACAAGGCATCAATGAGCTTCAATCGGGCATGTCCGGCGATCTACAAGTTTGATGAACTTGCTGCAAGGTCCAACACCTTCATGAAGGCACTCCACTCGACTAGTGCCCTCTGATGAGTAGGCGAATGGTTGGATGGTCATGGCGATGCTCCACCACCTGGAGCTACTCCGCCACCTCAATTGAAGCTCAGGTTGAACTCTCTAGCATGCACATGTACCTGTAAAGGATAATAGGACTCAGAGGCAATCAGCTTAAGCAGAGCGCTAGGACTCTGATTCCCATGGGAAGGAGAAGCAGGCTGATGATCTTTCAAAGGAGCAGTGGAAGAGCTGAGACTATATATCTTCTCTCATGCATTTAATATATAACTGACTGTCGAATTCCCCCAGCTTAATATATTCTAGAAAGACTCAGGAGCTCGGTAAAGAAAAGAAGTAGGCAAGGTATAGGACAGAGATAGAGAGGTCGAAGTGGATTTGCGCGGCTGTTCACGGGAGTTCCGCCTGGTATAGTTAGCTGTTGAGGGGAAGGCAAGAGAGTCCTATTATTGAATGAACAGAGTGAAGTTAGAATTAGTAGAAGTACACTGGTTTTAGGAAAGCATGAGAAGAAGGAAGACCAGCTTTGATATTAGTAGTAGTCTGTCTCCATGGACTATTATTAAGCAGACGCCTTAGTTGTCTTCTTTATATACTCCTTCTACGAGTAGATTGATTCGGCTGTATAGTCTAGTTTTGATTGGGTTATAGATATTCATCTTTGCGTAGATTGTGAATGGGCTACTTCTCCGGCCAAGAAATCTCCGACGTCAAGCATCATATTTGACTACCTTAATCAATGCCCGAGTAAAGAATTCTTCTCTTCCTCTATCCCTCGGAATATATAGTATATAGTAGCGGTCATGTCCCTCTGCCAAGAATGGAGAGAGTTTGACTCGGTACACAGATTTAGATTAGTCAAAATAGAACTAGACGGACCCAGAAGGAGGAAAGTAGGCCTACCCCACATTTTTCTTCGACTTTAAAAATGAAAACATTGAGAACATTTTCAAAGGCCTATAATATTCTTTATAAACAACATCTTGATATAGTGCTCAAAAAAGAGATAGTGGAAATATAGATAGACGAAGTAGAGCGAGGGTCCCCTATATATTTCAGGGCCGTGAAAGTGAGTTCAAAAAGAAAAAGAAGGGCTCACTGCCTACAGGGAGAGGGACGTATATTCGTATAGATGCGAAGGAGCGAGCTTTTATAGATATATGTTGTAGTAGCGAAGCGGGAAGGATCGTCAGGGGGCTAGGAGCTGTTGTTCCGGTCAGTCATCCGGGAGGGCTAAAGAGTGGGCAGCAGAGGGAGCCGTGACGTGTTGACTCTGCCCTAGAATATATAGAGTCTCATCATCAATCAAATCAGCACCACGAATAACCTAAACAGCTTCAGAGATAGCCTAACTACATTTCTGATCTCTTGGACCTGGATCTATCTGCTACTAATTGAGAGAGAGGGACATTGTCACATGATCGAGTTTTTTTAGAGTAGGGTCTGAGATGCTTAATATATACGACGAAAGGGCGGGCAATAGTGAACAAACTCTTGACGCCTGCTTGACTGTGTTGTTTAGGGTATACGGAGAAATGAGCGGGAGGTTGGTCTTCTTCTTCTTCGTATTCTCTTCTTCTTCCCCTCAACTCTGTATCTTTCTCTTTTCTTTTCTCTCTGCCCTTATCTCGCTTTAGACTATCGAATCTTCTACTCTCCTACCGCCTCGAATGTGCTAAGTGGAGTTCAGCCGATTTACCTGCCCTGTATCCTACTTGATTAGGGAGAGTGGGATGCGCGGTGCGGAAACTGTTGCGGACTAGCGCTTCCTACTTCTTTTTTTTAGAGGGAATCTCACTATTGGCTTGCCTTGCTTTTACTCGAGTGAGCTCTTGACTGTCTGCGCTACATTGCCTGCCTGATCTGTGGGAGAGAGTCCAATCCATTATACACTTTTGCTTTCAATTCGCCTATGACACTCCAGCTTCTTTCCTAGGCTTGCTTTTTGATCCCTGTCCTCGACCTGAATCGCGATATCTCGGATTCTGCGGATAAGTCGTCTTTCGAGTGCTTTTGAACTAGATTAAAGCCATACTAGCATGCTTTCTTACCCTCGTTGAAGTCTCAGCCCTCATGCCCACCTTGTCTTAGGGGATTCCCCTGGTCAAGCCTACCTACTCCTGTCCTAATACAAAGGCACCACACGGAGAATGAAATACTAGTATCCGCCTCCTCTGCCTTTCTTTCTGTTCCTTCTTTCGAGCCCAGCTTCCATCTGCTCATCTGAGGCGATATGGTCAAGCGCCAATTCAATCAAGATGCTATATAATCGGAATTGAAGACCCGAAGGAGAAGTTATGAACGTCCTTCAACTCTCTCCACTAAGTGCTCTGCTTTCAGCTTCCTCTCTCCTTAGGGCTAGCCTGTTTGATTCCGTCTTCTCTCTCGGTTATTCCTGATGTCGGATGTCTTTATCCCAGTTCTTCCTTCAGTCTTTATCCCAATCATTCCTTCCTTCTTTCTAAAGTACACACCTCGGACCAATCTTTTCCTCAACTTTAGAGAAGTAGGGGTCTAAGAGTGTGTGCGTGGGAAGAGGGAAGTGAGCTGGAGTGGAGTTCAACGTCTGGCGAGGTGGAGGGGGAACATCTCATCCTTAAATACTACCCTAAATTCAGAGCTAAGGGTGATCAGATGTGCTAAGAGATGAAAGGTGATCATGAGGTGTGATCGGAGCGGCTGGATGAGTGATCTGGGACTCTAACCAGATGGTTGGAGCAAATATAATGGTGACAAAGGTGATCGATAAATCAAGGGAAAGGCGAAGATGTGGGGGGACTAGAGAGTATCTGAATATCCTACGATGGATGGTGAAGTACGGTGAAGTAGAAGTCATGGTCGTGGCCTCGACTCTGGTGCGGAAGATGGAGGAAGCTCGAAGCGGTAGAGGTCTAATCGATCGTGATATTACCCTACTTAATTTGTGTGAATTATCGTTTCAAATATTGATGTGTCAATGTAAAGAGGTCATGTAATCGGATAAAATCAAGAAAATAACCACAATTAATCAATTCGATTTACTTTGAGTGGATTCATATTTACTTAGCCTGGACAAGTCCCATGGTCGAACTCGAGGACGCAAAAGAACAACCTAGATGGATGTCTATCAAATTCGGTTCACAGATTCAGAGGTAGGATATTTTTTATGCAATTTTGTAATGCAAATGCAAAGGTGATCGATTTTAAGGATGAGAAATTTCTTTGCAACTAAATGATGTCCGAAAATTATGAAACTGATTCGAGAAGTAAAATATGATGAAATAAATACATACAATTTTTTTTGGAATTTTTGGATGCAAGAGGAATACTAAATGAATTTATGAATGTAAATAATGTGAATTTGAATAATAAATTTTAATAAATATTAAAACTACTTATTTTTAGGAAATAAAATTATCTAAGATATATATCACTAAGTGATCGATCTTAAAATAATCCTAAACCCTAAAATGTTGAGTTTAATACTTATTAAAAATTAATGATCGAAATTCACAAAATGATTTCTATATAGCCAATTATGCAAGCAAATGCAATGATCACAATGTAAATAATTATTAATTATACTATTCACAATTTTTTTGGAATGATGGTTAATAAATTATGAATTTATAAGAACATTATTGGTAAAATATACTATTTTTCGCAAGAATATTAAGTATTAATTAACCAATGAGCATAAAAATATCACAAGCATGCAATAATATAAATAATTAATTGTGGAACAAAATGCCATTTTTTAAATAAGAAAATGATGCAAGAGTATTGATCAAAATAATAAAGGAATACATGGTTCTATTCATAATATTATAGAATATAAAAAAATGAAAAATGCAGTGAGGGACTGAAGTGAAATTATTGACCCCTTAAGGAGGGTTCTTGCAAAATTTCCAGCTGTCACGTGTGATGCATGTGACTTCTAGGTCGGGCCTCTGTGTAATGGCGAATCCCCAGGGGCTCATTTGCAATATTCCCTGGGAGGGAAGCTTTTATGATT
Source organism: Ottelia alismoides (assembly GCA_037367405.1). NCBI lineage: Eukaryota > Viridiplantae > Streptophyta > Magnoliopsida > Alismatales > Hydrocharitaceae > Ottelia > Ottelia alismoides. The sequence continues at coordinate 65,416 of JAZKJV010000568.1, forward strand.
TGGTGATCTGGCGAGGTGCTTCTTGTAAATTGCCCCACCAAGCACATGGGGGGCATGTGATGGCCTTGAAGTCCACGCATGATGAAGTGGCGGAGGTGGTTGGACGTAACCCACTCTTCGAAGGCGGAGGAGGGTCGATGGGCAGAGGCACCTCCTAGAGCGAGCGAGAGGAGCGAGGCCGAGCGAAGATGCTCTTGAAGGCGGAGGTGGAGGCTGTTGTCGATGAAGAAGGCTCCTGACTCCAGCCAGGAGACGTCGTTGAATAACATGTTGTCGAAGATGGCGGTCGAAATCATATCAAGGCGTCGAGAGGAGCAAGGCGGAGCAACTAGAGAAGGAGGCAAAGCCGCTTACTGTAGACTCCTGGAGGAGGAAGAGTGAAGGCAAAGCTGCCTGGATATCCGAGGAAGTTCTGCAGAGGGTCGTTGATGGCGACGGTGGAAGTCGATGAAGGAGGTGTTGCTGTGTTGATGGAGAGTGATGGCGAAGGGGCACCTCCGATGATGGGCAGTGGCAAGAGATTCGATGCGGATCTCATGGAGTAGATGGTGTGTTGTCAAGGAAGAACCGGCCTGGGGGTACTATGCTAGAAGAGCAGTGGAGGTTGTGCTCCTCTGATGGCTCCTGAAGGGAACGGAGCACGACCTATGTCGAGCGAGGCAGGCAGAGTATACGTACTTGATGAAGACGAGGGAAACTTCTCTGAGGTTGTGAGGGTGTCGAAGGAGAAGATGGAAAGTGGGTATGAGTGGAAGGGGGTATCGGTGGGGGTAGTGGCTCAATGGCGGAGGAGAGTTGTCAGAGCGAGAGCAAATACGCAGCAGATGCACATCATTGCGACAAGCCCAAAGGGCTTGGATCTCACCAGGGAAGATGAGGAGGATGTCAGGCTGTCACCACTAAAACCCCTCCCTTTATTTGTGCAGACGACATATGGTTGGAGAGGGGGTGGTGCTAGTGTTTAAATAGGGTGACGGAGGTCAGTAGGGGTTGGAAGGGAATCGATGATCGGTAGTGAGATTGAGTACGCGGCCAGATCAGGAAGGCGGTGGCGCAATTGATTAGGAAGGCATCAACAACAAATGGGGAAGGGAATCGGGTGATCGACGACGAAACTGGGGAAGGATTTGATGATTGATCGGAGATGCACAATAGTAAGGTGTCGAGATTGATGAGATTCGTGAGGGGTGGCGGCAATATCGCAAGATTCGTGGAGGAGGGCATGCGGCGCCCTCCAGATCTGGAAAGGAGGGAGGAAGAAGGCGAACCTGGGGTCGTCTGATCGGTTGAGATCAGGCGAACCTGGGTCGTCTGATCGGTTGAGATCAGGCGACCTAGATCATGACACGTGGATTTTACTTTTTATTATTTTTAATTTTTTATTAATGTTTTTTCTATTTTTATAATAAATAATATAATGTAAAAATTGAGTGACACTTGGTGTCTCCAAGAGCTGCAACGTGTCAACTCCAGAAAATTCAGAAATAAAAAGGGAAGAAAAAAGAAATAGGAAATGACCTCAGATCGAAAAATTTTCTTCACGAAAGTTGCTCGTATCGATGAGAAATCGAAAGAAAAATCTATCATTTGCACAAAGTGATTTTTTCACAGACACGTTATAAATAGATATACAGTTATATTTACATATTTATTCGGATATACAGATATGAATGCGTACATTTGCCAATATCAAAGTAGCATATATATTGGAAATATTTCCAATGAGATGCACCTTTCCTGGGTGCATGGAAAGCTCATCATCCTAACCATACGCAATCAATCCAATGGTTGTCATTAATAGCTCCTTATTAATATATTTTTAATGTTGAAAAACCCATTATGGTCATTTTAACATAATCTAAATTTAGAATGCAACAAATATCTCCACAATTATCTCCTCTTTCCTCTCTCTCTTCCTCTCTCTCCCACCGTCTCTCTCGATCTCGATTATCGCATGAGGTTCCTCTCCTCCATCTCTCTCTCTCTCTCGACGGCGGCATGAGGGGAGGAGGTTGCTGCTCGTCGGTGATGGCGTGCAAGACAGTGGATACAATGTGCTGCTCTACAGTGGTCGGTGATGGCATTCTCCAAGATTATTTTCTTGTATGTAATAAAGGTGGCATCGTGTAGGGGTGATGGCTACGTGTGGAGGAGGTGGATCATGGAGGAGAAGGTTGAAGGAGAGTGTGAATGAAGGTGTGTGGACGGAGGAGGACATGCATGGAGGAGGTGGGTCGTGCAGGAGAAGGGCGGAGGAGGTGCGGGCAGAGTAAGGATGCTGGAGATGGAGGGCATGCCCAGTTTTTTACAATCAGAGATCCTTTTTTGCAATATCGAGTATTTTTTTACAATCTCAGATCATATTTCACAATATCATATCATTTTTTTACAAATTTCAGTTTATTTTTTTCATTTATTTAGATTCCATGATATGACAAAAACTATTTATGAGACTCAGATATATGTTCGAGAGGGGATTTTACAATCTCAGACGAGAATTTACAAATACAAAGACATTTCCTACATATATGAGACCTTTTTTTACAAGGACATTACCAAATTTACAATTACAATAATAATTGTATTACTAACTGTGATCTTATTCTACAATACAGGATGCAATTTCACAATGTGGATTCGAATTTTACAAAGACGCTTGGCATTCTGCAGGGCACGAAAGTACTGTACATTTTTGAGAAAAACGCACATAATTGTGGGTGTGGATTTACAATCTTCGTACAGATTTTACAAAACGTGCATGAACTTTTACAATAGTGTTATCAAAATTACAACTACAATAATATAACTATTACTAATTGTGATTTTATTTTACAATGCAGGATACAGTTCTACAATATCAACGGGTATTTTACAAAGAGATATGTTATTCTGCATTGCACGAATATGCTACCACCTTGGCGAAACTTCATTAACTAAAAGGAAACAAAAAATACCAAATCAAACGTGCTAAAAATGAAAAAATACAAGGCCGAAATAAATTTCAAATTCAAAATTAAATTCAAATTTAAAACGAAAATGTATGGACTAAAATACCCTTTTGGATGAAGAACCACTGGATCGAGATCTAACGGATCTCGTGCTTTCCATGCACCCAGGAAAGGTGCACCTCATTGGAAGGACTCTCTCTCTCTCTCTCTATATATATATATATCCATATTCATTTTATCACGGTAGGAATTCATATATCAAAACCTATATAAATTGGAAATAATATATAGCTGGTAAATTGTTAGCAATTAAGATGAGCCCAGTGGGGGTGAAATAATAGAAATACTATTTTACTTGAAAATTTAGCTAAACACTACTTGTGTAATGATAAAAAAAACTTCAATAGGGATATGGATGGGATTAGGGGCGGAACCAATATATATGATGGAGGGGAAGACCCCTCCTAGATTATTGTATTTCATTTTTGCAATTTCACGAGTTTTTAATATGACCCCTCTTTAAGGTTACAATGTATAATGTCGTAAGAAAAAAGTTTCAAAATCATTTAATGGTAATTGACATTGGTTGATTTTAATTTTGGAGACCAGGGTTCGGATCTCACTTTCCTTGATTTTTTTCTCTTAGATATTTTACCAAATCACTTTCAAAATATTAAAATTATAAGTATAATTTGATATAAAATTATTCGTGCTCATTTATCATCCCTATTGTTTCTAGCAAGGTTTTAAAAACTGAACCGAACCGACCGGTTCAACCGGTTAAACCAAGAACCAGAAGAAAAGTGATCCAACCACCCAGTTTTTATTCAGAAAATAAAAATCAGTCAAAACATGATTTGACTGCTTAAATACAATTGAACCAAACCACCGGTTCAACCATCCATATCTAACAAAAAAATATTTTTGATAATTTAATAAAATATAAAATTTTAGAAATATTCATAATCTACTCTCATTCTAACCCATAATATAGTACTAATTTATATCTTTGTCATACACATGTGTCAATGATCCATTATCACCTCTCCTTTCCTGCCATATAAGCATTGCCTCTCTTCTCACATATTACATGAGTTTGTCTACTTCCAACAACAACAAAGGAAATATATGTTGTCATAGTTTTACTACAAGAAGTAATAAATTAAAAATACCTGTTATTAATTAAAGTTTAAATAGTTTTAAAATTGTTAATTTTATACATCACACACACATGAATTTAACAAAATATCTTTATTATGCCCTTTTGGTTTTTTCCAATAACATTTACACCCCTAACATTTAACAATATCTTTTGTGCTCCTACATTTAGCAATAACTACGTTGTGCTCCTACATTTACACCCGATTTTTATTCGGAAAATAAAAATGTTGATATAATATAGTCTCACATGTGTACTAATAAAATGTCACTACTATCCATTTTGTAAAAATATAGGGGGCGCATAATTGTTAAAAAAAGAGTATAAGTGTTATTGGAAAAACTTGGAAGGGCACGTGTATATAGATCTTCTAAGGAAATGATGTAGCATTTTTCGTACTTATCTGTATGATAATGCAAATCTAACTCGGTTCGACCTGGTTAAACCATACGAACCAAACCAACAGTACAATGATTCGGTCTTTTCCGATTTTTATGAACAGATGACATCATCACCGATTCGACCGGTCGGTCCCATTGGTCCGGCCATAAAAACCAAAAATCGATACTTACCCGATTGGATGTTCGGTTCGATATTTTAAACCTTTTTTTCCAGCACTCCCTGTAAAAGAATTAACTTTTGTTATTTCCTTTTACCCATGAACTTTTTGTAACAAAAGTTCACTCGATAATTTAACCTTTTGAGATCGATTTCGAAAGGCATAAATTATTAGATATATTGAAATGCAAAAAACATCATTAAAAATAATAATTTATTGGAAAATCCAACCTTAGTAGTAGATTTAAATTACAAGCTTATCAAAATTTAAAAATATATTTTAGAAATATTAACTCTCCTTTAAAGTATCAATTGAAAATGCAATATTATTTTCATTTTTTAAACATACACGATAGCAGTATATTTGGTCCATCCTTGGTAAAATTCATGTTTCCTCTCCAGGATGTGATGCATATTTATACAAAGTAGATTATTGCATGACCTCACTGCAAATCTGTTTGTGGACTTGGTTGGTCTCTCATGCAGATGGTAGGTATATATAGTTGTCTGAGCTGATCATCAGAGCTTGAATTAGCTTGGCAGCTGCACCCGTGAACGCCATCTTGCTCAAATTTCTACCACTCAACAGCTACCTTCTCGGTGAAATGTGTTGCTGTCTCAAATGGTAACGTCGTCTTGCTCATATAACTGAGAGCTTAAGTCGGGAACTCTCACATGCCATTCGTCTTTTGAAGGATAATCAAGAGACAAAAACACATGAGTGATAGACGATGTAATTATGGTGCTTGTTCTCTGAACCTTAAATATTTGTCGAAGTTGATTCTTTTTAGATATAATTTTTTCCTCTGCAAATGTGGCCTCATGTGTAGGGATGAAAACGAATGTAAATATATTCGTATCCGATCCGCTATCGTATTCGTTTTATACATATTTTGACATTCGTATTCGTTTTAAAATGGATGCGGATATGGATGTCACTTTAACATTCGTTAATATTCGCATTCGTATTCGTATATTCGTTTTCGAACATAAGTATAGTAATATATTTATTAATAAATGTGTCTAACAACATTTTATGATTGCATTCATCATCGTTTATATAATTTTTATGAAATTGCATTATCTGGTATATCTATCTTCTGTTTAAACCATCCTAAACATGTGTATTAGTAAATATTTTTGTTATTATTCGTATCCGATTCGTATTCGTTTTACATTCGTATTTGTTTTTAAGGATATGGTAAAACATTTTTCACATTCGTCAATATTCATATCCGCATTCGTATTCGTATTTGTAAATGGATAAGGATATGATTATACATACATTCATGTCCGTATTCGACCGTTTTCATCCCTACTCATGTGTCTAAAAGTCTCATGACTTCAATAATGTTGAATGCCCTCATAAGCTTCTTATATCCCCACTCTAAAGTCAGCTAATGTTGAATGCCATTATATGCTTCTTCTATCCCTTCTTGGGAGTTAACTAATGTTCAATGCCCTCATAAGCTTCTTCTATCCCCTCTCTGAAGTCAACTAACTCATAAATTTAAATTATAAACATATATGCGCACGAATGTCAAATATGTAATACGGGACTTGGAAACAGATACAAATGTAAAACGGACAACGATCGGATATGGATATTAGGACACTACCAACAGAATTGGGATATAGTGATGTATTTTTTGAAAGTTTGTCACTAAATCAATTGTTGTTAAGTGTATTATAACAAATATTATTTATTTTGAAATGAATTTTTATACTTGAAATTAGTGTGAATATCATATCTATCGCTATATCATTAGCAAAGTTCAAAATTTAGAGACTTGGTAAAAATTTAAAAAAAGCAACACGATTAACATCATTATATGGACCGTCGGTAGTGATATGGCGACATATACGATATTTGTCTCTAATTTCAAGTTCAACAAATCATTTCGCGACAAGTTTTATCTTCGTTATATATTTAACAAAGGTTAATTTAGCGATGGATTTTAAAAGAAACGTCACTATTGCCAAATTTTGTTAAAGTCCATGGAAGAATATTTTATAGATTAACATATATATAGATATATAGATATATTATATGCCTTACACATTAAATAAATATACTAAACATAAATCAAATATAATGAAAGAAGGTACAAAGCTTTTTTAGACACACTATAAATAAATATACAATTATATTTACATATTAATTCGGATATACAGATTTGCCAATATCAAAGGAGCATATATATCCATATTCATTTTATCATGGTAGGAATTAAGATATCAGAACCTATATAAATTGGAAAATAACATATAACTGGTACATTGCTAGCAATTAATATGAGCCCAGTGGGGGTGAAATAATAGAAGTACTATTAATTCATTTTTTTAAGCATGCGTAATAGCAGTATACTTGGTCCATCCTTGGTAAAATTCATGGTTCCGCTCCCGGATGTGATGCTTGTTTATACAAAGCAGGTCATTGCATGACCTCACTGCAAATCTGTTTGTGGACTTGGTTGGTCTCTCATACAGATGGCATGTATATATAGTTGTCCCGAGAAAAATTCGTCGGGGAGGTATATCTCCAAACATATTGGCCATATATGGTCGTCAATATTTTTTTGTTATGTACCGTATGTAAGCCGCCTCTTCAAGAGGCAGCCTTGTCCTTAAATTTTTCATATGTTACATACAAGTGAAAGCCGCCTCTTGAAGATTCAGCTTTGGCTAAAACCAAAGCCACCTCTTTGGCACATACCAGTGAGAGCCGCTTCTTGAAGAGACGGCTTTAGCTTTTCGTCTAGTTGTCCCAGCTAATCATCTGAGCTGGAATTAGGTTGGCAGCTGCACCTGTGAACGTCATCTTGCTCAATCCTCTACCACTCGACAAACAACTACCTTCTCAATGAAATGTGTTGCTACCTGAAATGGTAACGTCATCTTGCTCACAAGCTGAGAGCTCAAGTCGGGGAACTCTAATGCGTCGTTCAGATGAAGGGATATAGAACAGAGAAGGATAACAGATAAGTGAAATTCATCTCTCGTTCTTGTTCGATTCTTTTGAAGGATAATCAAGAGACAAAAGCACACGAGTGATAGATGATGTAACTATGGTGCTTATTCTCCGAACCTTAAATATTTCTCGAAGTTGATTCTTTTTATATATTTTTTTTCGTCTGCAAGTGTGGCCCGATGTGTCTAATGTCTTCAATATTGTTGAATGCCCTCGTATGCTTCTTCCATCCCCTCTCTGAAGTCAACTAACATCATAAATTTCCCAACCATTCTAAACAAACCATTTTGGCAGTTCTTTGCTTATAAAAGCTTCATAGTTCAGCCAGAAAAAACACATCCCTCTTAAAATTATCCTTCTCGTAGTCTTCCTGTTAAACAAATTCACGATGCCTTCCTTGTCTCCTCTTCGCCTGATCCTCATCCTGTTTCCTATCTTGGTCGAAGCTAGCGCGGGATATCGATGCTTCGTGGACTCCATCTACAACTTTGGCGACTCGCTATCCGACACAGGCAACTTTGTACGTGAGTCCCCTCGTGGACTTCTCTTCGCCCGGTATCCTTACGGGGTGACGGCTCGCGAAGCCACCGGACGGCCCTCGGACGGGCTCTTGATGATTGACTTCTTTGGTATGTTTATGTCCTTGTTTTTTAAAATCTATAGCCAGTTAGATTGAATGGGAACAAAGGGAAATGAGTCATTTGTAAGGATGTCAGCGGGTCGGGTTTGGGGCGGGTTTTAGTATTTCCAAACCCATACCTATTTATAATATCACTACCCATACCTATCCATTTATTAAATCAGTAATTTTTAACAGGTACCTATATACCTGTCGGATACCCGTGTACCGAATGGGTACCCATATCTTCTACATGGTAAATCTTAAGTTGTTTGTAAATGTATATAAGATTTTCACAGATAAATAAAATATAATGAGATTGTGTAATATGGTGATTCATAAAAATGTGCAATATATAGAGAATATTAATGTTTATATATGTTAAGTGTTTAACTCTTTTGTATTGATAGTTTTTATTTATTAAAGATGCAAAAAGTTAGTTAAATAAGAAAAAATGGACGGAGAGGAGAAAATTGAGTTCGATATTTATACATGTAGATTGATACATATTAGATATGAAATGGATTTGGGTCTAGTTTGATCAAAATGCAACATACACATCTATCTTTATATATATATATATAGAGAGAGAGAGAGAGAGAGGAGTGATCCTATGAGAGCGAAAATTTGTGAGAGCATGAGAGGGATCATTCTGGACCACATGATTCACCCAGGAGAGAGAGAAAACAGAATCATGTGGTGCTGAATCAATCCTCTCATGCTCTCACAATTTTTTGCTCTCATAGGATCACTCATATATATATATATATATATATATGGGTAAAATGTGTATGCCCCCTAGGGGGAGCTAACTTAGCTCCCCCCGTCATTTTTTCACAATTTTTTTTATTTTTTTTGAAATATAAAACCGTGTAAATTCATTAATAAATCCCTATATTATGTCATTCAAATTTCATGTGAAACAGAGACTCGTACGACCTCCATCCAAACGGGGTCGATTCAAAAAAGCCTGTTACCGTTAAAAAATGACTATCTGGATGGAGGCCGTAGGAGTCTCTGTTTGACACGAAATTTTTATAACATAATATAGGGATATAGTGATGAATATTCACGGAAAGAATTTTCAAAAAAAAAATAAAAAAAATTTGAAGAAAATAGGGCGGGGGGAGCTAAGTTAGCTCTCCCTTGGGGGCAGCCCCATTTTCCTCTCTCTCTCTCTCTCTCTCTCTCTCTCTCTCTCTCTCTTATATATATATATATATATATATATATATATATATATATATATTATTCGGGTTTGGGGCGGGTTCGAGTTCGGGTACCCACAAGGCAATTCCAAACCTGTACCCATACCCGTATGGGTAGTCAATTCAAAACTCAAACCCGTCCACAAGTAAATGGAGCGGGCTTCGGGTCCTTAAATGGAACAGGTTTGAGTCGGGTACCTAATGGGTAGACCTAAATTGACATCCCTAATCATTTGGCTACAAAAATTAGAATTATTGAACAAGTGATGTGTCTCAATCCAGTATTTATTGGATGCACCCAACAGCTAGAAAAGTCAATGTTCAGCGCGACATGATCTACTTGATTGCATGATGATATTATAGGAGACGACCTCATTCAATCATGCAAGAGACAAGTTGTTTCAGCCATAGAATTTGCAAATATTATTACTTAATTTAAACTTTTGCATATTTGTGGTGCCTCCTAAATATGAAATTAGATAATGATTTTTTAAATCATTTTTTTCAAACTCTAGTATCTTGGTCTCCTTTGCTGATTTCCTTGCTCTCTTGGAAGAGGAACATTCCGTATGCTTCCCTTGAATTTTTAATCTTTATATATACTTAAAATGTCTTAGGGTGTGTTTTGTTCGTGGGTTATTTCGGGAGGATAACTTGTTTTTGCGTTTTGGTGTTTGGTTGGTGGGTAAGGGTTGGGAGGGTTTGTGTGATGAGATTGTATTGAAATTTGAAAAAGTGGGTAATTAGTATGATATGATTGTATTGAAATTTGAAAAAGTGAGTAGTTGGTGTGATCAGTGTTTTGAAAACCGGACCGGACAGGCCGGTTCGTCCGGTGAACCAGGCCCGGACCGGTCCGGTTAACCGGTTTATAGCGATTCGGTTCAAATATTCAAATTCTGGTTAACCCGTCCGGTTTAATCTATTTTTTTAACCCGGTTTAACCAGGTTCAACCGAAGTTGAACCGCATTTAATTTTTTTAAAAATAATCCTGATGGTGATTGTACACTAACACAACTTTTTGCATATATTGCGTTTTAAATATAATTATACTACTATTATGTTATAGAGTAACTAGTCCAAATAATATATATATGATGTGTATGGTATTTGATGGTGTATATGAACAATATGTATAGTGTGAAATATATACATTGTCTATGTATTTTATTTATATTTAAGTATATATTATTTATTTATTTATTTATTTATTTCATTTCGGTTTGATTAACCGGTTCAACCACTTTTTTCTCACCGGTCCGGTTTAATCCGGTTTTAAAGAATGATGATGTCATCATCCGGTTGAACCGGTTTGATTACATGGTTCAACCCGATCCGACCATTTTGACAAGGTTTCCGGTTCAGTGTCCGGTTCGGTTTTAAAAACATTGGTTGTGATGCAATTGTATTAACATTTGGAATAGTGAGTATAAGTTGAATATTTTATAATTTTTAGATAATATGATGGTATAATATATAATTTTTTGATGGAAAGAGAGTGGATCCCATTAGTGGGTTAGAAATAGGGGTTTTCGAGGGTAACCCACCCAAAGTGGGGGTACCCCCAATCGAATGCCCATTAGTATTATTATAATAAAATAATATATATTTCAACGAGTATTTTAATATATATCCTAACTTGCAATTTCATGTCATCAAAATGGAAGAAAGTGAATTCTAAGTCTATCACAACTAAAAAGAAAATTACGTCCATCATTGTACTTTATATTATACTTTATTAATTCTTCATTTGATCTCCATCTTTAAAATGTGAAAATTCATGACGTTTCATCTCTAAAATGTGACGATTCATTATTTAAATTATAGTAGAATGTGTAAATAACATCTTCATTACTTTGGATTTAAGTTGACAAATCTGCCTAACAATTAGACACGTATACACATATTTGAACAAGCTATTCATAAGATCGAATTCGTATAAAGAGAACTGAAATTGGTTGTTTTTAAAATTTAAAAATTTGGTTGATTCGATAACCAAATTTATAAATAAGTTAAATATCATTTAGAAATTGTTGCTAAAATATGGATTCACTATTTATGGTCATTGGTCTTAGTATTTCTTTACGAGTCGACCTGGAAATATGGAGCATAGATGTTACTATCAACGTGACAATAATAGAACGAATTGCAATAGCAGCCGGGTAAGGGTGTAAACGAACCGAACCTGAGCGAATTAACCCATGCTCGGTTCGGCTCGTTTAGCATACTTTCATGCTCGGGCTCGGTTCGGCTCGATAAAATAAAAACTGTAATCAGGTTCGGCTCGGCTCGGGTAAGGTTCGTAAAGGTTCGGTTTGACTAGTTAAAGGTTCGTTTAAGAATAAATGTTGTGCATGTGCTTCTGTTCAAAGGGAAAACTGCAGTTGGAGGGGAGGGTTTTGTGGGGTTTCCGGAACAGGGAATAGGGACCTAGGGAGTGGATGACTGAATGTGTTTGGAAAAATAAATGAATGTCCTTATGTTAATATAGAATGTATCTTTTCCTTGTATATATACAATATGCATGTATATATACTTTTTTATATGTATCTGTGTATATAATCGAACTTTTAACGAACCGAACCTGAGCGAACCTATGTTTTTGAGGTTCGGTTCGTTTATTTAATCGAGCCCAAACTCGCGTTCAGGTTCGGTTCGTTTATTTCCGAATTGAATCTGAATCGAACTTTTAGCGAGCCGAATCTGAGCGAATGTCGAACCTGAGAAATTTCTGACAGCTCTGCAGCCAGGTTTCTACAGTTTGGCTACAATGTTAATATCGATATCTCTTTCTTCCCGTATTTGCATCAACAGCTATAAATATGGGAGTGCCACTCCTCTCTCCATACTTGGACAAGGGTGCGAATTTCTCTCGAGGGGTCAACTTTGCTGTAGCCGGTGCAACCGCATTGGATCCATCCTTCTTCCTCAGCAGAAACATCGTCAATCCATTCACCAACAGCTCGCTCAGGGTTCAGCTCGATTGGTTCCATACCCACATAAATTCTCTATGTTCTTCAAAGAAAGGTGCGTACCTGCCTCTGACTTTTTTCATAGATACACATTTCTGATTACTTCTGTGTGTGTATGTATATACATAGAGTGCAGAAAGACATTTAAGAATTCTCTCTTCTTTGTCGGAGAGATCGGAGGGAACGATTTCAACTTCGCTCTGATCAGTCGCAAAACCTTGGAGGAGTTGAGGACGTACGTGCCCTCTATAGTCAACCAGGTTTCTTCAGCAGCACAGGTAATCGAAGAATTAGATTTGCCATCCAGAAGGGATTGGCGGCGCAGCTTATTGCCCGTCTCCCATCAATCCCTCTGTAATAGCATTTTGTTATAGGTTGTAATCATAAAACACAGATTTTGTAAGTTCATTGCATATCACGTAACAAAGAGATCTTGGTGAACCGATTGCTTCAGGAAGTTATTGAAGCTGGCGCCTCACGCCTGATCATCCCCGGAAACCTACCATTCGGATGCGCTCCATTCGCACTCACCGCGGTTGCCGCGACCGATCCAAAGGCTTACGATGAGTACAATTGCCTAAAAGACTTGAATGAACTCGCAAAGTTCTACAATATGCAGCTCAAAGAGGCTATAGAAATTTTAAGGGAACGATACCCCGATGCCCACATAATGTACGCCGATTACTACAATGCCTTCTCCCGTCTCCTCAAAAAGGCTGATCTATATGGTATGGAGTTGATCGGTGTACTGTCTCGTTAAAATGGTCGATCTTTGCGGTGACCGACATGGATGTGTGGTTGGTTGTTTTGCAGGATTCGACAAGAGCACACTGACGAGTTCATGCTGCGGGGCTGGTGGCCGGTATAATTTCGATGGGAATCGACTGTGCGGCCTGCCGGGGACGACAGCTTGCCAGGCGCCATCCAAGTACATATTTTGGGACGGCATTCATCTTACTCAAGAGGCTAACAAGATCATGACATTGGAAATGATTTCTCATGGTCTGATTGAAACTAGGTAGCACGGATGCAACGAGCTATTAATGGACGAATTATGTAGAATTGTATACCTGAACGTAAAGGATAAGCTCTGTACTTGTTCAAATAATTACTTGGTACGTATCACTTTAGAGGCCAATATGTATCCTTGTCATGAAAATATTTACTTGGCATCACCTTATATATCCTTGTCCATGACGCTGCTTCTACAGCACCTGCTGTAAGGCTGAGGATATATAATAACAATAATAATATATGGTTATAAATAATAGCAGTAATACGAGTCTATCAAATGTGATTTTGACCATCTGACTATCGACTTGTTACTTGATATTAACTATGGGTACTATTGAATGCAAAAGGAAAAATCATTATCACTGTGACAAAAGTTACCTATCATAACGGATGATTTGGATATCATTATCATTTCTTCGTATTGATATCGATGCTTTTAGTTGAATATTTTTATTAACTATTGTCATGTCAAATACTTACATCTTCAAAAATTATGAGTTAATTTTTTCGTTATAGACAATTATTTTTTTATAGGGTGGACACTACAAAAAAGGCGGGATTGGCGTGCACATAAATGCTCGTAATGTGTACGCCTAGTGCACGCCATGTGCACGTCCGAGTGGTGGGCGAGCACATGTGCTCGTTTAGGGCGTGCTCGCTTTTATGAGAGTCGCTCCGGCTGATGGGTGAGCACATTGGGACGCTATGTGCTCGCCCGCCTCTCGGGCGTGCACAGATGTGCTTGCCGATGTGATCGCCCCTATTAAATTGGGCGATCAATCACGGAGCATCTGGCGAGCACATGTGCTCGCCCAAACTGATTTCCAGGAAAAAATATACAGGTTCGACGGGGTTTTGACACTCTGTCGAACTATATTGCCTGCCAATAAACCACTGTAGGTACTTATTAGAGCTCCCTAAGCGTATGCATATTATAACAGTTCGTTAACTAAGATAATTAGCACTGACAAGTGAAAGTCACGCAATATACATGAACTTAGAAATAAACATTCAAATTTAACATCTAAATACTACAAATATATGTTTGAAGCAACAACGACAAGTAAATTACAACAAATTATATTATCAAAGTTCATATAAATTAAAAGACGTGTTAAAAGTTTAACAACAATGCAAGTCAATACCAACAACAATTTACTGCTTCTTTGATCTAAAAAATTTAGACATTAAACCCTATTTTGATTTCTTTTTTTCCTTCTCCTTTTCTTTGAACCTAGCATACATGGTGCCTCTTCTTCAGGGTCGTTCTCCTCCTCCTCTTCGTCATCGGATTCAATCTCTTCAGGTTGAGATGCACGCCTTTACGACCTATATTATATATGGAAGATATATATCTATTACTTGCATTTTGTAGATATAGAAATATAAAATTATTACTTATCTAAGTAGAATACTTACATATACGTCGTGAATTCTTCTCGGAGATTCGTCACCTGATCCACCATCATCGCCATCTGCGACTCCATTGGAATTTATGATTAGGACGGATATGGTTGTGTGTACGACGGCTGAGATTATTCGGAATAGGAGTGACGATGTTCCTCCACATAATATGGAGGAAGACCACCAAGCGTCTGCTTCCTGTTCGCCACAACGTCCCTCTCCTCCAACAACTTATAAGATTTTCATTGTTTAATATAAAATTATATATTAAAAATGAGTATAGTAAGATAATATTTATCTATACCTACTTCCAGATCGTTTTATCAAATGATGGTTGCTCTCCAGTTGGATCGACACCCCATTTTTCTGCAGATAGTGCCAAATAACGATCCTGAAATACAAAGTTAAATATATATAAATGAGTTATAATATATCATTTAATTGCAAATAAATTGATAGACTTACCACCAATTCTCCTGCTTCAGGAGTGGAACATTGCGAGTCTCCTTCTCTCCCACTCATGTGGGACCTCAACCACCACTTCTCAAAAGAGGATTCCCTTTCCAACCTAACTGCTTGAATTTTTTTAAGATGTGACAACAACATTGTATTATATTAAAGTAGATCTCCAAAAATAAATTTTAAATTGTAATACCATCTACGCTCTAATCTGATTGTGGCTTTTAGAGCCACTTGTCGATTTAACCTTTATTTTTGGCGATTTGTCCTTCCCGCCGTAGATCTTCTTCCAAACTCTGCATCCGCAATGAATGCATCACAGAAATCCGCCCATCTGCAAGGATTATGTTATGATTATTGATTATTTTAAAAAGTTTATTATAAATTATTTGACAAATACAATACCTATCCTCCGTACACCATGTTGGCGGGAACCTTTTCATCTCCTCAAAATTCATCTCCTCACATCCCGTCTTCGCATGCGAGTCTCTCCTTGCCTTGAAAAATATATCGCTCATTCTCTTTTCTGCCAAACGAATGAAGGCTCTACGATAAGCCTCCTTCTCCAGACCACAACCAAGGCGAAACCTACTCTGAAAATTACAACAAATTATCAGATACAAAAAACTTGACCAAAAATTTCTGCATCACTTCTTAGAAATTTTTCTTACCAGAAACATGTCAAATAGCATCTCCTGTTCTGCAACAGGGATGCGACACCATCTAAATTGCATGGAAGTCAAGTGTGTCTTGATTATGTTAGTTATCTCCTTTGCCACCATGTTACTATTCAAAAAATCCCTGCATTTCCTAAAAATTTTAAATATGATACAATTTATAAATAATTGGAAAAATTTTATTGACAAAATTTATTAAAATTTTACCTCCCATCAGCTGTAAGCTCCAACGAAGGGTGGGATGCCGAAGTCTATCCAACTGCAGCAGGTAAAGGCACGGAGGTGCTCGGACGTTCAGAAGAAGGAGAGTCTGAATCCATCGATGTCCGTGCTGGTATGGAGACCTGGACTGGGAATCCAGTAGGGGCTGCTGAGGTAGATGGCTCTCCATAACCGCCTACATAAAAGGGTGGCGGAGGATAACCAAGAGACTTGTAGTAGGCTATCACATGGCGGACCTTGTCGGACTGTGAATCAAAAACAACAACCGGGGTGGACTGCCTACTGGACGAAGGTGTGTCTGAAGAAGATGGACGATTGGATCTATGTTATCCATGCGCCCCGCCACGTCCAAAACCTGCCATGACTGTAATGATGATGTAACCCTACATAAGTACTTAGATTTGATAGATCTTTAGTCGTAAAGTATATGCTTGTGATGTGACTGAGAATAATAGAGAGTTCCTCTACCGTAAAAATCCAACCTATCTTAGTAGAGATCTCATAAAGTATGTTTAATGTAGTAATAAGAGTTGTCTGGAGAACTAGTAGACACTATCATTTTCATGCTTACATATAAGTGTCTTATGCTTTGAATAATGAGCATGTTTGAGCTACAAGGAAAGGAGGAGCATAGTCTATGAATGAGTTCCCGTCTTAGGGTAGGATTTTAGTAGTGAATCTTTGGAAAGTACCGCCTATATGAGTATTACTATGAATTATAGTTAAAGAGAGATGGTCTTTCCTGAACACACTCATGTAATAAGATAAGGTTGCATGGTCTCTAAGAGTATCAACCTCAAAGATTGCATGAAGAACAACATTTTGTTGTTATTACCACATACTTTAACACTAAAGTATGAAGTTCAGGAAATTGTTCACTTTGTTCATGGAGGAGTGAAAGTACTAAACTTAGGTATAGGTTCAAACATGAAGGTTCCTTTCTTGAAAGTTAAGAGGTTCCTTTACTAAAAGTTATGGTATCTAAAAGACATAGTTCACTTCAGGCACGTTGGGGTGAAAGTAGTAAATTCGAGTTGACTTTACTTTTCCAAACAGTGAATTTATGATGTATTTTGAAATTAATTTTTCATCAAATAAGGATAATAATTTGGTTAATGTGCAATTCACAATTTTAATTGATGAGGTGGTTATAGTACAATATTAATATTGTATTGCTTGGTTATAAATTCTTGATATACTTATAAATGAGTCACTTTCTCAAACTCTTGTAGCAATATTATAAAGGAGGGCGGGAAGTCCACTTGCATATAAGATCTGCGTCAACACTTCTTCTGACTTAAGATCAGGCTCGAACTTGTTAGAGTTAAAATAGATCTCAGATCTTAATACTTTTGTTGTAGATTTTATTTGACTGGCTGATACCTGATTAATTTGAAACTCGAACGATGGAAATTTAATTGAATTTGGATGCTTTGAATTCTAGTCATTTCGTGAATGTTGGATTAATCCCAACATAGGAGATCCAATGAACGCTCAGTTTTGATTTTAAGGAGATGCCGACAACCTCCATTTCTTCCCTACCATGATGGCTTTTTTCTTTATGCATCATCCCCTATTCTTGAGTTCTCTTTGTTATTGTTTGTTCGATGGCATGCTTTTGAGGATGGTCCCATTGGAGTATGCAGATGGTGATCATGTTGCCATCGTATCCTTCGAGCTAATCACTGGATTTGTAACGACCCGGATCCGTGTGACCAGCGGAAGCAATAATAAATGACATGCCACGTCGGATCCGAGTGTTACTCATGCATATCAAATCCACAATTAAGGAAGACGATTGGAAGGACAAAATAATAAATAACTTGAGATACTTCAACTAAGAGGATAACATCACTTAACAACCTGACATAATCAAAGATCAAGTTGCATCATTCAAGGGACCTCATTGACGAAGACAATAACTATAATACAACAACTCATAGATTGTTTCTTGGGTACACCTAATAATAAGGCAACGAGAAGGAAATTAACACTACCGAAATAAAATGATAAATCTTCAGCCAGCCAATCAACAGCCTCAATGCTCTTCTACTCCTCCAAGGAACCTGCGGCAGGGCAAAACCACAGGAGCGAAAAAAATGCTCGTAAGCCAAACAGCTTAGCACGCGAAAAGAGGGATACAAAAATTTCAAGAGTGCTTTGATAAATTACCAAGGAGTATGACACTACTGTTATATCCGTAATATATAAGGATTTCATATTCTCAATAATTGAGCTCTAAAGTTGCACGTATACCCTTATACTCATTCTTTTCATAGAATAGGCCTTTTTCTTAACTACCGTTGGCACTAGCGGCTTTTCCATACAATTATAATCATTCACTTGTATTCATTTCGTGATGACATCAGCTGAGTCAATAGGTGGACTTTCCACTAGGTTCTACTGAACCTGACACCCCCGGAAGGTGTTGCCCTTTAGGCCATGTGTCCGTATCGGACTCAGTACTCGGACTCTAGAGGTGGCTCCCATCATGAGGTGTAGCACTTAGCTCCGCTTACCGTTATTGTGCCATTAGTATTAAGTGTCACTCATTCATTCATTCAATAATGATTATTATCTTCAAATGTAGATGATAATGAACCCCAAGAGTTCCTTACCTTGTCGTCTTCAAATTGCACAACGGTTGTGATTCACCTAGTGGGTTTACATAATAGATTAGGTACACTTGCAACATTATAAGTGTGCTATGTATAGATCTAATTTTTCCATGGTAATTAGACTCTCTGTGATTATAGCAATAAGTTAAATCTGCTTTCATCTATGTTGGTTGGCTTATTCAGAAGTACTCCTGCATAGTATGGATATAATATATGTGTGAAAGAGTTTGCTAGATATAATCGACACATTCAATACCAACGTGCTAATATGAATAGCTGTAATAAAATTAACAGCATATGTATTGGTTTCATCCTACGTGTATGGTTTGGACATACAACTAATTAAATGGGGTAAAGGAATATTATTAAACTAAACAATGATATGGTGGGTATCATCAGGCGTAAGCTAACTACAAGTGAAGGAGATACACGATTTAAATAATGGAAAATCCAATATTTCACAATTGTATCTAGAATAACTGGAAAAGTAGAAACAAGACCAGATATAATTTGATCATTATGAGCCAATCCAAAATCATTGTAGACCGAACCAATCATGAGTTCCCAACCATGGGGCGAGTGAAACCCGATCCATAAATCAGTAACTAAAAGAATTGAAAAAGCTTTTATTGTGTCACTTAAGTTATAAAGGAATTCCTGAACCCAAGAATTAAGAATGACAAGTTCTTCATTACGCAAAATAAAATAACCACTTAGAATAGTAAAACATATTATATTTGTCGAAAAATGCAAGATAATATGTAGATGATATTCATTGTGTGTTTTGACCAATTGCATCGTTTCTTTGTGAATTCCTATAGGAAGCTTTTGTATATGTGTCCCTGGGTACTCCTTTATTATTTCGTCCAACAGTAATAGTTCTTCTAATTCTATGAATTTTTCTAGAACGTTCTTCTCTTGAATATCATTCAAAAAAGTTTCGGATTGCCGGGTATTCCAGTCTGCGGAATAAATATAAGATAGGGCCAGATTAGATTCTATATTTCTGAGATAATGCCGTTAAATTCTAATTACAGGAAGGGAGGAGGGCTCATGAACCATTACCATATTAACAGCACCCGCATTAGATCCTTAATAGTAATGTTCCTAATAGCAGTGTTATCTACCTATTCAATCTAGTATTCCTCTCATGATGCATCAATTAAACGAGGTTCTAATTAACAACCAAAGCAATGAATGGTAGGCCTTATGCCTGGGTTGGAAGTGCCATTTCAAAGTCGACGATCAACGAGATACAGCGAGAGTTCAGCCATCAATATTAGCTTGAGGAGAAGGTAACAGATAGGTAATATACGTTGTATGCTAGGCTTGTTTTATCACTGTTATCAAGAAATTGGAAAGGAGAGCGAAATAGAATAAATCTGCGAGTAGGAGAAAAACACATGCTGTCCCAAGATAAAAGATCGAGAATTTTGAACGATACAACACATACCGTATCCGCGATGAATAGATATCCCTATGGTCGATTGCTATCGCGATTCTCCCCCTCCGATCACGGCCAGCCCGTCGTGACGACTTCCCAAGAATATGTTGATTTGGGATGTTGATTAACCCGGCCAAAGAACAGGGGACAATGACTGGTTTTCTCTTCTCTTTTCTCTCGTGTAGGGAGAAATCCTTCTCTCCCTCTCTTTCTCTCTTAAAAAGGGATGAGCCCATCGCCCAAATCATCCCAAGATGGAAATACCCATGTAATTGGGACGTGAGTGGAACTTGTAAAGTTGTAACCATCTCCCTCTCTCTCCCTTTAAGTAATTTATTTACTTTTTACCACCATAATGTTGTAGGGCCGTTACACCAAAGATCAGATATTCATTTTCAAATGTTTAATAATTCCCTGTACAACAACGGCTACAATTATGCATTACAGTATACTAAAAATGCATCATCAATTTATCTCCTGGAGGGAGAGCGGCCAAGAAATGAGTCGAAGTTGATATATTTAATATAATATAATATATGAGTGAAATATGAGTTAATCGTACTTTACAGTGGATCTGCTCCAGAATGGGTTGGGCTAAAGTAATTTGTTGTTTTTTTTATATATTAAAAAAACATTATTATGTTGTAGGGCTGTTACAGGATTCTTTGTGTCGGTATTGTGTAGGTGATATATTCTCTAAGGACAGTCCTCTGATGAACAATTTGACGATCTCTAGCTGATTTCTACTCATGATACTCATGATTTTTAGCTTCAATTATTTATTTTATTTCTCTTTCTGGATCTTTTCCGGATTTTGCTTGATTTTTATTATTCTGAATGTTAATTAAATGATTCCTTCGTCATATAATGAAAATTCGTCTTGATTGATTATATTTGGATTAACATATCGTATCGTTAAATTAAATCATGTTGATGCTGAATGTTTCTGCTTAAATTCATTAATTTTGATCATGCTACCAACAATATATTTGCAGGTTAGACATCAAATTTATCGAAAATGCAAAGGCTATAAAAATTAAACAAGTTCTCCTCGACATGAGCGACTAAACGTCGATTGATGATATCAAGTAGTCAACGGATAAAAAACAATGAATTGAATTAACCGTTGATATATCCATCTGGCAGAGTGCAGCGAATGATCATAAATGCGATCACCTAATGGTCAGTCATCAATCAAGTGGTGTTTCGAGAATTAAATCTAAACATCCAAAAAGTGGTCCATCAGACCTTGAAAATGATCCGCAAGGCAATAGACAATAAGCTTAGGTGATCAAGCAGTAGTTGGGGTGATTGAACGGTAGGGCCCGTTTGGTTGGGGGCCGGGGGGTTACCCTCAGTTTGGACGGGTTACCCCCTAAACCCTATATTCCTAATTCACTAGTGGGTCTCACTTCTTTCCCATAAAAAAATATATATTATATCATCATATCATCTAAAAATCATAAAATACTCAACTTATACTCACTATTCCAAACTCCAATACTATCACATCACAACAACTATCCACTTTTTCAATTTTCAATACAATCATATCATAATAACTACCAACTTTTTCAAATTTCAATACAATCACATCATACAAACCCTCTTAACCCTTAACCCACCAACCAAACACACAAACACGAAAACGGATTATCCTCTCCCGGATAACCCACGAACCAAACGCACCCGTAAATGTGACAAATATTACATGAGATGAGTCCTGGTGTAAGAGTTTGGAAGATTGCAATGATCGTATTATTATTACAAAGATCACGCGGATTATCATGTAGTAATGGACAAAGTTTTTGTTAAAGGCAACGATGTGAAAAATCCTTTTCTTTGAATAACGGGTAGAGCTGTGGAAGTCAGCATGTGAGGTGTTAACCAGTGTAGTTTTTTCTGATGTAATTAAAAAAAAAGGAAGACGCTCATATACGTGGGGGCAGGTAGACACACACTTCGTCACTAGATAATAGAGCTCATCTGGACCGTCTTATCTGTTGATGTAACGTTTCGAGTTTAGATCCTCTATCGGTTATAGGAAAAACTGATCACTTATAACTCACTCTCAAACTTTGTGAATTTTAGATGTTAGATTATGTTTGAGGTATAGGTGTTACAATTGAATCAAAATACCAAGACATGGATCAGCGGAGAGCCACTTCATCCCCGTAACCAAACAGACCCCAAGAGGCGGATCAGCCTCTCGATCACGAGCCAAAACTGTGAACCCTGTGTGCTGTTACAGAACTCCCCCCAAAATACCATGTCTTTTCTGTTGCCTGACGCCCATTTGATACGCAAAATTTTCGAGCAACTCCTGCAAATCGTTAGGCAACTTCTTCCCTAATATTTCTCTTACAATGCGACGGTGCTACGATTTGACGGACTTCGTTTTTTTGTATGAAAATAGAGGAGGACATGTTGTCAACGTACTGCATAAAATATCTAACATCGTTTGTCCATTCTCATGTGGACGTTGGAGGAGTGGTTGTGTGCGGACGTCGACCTTTCATAAACTCCCTATTTATGTATATATTTTTTAAGAAACATTTTGGCTCTGATACCGTGCTATCCTATTTAAGGAGAGTGTGGCACACAGTAAAATATTGTGATCTCTCGATCCATGGCTCAAGCTCAACGTCAACCTTCGTCTCTACAGTGCCTCCTCTTTCTCGTGCTCATCAACTCCCTCTCATTTCATGTTGGAAGGTCCCAGACAGCGGCACCTTCGCCCCAACCAGCTTCAGCTTCAGCTCCGGCTCCGGCTCCGGCTCCTGCTCCGGTTCCGATTCCGATAACAGATCCAAAAGAAGGTACTTGCGATATGCCTTCAAAATTTGAATATATATGTTGTTTGGTGGGCTATGGTTTCTTCTTTTGGAAAAGAGTTTAAAAGGGCAACAAAAAGTAGAGATAGAAATTTGAAACATGACAATATCTATAGTCACTGCGAAGTTGAAAATTTACTAAGATTCGATGCATATACGCCGAGTCGAGCATCATTGCCTGCTTAAAACGTGTAGGTGCAGGAGCCATAATACTTGTAACCAGTCCGATGTCATACAATACTAGAAGCTTTATATATAACTTACCACCAACTATAAAAATATAAGAATAAATATGTAGGCTTTTGGAAATGGGAGCAGATCCATTGCGAAAAAGTAATCTACGGTAGGGCATGCTGTACTACTTTTTTTTTGCGAAATCTTGGTGAAAAATTCAATCAGATAGATTTAATTTATGTATATTATTCTAGGTATCTACCAAGTTTCGTTTTGATGGGATGTTTCTACCTATTTTATCTTAAATGTCAAATGAAAAAGTCGACATAGGTGTAGGGAGGAAGCCTGAAAAAAGTCTCTACAGCGCCTCCCAACAGCCCACAACCCCCTTGTACCGACCATCTCCTTCAGCAGTCCCCTCGATTCCCGCCTCCCTGTGACCTCCACCCCCCGTGTCGACCATATCCTCCAGCAGCCCTCTCCGCCTCCGTCTTGATTTGTAAATAAGAATGCACATTAGGAGCAATTTTGTGCTTTTTTAACGGAAACCGTCAGATATAACGGTATCCCAAACGGAATATAACACACAATTATGTCATGTAAGAGTTAAGCATTACTTGGAGTTTTCCATGTAATTCACGATTATGCAGGGTTATGATTGTAGTTAAAAATTTTCTCAGGTTATAGATACAAATATCCCTAATTTTAACGATATAAACATTGTTGTAATCGACATGTTCTAGATGAGGGCATATGAGTTTCTGATGAAATTCGAATGGCATATTGAAGGATATATAGATGAATAAATATGGTGGTGTTTTTTAAAAAAATGCGGAAAAACGACGCGGGGCATCCCATCAAACCCTTCTATTTATTTGTTTTAATATGTAAACATAATTTAGATTTATTTTTAACTGCATATAACATAATTCTGTACATTCTTTCATCACATCTGATAAAATCGTTATAAAACGAATACGTCTAGTATATTTGTATCATGTGTAAATAATCATCTTATGCATGATGTTTAAGCTATTTTGTAAAGTATTTCTGCAATTATATCTATCCAATTCGCATCCATTTTATAAAGATATGTCACCACAATTTTCATATTCATCAATGCATGTATGTATCCGCATCCTTATTCATATTTAAAAAATATATAAAGATACGATGACACCTAGGGATGCAAACGGATACGGATATATCCGTATCCGATCCGTCACCGCATCCGTTTTATACATATTTGATATCCGTATTTGTATCGGTTTTAAAAGGGATACGGATACATATATCGTTTTGATATCCGCAAACATATGTATCCCTATTCGTATATTTATTTTTGTATATAAATATAGTCATAGATTTATTTTTAACTATAAATAATATAATTCTCTACCTCCTTTTACCATATTTATATAATTTTTATGATACAAACACATTTAGTAAATTAATATCATGTGTTTTCCATCCAATTCTTATATATTTAAGTCGATTGTATAGAGTATTTCTAACATTACTCGTGTGCGATCAGTATCCGTTTTACATCCGTATCCGTTTTTAAAGATATGATAAGATAATTTTAATATCCGTCAATATCCGTATCTGCTTCCGTACTCGTATTAAAAAACGAATAAGGATATGATAATACATATATCTGTATCCATATCCGACCATTTGCATCCCTAATGACACCTATACGTATTTAATCGATTGCAATTTGCACTAGTGGTCACGTGCCTTGTGGCAAACATCCAAGCGAGAGCCCCACGCATCAAATATGTACACGTCCTCGTGTAAGGCCCACATATTGTTTTGCCATTCAATGCTATGGGACTAAATTCGATAGATAATGATATCAGAATTGCAACTCCTCAGCAATAATGATCTAATTTGATTTTCTAACTAAATTGTTATAATGTCAAATCCAATACTATCAATAATTCATTGTTGAATTCAAAACATGAAAAACAGTTCATGTTTTCCATAATATACTTTCAACAAGGGTACCTTTGATTCTTAACCATTGGATAATTTATCCCCCTTCGAATATATTTTGCATGATCTTTAGTATTTAGGTTGGGTATTAAGGTTGGGTTGCTGATGTAGTGAAACTCACAATGAGTCCCAATCTGATCCCAAGCATAAAATTAAAATCAACAATGTTAATTTTGGTTTTAACTAATTTCATAGCAGTTACCCTCCAAATACCAATTCCCTTGTAGAATTGAGTTTGCATGTAAATGTAATTAAAATACTTCGACTTGGTAATTTGTACACATATATCCCTTATTCCTTCTTATCCTCCATCTACCACCCCCTTCCTCCTCATCATATCCTTCACGGTAACCCTCTCTCCATACATGCAATGAAATCAACGCGTAATGGATGACCTTGAGGTGAAAATTGTTGTCTACAGTTGCACAACCTCCCATATCAAGCGGCGTGGAGGGAGAGGCAGACTAAGCGAGGGGTGGCTCATGTCCTATATATAAACCTCCTTTGGGAGTGGAAGAAACCCTCAATCGAACACGTTACCTCACATTACAAAGCTTTCTCCCAACCTCACACCTTCTTCTCTCTTAACTTTGAATCATCTCTTGCACTTCAGATTGAGAGAGAAGAAAGTATTGGGTTGGGAGAGCGCCCCTTAGGGCCTGTTTGGTTGCAGGGTTGGGCAGGGTTGGCCCATCCCTGGTTACTATTCACAAGGGTACTTCCTCCTCACAGATTACTATTCACCCAGCCCAACTCAGCCCAACCCAACCCTGCCCAAACCTGCAACCAAACAGGTTAATGTGAGGTAACTTGTTCTATTAAGAGAGGAGATTCATTTGTGGACATGCACCGCCCCTCGTATAGTCCATCCCATCCCTCCACACCCCCTTGATATGCGGTGTTGCTAACCGTTGAGATTGACCACAAGGTCGTCCATTAAAATCATTCAACATCTCCCACTTGATCAAAATGGTTGATGCTCCTGTGCTATCACTTATAGACTTGGCCATGTGTTGGACTTAGGCCAAGAGATTGCATGAACCAGCTAGCGCGGTTCAGCCTGCTCCTTGGCCCAACTAGGCAAGCTATGGCCATGTGGCACAAAGCCCGACCAGACCTTGACCCATAAAAATGAGAAACATTTAGCATAATATACTTTATAGAGGGTGGCGAGGAGGAGGCTAATGGGGTGGCCACAATATTGGGGATTTATAGCGAGAGGTCGGGGTTGGTTCTTAATCGGGGGAAGTCCACTACCATTCCGTTTGGCCTTTCTGAGCATGAAGCCTTTCCCAGGGAACAATCAACGGGTTGCCCCTGTGTCATTTTTTATCAATTTTTTTTAATTTTTTTTTGCAAAATATCGCAATGTATATTCATTTGTACATCCCTCCAATATGTCATTTGAATTTAGTCAGAAAATGGTGACTCCTATACCATCCACCTAGAAAAGGTCGATTTAGTAATGTTGATACCGTTAAAATTACCTGTTTTAGATGGAGGGAAAAGAGTTTCTGTTTCTGATGAAATTTGAATGACATATTGTGGGATGTATAGATGAATATACATGGTGATATTTGTAAAAAAAATAAAAAAATGTTAAAAAATGATACGGGGCAGCCTCATTTTTCCAAATTTAAAACACATATTCCATTTATTGTTCTAAATAAATTCTTCAGAGAAACATTTTAAAAAATCAATAAAATAAAGAAGGAAAGAGGAAGATGTAGGTAAGTTACTTACATATGGTGTAGGCTCCCCATTCCCTTATTTATAATTGCATCTAATACGATTTTATTCCATTTTTTATATAACTATTATGAAGTATATATATTTGGGGAAAATGGGGACGACCCCCTAAGGCAGCCAAACGAGCCATCTTAGCTTTATTTTTCGGTGATTTTTTTTAGTTTTTTCAAAAATACTATCATATATTTCAACACTATATACCTAATATATCATTTCAATTTCGTCAAAAACATAGACTCATATATAGGAATGCAAACGGACGGATACATATACACATACATACATATACATACATACATATATATAGGTATTACCATATCCTTATCCCTTTTTTAATATGAATACGGATGAGGATACATATATTGACGGATATTAAAACTATCTTACCGTATCATTAAAAAACGGAGACGGATGTAAAATGGATACTGATCGTATATGAGTAATGTTAGAAATGCTCTATAGAATCGACTTAAATATATACGAAATAAATGTAAAACACATGGTATAAATTTATTAAATGTGTTTGTATCATAAAAATTATACAAATATGGTAAAAGAAGGTATAGAATTTTATTATATATGATTAAAAATAAATTTATGATTATATTTATATACGAAAATAAATATACGGATATGGATATAGATGTTTACTGATATCAAAACGATATTTGTATCCGTATTCCTTTTAAAACAGATACGGATACAGATGTCAAATATGTATAAAATAGATACGGTGACAGAGCGAATACAGATATATCTGGACTGTAACTGTTTGCATAACTACTCATATACCCTCCATCTAGAACATGTAAGTTTACCGGTCTTAGAATTACTGTAATCGATCTGTTCTACATGAAAGACATATGAGTCTTTGTTTCTTACAAAAATGAAATGACATATTAGAGAGATACTTTGATTCAAATATTCGACGGTATTTTTCAAAAAAAAATAAAAAAATTCGTCGAAATATAGTGCAGGAGCAGCGACATTAAACCCATATATTTGATATCTTTCTTTACAATAATTCTGTTAATATCCATAACAAATCTATAGAAAGGATCCGGATCCTTTTAAGGATAAAAGATGACAATTTTTTCATATTCGTCCCATTCGTATCCATAATTCAGAATGGATATAAATCGATATCATATTCGCATGGGCGATTTTTTTCATCGTTTTCCGTCCGTCACTGTCGCCGCCCAGAGACACAAGTAACGGCGTTCCAGAAAATTTGCCTCTCTAACGAGGTTGGGGACTAATGGGTTTAATCCTGCAATGTCCAGCAATCTGCGGTTTGATCTGGACGGGTGGACTCGCGGAAAGGTGGTATAGGATAAAAAGGTACTAGATATTTTGCTTCGTTTGCTCCTCGGTGCTGTACCTTCTTTTAGTTGTAGGGTTATCCTGGTCTTGTGGTGACGCCTTCTTGAATTTCGGCCGTGCTAGAAGCTTTCTAACATCAACCATAATATATGAGATGTCATGTCTGAAGATGCCGGAGGGTATTGTTAAAAAGATTGAGAGACTTAAACGGAACTTTTTATGGGGGACCGAGGTAGACCTCAAAACAAAGGCTAAGGTGGCATGGTCAAAAATAACTAGACCTAATCTAAATGATGGTTGGGGAATTATTGACCTTCGATCTTTCAATAATGCTCTATTAACAAAATCGGCAATTCGCATTGTCGACTTTGTGAGACCATGGGTTTCATCGGTGATTAGTGCCTCGCTCTTCAAAGGTGATCCCATAACACTCTGTTGTAACCCTAAGCGCACGCACTCTTTGATTTGGAAATCCCATATTAAGGGTTTCAAATCACTTCTACCTGTGCTCCATAAGAAACACGGAGATGGAACTCTCTCATCATTGTGGAGGGACCAATTGGGAAACTCCATTACACTAGAACAATCTTATCCACTAATCTTGCCATACGTCGAGAATCGCTTCGTATCTGTAAAAAAGGGACTAAGCTCGTGGCTAGCGAGATTCAACTGGTTTAAAGCCCTGCAAAACAAATTACCTTTAGCACTCTCGCTTGAAGGAGAAAGATTGAAGGAGACACTGACAAATGTATTCCACCACTTACATAGGGATGAAACAGACAAAACACTATTCCCCACCAGCTCACCTAACAAAAGAAATTCCACAACAAAACAATTATACTACCTCCTTGCAGATGGGGGTACCAGATCGTTAGTCTATTCATTATTTCGAAAATGGCCTCTGGAACCAAGAGCCTACTATTTTATTTGGATGTTGGCACATAATAAGATTACAACACAAGACTCTTTCGAAAGATGGAAAATACCGTGGGTAAACAGATGCTACCTCTGTAAAAATGGGCTAGAAAATTATAATCACCTTTTCGATGAGTGTCAAACAATTAGAGATATATTTCTCTTATGTAACATGGAACCAAATTTTAGAGAATTACTCAACATGCTAATCTAACCAAACCATCAGCTTCAAGGATAAAAGGGAAAGAGTGTTATGTTTTAAAATTACGGTTTGGTGGCAACTTTGGAAAAGTCGAGCAGACTTGTCTTTGATGAAATACCGATAGACAAACACAAATTACTGTCGGAAGCGTGCATCATCTGCGAGACAAGGATGGGCACACAAGAAGGAGATATTTGGTCCAGGCAAACACCCTCGGGACAAGATTAAAAACTAACTTTGCTCCGCAACTATTACTAGATGCTTATACTCATCTCTTAACATTATGAAGGAATCACCGTATAACTTTCTCATGACTATGATATTGTCCAGCTAAAGATAACTCTGCGCTGACTCCAGGAACCCGATCCTCCAATCGCACCTAGGGAAAGTTTACGAGAGGCCAATAGAGAGGCTGGTAGGGCTCTGCAGAAGACCTAAGCTAAGGGAGGCGCTTCGCTTGACGTCTTTATTATCTTCACTCTAGTTTATCTATGTTTTTGTTTATTTGAACTCTATCTACTGGCTGTATTTTGTTGCGTCTGGGGGCATTGTGTGTTCCCCCTTTTTGGTTTTTATGTGTTCGGCCTGTACTAAACTCTAACTTGCTCCGCTTTTTTTATGATGAATGACTTTGAACCGTTTTATCGAAAAAATCATGTTAAGAGAACATACTGGGTATGAGAGGCCTAAGGGTTCCCGTATATAGGAGAAGAATCCATTGGGTAAATTACAGAAAGAAGAAAAGAAAAATAGAAAATTACAAAAGATAATACTAAAAATAGTAAATATCACAACACTCCCCCTCAAGCTGGAGCGTAGATATCAATAAGACTCAGCTTGGAATAACATTTCTGATAAGGTCCTCTTGCTAGAGCCTTTGTAAGTATATCTGTTGTCTGGTCTCCAGAGCTGACATGCGTAGTAGTGATAATACCCTTCTGTATCATGTCATGAGTGTAGTGACAACCCACCTCTATGTGCTTCGTCCTTTCACGAAAGGCTGGGTTATTTTCAATGAAGAGAGCAACTTGATTATCACATTGGAGGTGCATGGGAAGAGGCACTTATGTGTCAGGTCAGTAAAAATAGATCTGACCCACATCATCTCTGTACTAGCTTGTGCCATGGCCCTGTATTCCGATTCAGCACTTGATCTAGCAACCACAGTCTGCTTCTTACTCTTTCACGAAACAAGAGAATTCCCTATGAACACAACAAAACCAGATGTAGATTTTTTATCCTTTGGACACCCAACATAATCTGCATCTGCGCATGCTGTCACTGAGAGAGATGTGCGTCTGCTGAAAAGAAGTCCAGTACCAGGTGAAGTCTTCAAGTATCTCAGAGTCATATGGACTGCATCCATATGTGCCTGTCTAGGCTGCTCCATAAACTGACTCACTTTGCTCATGGCAAATGATATGCCGGGCATGGTAATAGTTTCATATAGTAGCTTGCCAACAAGCTCTCTGTACCTCATCTTCTCGACCTCCCCAGCATCATCATCATAGAACTTCATGCTTGGGTCAAGCAGAGTAGTGGCATGTCTGCAATCTGCCATGTCTGTCTCTGAAAGAAGATCTATAACATACTTCCTCTGGGTCATCACAAGACCCCGTTGGTTCCTGGAAAACTCTATTCCAAAGAAGTAACGTAAATGTCCAAGGTCCTTGGTCACTAACTGCTGACCTAGGAAGTCTTTGGCACCCTGAATATCCTGCTCATCATCCCTTGTAATAATAATATTATCAACATAAACAAGAATGACTGTAGTACCTCTCTGGCCCTCTGGTTATATGTATAAACAATGAGTGATCAACAATTGATCTCACAAACCCTTGCTGCTCTATCAAGTCCGAAAGTTTTTGGAACCATGCTCTTGGGCTCTGCTTGAGGCCATAGATAGTCTTGTGTAACCTGCAAATCTTCTGATACTCCCCCTCAACAGTAAACCCAGGTGGCTGCTGCATGTAGACCTCCTCCTGTAGATCACCATAGAGGAATGCATTCTTCACATCAAGCTGATAATGGGGCCAATCTCGTGTCACAACAACAACATGGAGAATACATAGAGTAGAATGTCTGATAATTGGAGAGAAAATATCCTGATAGTCTACCCCATATGTCTGGGTGAACCCTCGCGCCATAAGTCTTGCCTTATAGTGATACACACTTCCATCTGTACGGTGTTTCACAGTGAACACCCATTTGCATCCCACAACTGATGTATCAATAGGAGCAGAAACAAAACTCCACGTACCATGTGACTATAGCACAACCATCTCCTCCTCCATGGCTAACCTCCATTGACTATCTTTGAGAGCCTCCTTATACGTCTGTGATATCTGTTCGACTGATAGTGCTAACGTAAATCTCTTGAACTCCTCTGACCACCTGCTCAAAGAAATTTGAGCTGCAAGGGGTAAGTAGCACACGTCCATTTCTGCTTTCGCAAAGCAATAGCCACGTCAAGATCTTCTGCCGAGTCCTGGGCCTGTGTATTTCCCTCTTGAGGGGGCACATGCTCCTCCTGTCTAGAATCCTGTTGTACAGTCAATTCAGTAGTGCCATCAGTAGAAACAATATGCTCATTACATATCTGAAGCGTGCTAGATGATGGGAAAGGCTTGTGAGCATGGTGAACAGAGCAGGATTTGCGAGGAAAAACACGAGGCAAGAACTGAACCAATGGAGGAGGTGGAGGAGGTGGTGGAAGAGGAAGAGTCGGTGAATGACCAACTGTGGGAGGTGGTGGCATGTATATCTCGTCATCAGAGTTAGATGGAGTAAGTCTGTCACCTGTAGGAGAAAAAAATACATGACCGACTCAAAGAAAGTAACGTCAGCACTAACAAAATATTTCCGGCTTAGTGGATCAAAGCAACGATAGCCATTTTGGGTATGAGAGTAGCCGACGAACACACACTTGACATCTCTAAGTGAGAGCTTGTCACGTCCTGGAGAGACATCATGAACAAGGCAACAGATTCAAACACACGAGGTGTCAGAGAAAAGAGATCCTTCTTGGAATACATAATTGAGTAAGGAATCTTCTCTTCTAACACAGACGAAAGCATACCGTTTACCAAATAACAAGCAGTAAGGACAACATCACCCCAGTAAGCATGAGGAGCACGACTCTGTATCAACAATGTTCTGGTCACATCAAGTAAGTGACGGTGTTTGCGCTCGGCAACACCGTTTTCTTGGGGAGTGTAGACACATTAGGTTTGGTGAACAATGCCATGGGATCTAAGGAACTCAGACTGATGTAAGGTGTAAAATTCCAAGGCATTATCAGAACGGAGATACTTGTCATTGACAGAAAAAATATTCTTTATTTCATTAATAAAATACTTGATAACGAATCCAACCTCAGACTTATTCTTCAACAAGAAGACCCAGGAAAGTCTAGAAAAATCATCGACAATAACAAGATAAAAACGGTGTCCTTAGAGATCAGGAACACGACTAGGACCCCAAATGTCTAAATGAAGGAGTTTAAATAGCTGAGAACTGCTCCATCTCTGACGGGATGGAAAAGAGGAACGATGATGCTTCCCAAGTTGACATGCCTCACACTGAAAGGAGGATCTCGTAGAAATCCGAGGGAGAACATGACATAGCTTGTATAGAGGAAAATGTCCAAACCTAAGGTGCCACAGATAAGGAGAGACAGGTCCAATAGGTATAATAGAAATACTAGCATGAGGAGGTTGGACCAGTCTGTAGAGTGCCCACTGCTCACGGCCACATCCAATCACCCTGCCCCTGAGTATATCCTGAAACACAAGAGATGAAGGGTCAAAGATGGCATGACAATGCAAATCCTTAGTGATCTGACTAATCAAAAGTAAATTCATATGAAAAACAGGAGCACATAAAACATTCTTCAGGTGCATGGACGGTGTCAACTGTACCTTTCCCTGTCCTGTAACGGGTAAGTGGTCGCCATTAGCAATGACGACCCATCTGCTAGGTGGTATAGCCCTGTATGACTTTAACTGTGTTTTGTCTCCACACAAGTGGTGAGAAGCACCAAAGTCCATAGTCCACTCTGTCGTGTTTGCATTCGTACTACCAGTAAAGGCATATGTGATACCTGAGGAGCTCGAAGAGGCTCTGGCTGCTGCAACGGTATCTGTGGTGGTGTCAACACTAGGAGTCATGATTTCTCGAATACGAGAGACAATATCATCCAGGCGAGGATCGACCCGGGGACTTGAAGTCTTTGAAGACACAATCGGCTCTGCTGCTCGACCAGAAACATGATATCCATGCTTCTGATAACATGTATCCTCTGCATGTCCAAGCTTGCGGCAGTAGGTGCAGGGATCACGTTGGCGTCCACCACCTCTTCATTGCGGTGTACGTCCTCTGGACTGGATCGCCCCGCCTCGACCATGACGACCACGAGAAGTGACCATCGTTGAGGAGTGTGAAGACATGGTTGTCGAAGGGATGATGAGCCAACTGAGACAGCTATAGACCTCCTCTATAGGGGGGAATAGTTGCTCCAGTAAGAAGATGAGTATGCGCAACATCATATTCTATATCAAGTCCATCCATTAACACTCCAACCATCGTGGAGTTCCTATATGTCTTCTGCTGCTCAATAGACATCGTAACAGGCATGTAACTATGAAGCTTTTCAAACATGCCACGCAACGAAGAGCAGTAAACATGCAGAGGGCAGCCATTCTGCTTTGTGTTGTAGATATCAAACTGTAGTTGAAGGATCTTGGCCGCGCCTGTGCATAGGTGGATGCCTAAGTGTCCCACATTACTTTGGCAGTGGGCTGAGTTAGAATATCATTAGCTATCTTTGTAGTAAGAGTCCCACAAAGACAAACACGTGCGTATGCATCATCTTGCTTCCAAGAAGCATTTGCCTCTGTCTTGTCCGCTGGCTCTAGATCTGTCAGGATGTTCTCCTTGTTGTTGCACTGCATGAGGGTGAGAAACTACATGAACCACAAGTCATAGTTGGTCCCATCCGTCTTAGTGATGGGAGCCGGGCCCTTGAAGGCTCTAGATAAGAAGATGTCACCCTTGTTGTCTGACATATAGCCAAATAACGGAATTCAATTGGGGAGTAGACCGATATAAACGAGTCTACAGAATCAGACGAAGGATTGGTTGTACGTGTAGACTCATACAACCATCCTTGCTAATCCTCGCCGCTTGCTAGGATCGGAAACGCAACTCAAGGGGCCAGTGCGCAGGGGCACAGAAGTCTGGGCGCAGGATGGGCTGGCACAGGGGCCTGGTTGCAAGTGAGAGGAAGTCTGGTTTCAGTGGGGGCTTGGCGCATGGGCGCAGTAGCCTGGAGGGGAGGGGGGGCTGGGCGCAGGGCCTGGTTGTAGTTGGGTTGTACGCAGGGCTGTAGGAGGCACGGGGGCGCAGGGCCGCAGGAGGCAGGGGGCACGCGAGCGCAGGAGGCCATAGGTCAGAGGCGCGCAGACGCAATAGACTAGAGGCTCGAGGGCGTGAGGGTGAAGGAGGCCAGAGGAGCGAGGGCTGGGGGGCGCAAGTGCCCAGAGGTGCGGGGACCTGGGCCGATCGGGGGTGCAGGAGGCGGAGGCGCGGGGCTTGTGGGGGCACAGGAAGCGCGGGGCGCGAGGGCCTGGGGGGTAGCGACGTGCCCTAACATGTGCGGGAGAGGGGGGCGGGTAGGGTAGGGTTAGGGTTGGATACGGAACTCTAACCTAGGACCGTTGCTCCGATACCATTTTAAGAGAACATACTGGGATGCATTATGAGAGACCCAAAGGTTCCCTTATATAGGAGAAGAACCCATTGGGCAAATTACAGGAAGAAGAAAAGAAAAATAGAAAATTACAAAAGACAATACTAAAAATAGTAAATATCTCAACATATCACAACGACCGATCCAAGAGGTTGTTTAGGACAAACAACCAGGTGATTTTATGCACTATTCACCTTTGGACGCACATTCATACCATTCGATACTCAACCACCCCCCTTCCCTAGCCCGGACCACCTCCCCCTTCCCTACCCTGTACCGCTACCACTTCCCTAGCCTGCACCACCGCCCCTTCCCATATCCCTCATAAAAGTGTACATGTACTCTCTCATTCACCACCACCCCTTCCCTAGCCCGAACCACCTCCCCCTTACCCTATCCCGCACCGATGCCCTTCCCCTAGCCCCCACCACCACCCCTTCCCTTATCCCGCACGCTGTCCCTTCCCTTATCCCGCATGCTGCCCCTTCCCTATCTTGCACCGCCATCCCTCCCCCTAGCCCGCACTGCTTCCCCTTCCCCTATCCCTCATAAAAGTGTACAAGAGAGTACCTGCACACTTTTATGAGGGACATGGGAAGAGGCGGCGGTGCGGGATAGGGGAAGAAGTGGTGGTTTGGGCTAGGCAAGGGGCGGGCTAGAGCCATGACACATAGGAGTACAGAGATGATGGTGGTCATATCTGTTTTTACTGTCCTGGCGGTTGGGGTGTCTCTTTCCATGCACCTCTAGTATGTCAACTAGGCTATTCTTTTCATGGCCAATAACCTAGCTTTCCATGAAAGTACCAAACATATCGAGGTAGACTATCGCTACACTCGAGACATGATTCTGAAGGGTTTCATCTCCTCCTCCCATGTTAGTTCAGGAGATCAGACATGTTCACAAGGCTCTAACCAGAGGTTCCAGAGATGATGTTCCAAGCTGAGCATGATAGATATTTATGCATCAGCTTGAGGGGGAGTGTTGAGATATTAGTTAATCTTTTCTCACTTTTATGTATTCTCTTTTCTTTAATTCCTCCTGTCTATATATGTAATTTTCCCAACATGTTTCTCCCCTATATAAGATAACCCTAGGGCCTCATGAATAAACAACTCTTGATTTTCTTTCCACAATAGCAGTGGGCTCAAATTGCTCAACAATATGAGTAGATACTTGGCGATCATGCTTCTTATAGCATGTATCCTCAAGATCTCGGAGTGCCTAATACAGTTGCTGTGTGTGTGCTACGAGCAAGGGCAACCACTTCCTCTACTGCGGACACCACGTCCTATGAATTATGTTGAACCTCCTCTGTCGTGAGATGTTGCGTAGAGGAGGTCTGAATAGTAGAAGCGGGAGGAATCGTAATCCTGCTCATGCGGCTATAGCCCTCCTCTCTGGGAGGATAAAGACACCTATAAGAAGCTGTCTACCAGCGATAAAATACTGAGGATCAATAGCTGCAAGTAAAACACCTACCATTGTGGTGTTTCCGTAGGATATCAACTGCTCAGGACTAACGATCAAGGACATATTGGTATGAAGTTTCTCGAACATGCCACGCAACTAAGAGTAGACATCATGGAGAGGGAAACTCTCCCGCTTCATCTTGAAGATGTCATATTGGAGTTGGAGAATTTTATTTCATTCTTTGCTTGGGAGTATGTGATGACGAGAATATCCCACATTGCTTTCACCATAGATTAATGTAAAATATAGTCCGCTATTTTAGTTGTAAGGGTGTCGGAGTGCCAAACACATGCCCATGCATTGTCTTGCTTCCCTGAAGCATTTGTTCTAGTTTTTCAACCGACTCGGGTTGCATCACGATGTATTTGTTAAGATAGTTGTCTTTCCCTATGCTTTTATATTTTACATTTTCTTCATGTATCTCGTATTTAATTAACCCAGTGCTTTTCTCCTATATAAGAGAGCCAATGGGTCTCCGTTTATAAGCATGAACTTATTTTCCCACAACATGGTATGAGAGCAACGGTCCTAGACCGGGTTCCCGTATCCCACCCTAACCTTAATCCTACACCTCCACACCCCCCACCGCCGTCCCTCTCGGAGGCTCCCGCGCCTCCAGCCCTTGCCGTCGGCTCCCGCGCCTCGCCTCCCAGTCCTAGCGCCGCCCATGCCTACTGCCGCCTCCCTGGCCTCCAGGCCATTTCCGCGAGCACCCAGGGCCAGGGGCATCTAGGCCCCTCGTCCTGTGCTGCTTTGCAGCCCTTGCACGGTTGTGGATTCATTTTTGCCGCCGCTACAAGTCGCGCACCCATCCTCCATTTTTTCTGTGTTCGTGCGGCCTGGCTGTGCAATACGAGGTCTGATTTGAGTCTCAAAACGTGATTTTATTCATCTAAATCACGTTCTAAGGCTCTAAGCTTCACAAAAAGGCTATGAGGATGGTTGTATGAGTCTACAGATACAACCATTCCTCAATATATTTGTCCAGACATCTATAACCTGTCTACTCCTCAGCATATCCGTGGTTCTGATCATTGATATCATGTCCGACGTCAAGAGTGATGTATTTTCTTCTTCAGGGGCATTCAAGGGCCCTGCTCCCACAGTAAAGATGGATGGGACCAACTACGAGTTATGGTCCATGCAGTTTCGTACTCTTATGCAATGCCATAATAAGGAGCACATTCTGACGGACGCAGAACCAACAGACAAGACTGGGATGAATGCATGGTGGAAGCAAGACGATGCATATACTCGCATCTGGCTCTCTGGGACACTAACCACGGAGATCGCCAATGATATTGTCAATCAGCCCACGACCAAGGCTATGTGGGATATATTAGCAGCCATCTATGGGCAGGCAAAGAATGAGAGAAAGATCCTTCAACTACAATTTGACATTTTTTCGACCAAACAGAACGGTCGACCACTCCACACACACTTCTCACATCTACGTGGCATGCTTGAGCGACTACATAGCTTCATGCCCATTATCAACTGCATTGAGCATCAACAACAATATCGGAATACTACTATGACGGGGGTTTTTCTATCGTCTCTTGACTCCGAGTACGATGCAACACATACTCAACTCCTGATGGGTGAGACAATACCACCAATGGAGGAGGTCTACAAATGATTGAGCAGGATTTCTACCACGCCTGCCACTACGCTGCAGACGACTTCCTCAGCCCTAACAACTTCTCGTGGACGAGGTGGTTCCTCCCATCTTCATGGTCGTGGACCGCGTGGTTGAGGTGGAAGCCGTGGTCAGTATGGTCCTTGTTCCTATTGCCATCGTTCTGGTCATTCGGAAGACAAATGCTTTCAGAAGCATGGTTGTCCAGCGTCTGCACGTGTTGCTGAGCAGACTGATTCTTCTCCTGTTCCTACTACCGATGGACGCTTTCAGGATTTTGTCTCGAGACTTCGAGACATGATGACTACCCCCACGACTTCGACTGCAGGTTCCTCTGATGCTGCAGCTAGCGCCAGAGCATCATCCAGTTCTACAGGTATCTCCTATGCATTTGCCAATTGTAACAGTTCTGATGCGACAGATTGGATTATGGATTTTGGAGCGTCTCATCATATGTGTGGAGATTGGACGCAGTTTACGTCTTGCAGATCTCTCCCTCCTGGACGATCTGTAGTCATTGCCAATGGAGTTCGGCTATCCATTATTGGTCAGGGGGGGATTGTGTTAGCTCCTTCTATGCGTCTACAGAATGTTCTATATGCTCATGATTTCTAGATGAATCTTTTGTCTATTAGCCAATTACAAAAGATTTACATTGTCGTGCCATCGTTGACCCATCTTCTCTTGTATTTCAGGACATACTGACTGGCATGGTGATTGGTCATGGCCGTGAGCAGAGAGCATTATATAAGCTTGCCATTTCATCATATATTGGGGTGGCCTCTATTTCTTCTGGATATGTTTCTCCTTTCTTGTGGCATCTTCGTTTTAGTCACCTTCCTATTCAAAAGATGATTCATGTGCTCCCCCAGATATCCACTCACACTGCCTTGGATTGTGAAGCCTATCAACTTGGGAAACATCATCGCTCCTCGTTTCCGAGTCGTTCAAGTCATCGTAGTAGTCGGTCTTCCAAGTTGTTTCATTTTGACATTTGGGGTCCAAGTCATGTTCCTAATCTTCAGGGACATCGTTTTTATATGGTCATTGTCGATGATTTCTCTAGACTTTGTTGGGTATTCTTGTTCAAACAT
This sequence comes from Ottelia alismoides, assembly GCA_037367405.1. NCBI lineage: Eukaryota > Viridiplantae > Streptophyta > Magnoliopsida > Alismatales > Hydrocharitaceae > Ottelia > Ottelia alismoides. Next base: position 104,840 of record JAZKJV010000568.1, read on the forward strand.
AAGTATGAAGCTGGTTCTATCATTAAAACTTTTCTTATTGAAATCCACAACATCTTCTCTGCTAATGTCAAATACATTCGAACTAATAATGCCTTGTAATTTTCCACTTTACATTTAGCAGAATTTCTCACTTCTCGTGGTATAATTCATCAGACTTCTTGCAATTACTAACAAAAATGGTGTGGCAGAACGTAAACATCGTCACCTTCTGGATGTCACGAGAACTTTGTTGATTCAAAGTCGTACACCTCACTCTTTCTGGGGGATGCGGTTTTAACTGCATGCTACTTAGTGAACCGCATGCCATCCACTGTTCTTGGAGAGAAAATTCCTTTCTCGATTGCGTTTCCCGAGAAGGAATTATTCTCTCTCACTCCCAGAGTCTTCGGATCGGTGGCCTTTGTCCACAATTTCGCTCTTGGCCATGACAAGCTCTCACCTAGAGCTGTCAAATGTGTCTTTGTTGGTTATTCCCGTACCCAAAAAGGGTACCGGTGTTTTGATCCTATTGAGAGAAAATACTATGTGAGTGCCGACGTCACATTTTTTAAGTCCATTATGTATTTTTCTTCTACATGTGACAGGTTGTCTGATACTAATGCTAGAGAGAATATTGTGGTTCCTCCTCCATCACCTCCACTAGCGTCTCCATCACCACCACCGCCACCACCTCCTCCACCTGCAAATAAGTCCATGTTTTTGCCGCATGACTATACTCGCAGGTCTTCTACTCGCACCTTTGCTTATGAGCCAACCACATCATCCATCACGCCCCAGGTATGTCATGAAAATACTATTTACTGATGGCACCGGAGCTTTGAATGATATGTAGGAAGAATTGATTCCAGAGGACAGTGGAGCAGATGATCTGGAGATACCTATTTCCCTAGGGAAACTTCGGCGTCGATGTGCTACGTATCCTCTTATTGCGCATGTCTCCTTGGATCATCTTTCCGAGGACTACAAGAAGTTTGTAGTGGGGCTATTTGCTATTACTATACCACGTACATATCAGGAGGCACTTCAGGACAGCAAGTGGCAACTTGCAATAGAGGAAGAGATGGCAGCTCTATGGTCGCGTGGTACCTGGAGCATTGTTACTGCTCCGCCTGGTGCATGCGTAGTGAGTTGCAAATGGATATTTACAGTGAAGCAACAGGCAGACAGTAGTGTGGACCACTATAAAGCGAGACTTGTAGCCCGAGGGTTTACCCAAACCCATGGGGTGGACTATCAAGACACCTTCTCTCTAGTAGCAAGACACTCGACACTCCACATTCTTCTGTCGGTTGCTGTGTCCAAGGACTGGCCTCTTTACCATCTTGATGTGAAGAATGCATTTCTATATGGCAATCTACAGGAGGAAGTGTATATGCAACATCCTTCAGGGTTTGCTACTGAGGAGGAGTAACAAAAGGTGTGCAGACTCCATAAGGCAAATTATGGCTTGAAGCAGAGTCCGAGAGCTTGGTACTATAAGCTATCGGAATTGATAGAGCAACAAGGGTTTGTACGGTCTACTGCGGATCATTTTTTGTTTGTCAAGAGAACACCAATAGGTACGGTGGCTATTCTTGTTTATATGGATGATATTGTCATTACAGGAGATGATGAAGATGGCATTCATGCTACCAAGGAATTCCTAGCCCAAGAGTTTGTAACTAAGGATCTTGGCAATCTTCGTTACTTCCTCGGATTGGAGCTCTCCAGGAACAAGCGTGGTCTTGTAATGACTCAGAGGAAGTTTGTTATGGATCTTCTTTCTGAGACATGTATGACGGGATGCAAACCTGCTAATACTCTTATGGATGCAAGTATGAGATTGTATGGCGAGGATACTGAGGAGGTTGACAGAAGAAGATATAGAGAGCTTGTTGGGAAGCTCTTATACGCCACTATCGCGAGGCCATATATTGCATTTGCAGTTAGCAAAGTCAGCCAGTTCATGGAGCAGCCTAGGAAGGTCCACATGGGTGCCGTTCATATGATCTTGAGATACTTGAAGAATTCTCCTGGTTCGGGTCTTATATTCAGTAAGGGTACATCTCTTGAGGTGACAGCATGCGCAGATGCAGATTATGTAGGTTGTCCAAGAGACAGAAAGTCCACTTCTAGATTTGCTATTTTCATCGACAACTCACTTGTTTCATGGAGAAGATAGAAGCAGACAGTGGTGGCTAGATCAAGTGCAGAGTCTGAATACAGGGAAAAGGCCCAGGGAAGTGCTGAAATGATGTGGGTTAGATCAGTGTTGACTAATCTTGCTATTGAGATTCCTCTACCTATGCAGCTTGTATGTGATAATCAAGCAGCTCTATTTATTGCTAATAATCCTGCTTTTCATGAACAAACGAAGCATATAGAGGTAGATTGTCATTACACTAGGGATATGATCCAGAAAGGTCTCATATCCACCTCCCATGTGTCAACTGGAGATCAGACGACCGACATCTTCACCAAAGCACTCGCTAGAGGTCCCTTTGAGAGGTGTTGCTCCAAGCTAAGCATGATAGACATTTATGCTCCAGCTTGAGGGGGAGTGTTAAGGTAGTTGTTGTGAAGATATTTATATTTTCATATTGCATATGTATCTCTTTCTTATTCTCTATTTATGTTTTCCACTTTATGTAATTTACCCATAGGCCTCTCTACTATATAAGAGAGCCTAGGGTTCTCAGAAATAACAAGGCTCTTATTTTTCTCCAACATGGTATCAGAGCGCCGGTCCTAGACTGGAGCTCTCGATTCCCGAAAAACCCTAACCCTACCTCCAACCCTCTCCTCGCGCGCCGCCGCCTCCTCGCCTCGCGCACGCGCGCCACCGCCGAGTGCGCCGCCGGCAAGATTCGCGCGTATGCCTCGCGCGCACAGCATGCCGTGCGCACATGCCTCACGTGCACAGCAGGTCATGCGCGCGCACAACACCTGCTCGCGCGTTCCCTCGCGCACCTTCTCTTGCGCTGCCTTGCGCGCTGTCTCGCGCTCACAGCCCTCGCGCGTGACTTGTCTTCCGTGTACGGCACCCTAGCAAGCTCCGTGCTTATCAGCTTCGTCAGTTGGTCGATGGGTTGGTGTGCATGAGTCTACACGTGCACCCAAACCCATATATGTCTGTGTAGACACAAACTTTGATTTCTTGCACCCGTAGCAGTCTTCTTCCGGCAATATGTCAGAGAACAAGGTTGATGTACCCGTCACTGGCGCATTCAGAGGTCCAACGCCTATTGTGAAAATGGACGGGACAAATTATGAGCTCTGGGCTATGCAGTTCATGAGCCTAATGAAGTCGAATGGTAAGAGGGATATTCTTACCGAAGAGGAGCCGTGGAGAAGACTGGGGTGAATGCCTCGTGGGAAGCGGACGATGCGTATGCCAAAGTCTGGCTATCTGGGACGTTGACGATGGAGATCGCCAATGATGTACTGCATCAGCCCACGGCTAAGGTTATGTGGGATATTCTAGCGGCTACATATTCGCAGGCGCGGAACGAGACCAAGATACTTCAGTTGCAACATGATATTTTTACAGTCAAACAGAATGGACGCCCCCTTCACTCACTGTACACATCCCTACGAGGGATGTTTGAGAAGCTCCCTAGCTCCATGCCATTGACGACCACTCCTGAGCAGCAGAAGACATACATGAATGCTACCATGGTAGGTGTATTCCTGGCTGCCCTTGATCCAGAGTACGATGCTGCCCGATCTTAGATTCTTGCTGACGCCACTATTCCTCCTATGGAGGAAGCTTTTCGCCGACTGAGTCGAATTATTGTCCCAAGCTCGACTGCCATCCAGACACCTTCAGCGATGGCAGCCTTCAGAGGAAGAGGCGGCTTCTCTACCTTTCGTGGCCGTGGCCCCCGGGGTCGTGGTGGTCGGATTCGTCAATCATGTAGTTATTGTCATCGCCCTGGTCACTCTGAGGATACATGCTACTCTAAGCATGGCTTTCCTGCATCGGCTCGGGTAGCAAAACAAGTTGAGTCCCCTGCACCTTACTCGTTGGACCAACGATTCGATGATCTTGTTGCCAGACTAAGGAATATCATGCCTCCTGATACAACTCCTGGAGGTCAGTCAGATGTGGCTGTCTTTGCCTCTGCCAGTTCACCTGCCACAACCAGTATCTCAGGTAGTTCTTATGCTCTCACCTCTTGTGATGGATCTATGATTACGAACTGGATTATGGATTCTGGAGCGACACATCATCTTTGTGGGGACAAAGAGCAGCTCACTGCATATAGACCGGTCTCTTCAGGACGAACTGTGGTGATAGCCAATGGGACACATTCCCCGATCACAGGACAAGGGGGAGATTAACCTGACACCTTCCATGAGACTGCAGAATGTGTTATATGCTCTCGATTTCTCTATGAACTTACTATCCATTAGCCAGATTACAAAGGATTTGAACTGTCAAGCTATTTTTGACTCATCGTCTCTTATTTTTCAGGACATACCCTCGGGCAAGGTGATTGGCTATGGCCGTGAGCAGAATGGTCTCTATCATATGGTCCATACTCCCTATGTCGGTGCATCTCTTCATTCTACAGGATCAGACTCTCCATATACCTGACATCTTCGATTTGGTCATCTCTCTCTTCAGAAGATGTGTCGTGTTTTGCCCCAGATTTCTCCGAAGTCGTCCTTCCAGTGTGAAGCGTGTCAGTTGGGAAAGCATCATCAGTCTACTTTCCCGAGTCGTCAGAGTCGGAGCAGTAGCTCCTTGTTCGAGTTAGTCCATATTGATATTTGGGGTCCCAGTCGTGTTCCTGACCACCAGGAACACATGTTCTATCTTGTTGCAGTAGATGATTTTTCTCTCTTGTCTTGGGTGTTTTTATTGAAGAATAAATCTGAAGCAGGAGATGTGATTCAAATGTTTATCAATGAAGTTCAAAATATTTTCTCTTCTTCTGTGAAAATTGTGCGTTCTGACAATGCATTGGAGTTCTGTACTAGAGCTCTTTCCTTGTTTTTTTCATCTCGTGGTATAGTTCATCAAACTTCATGTGCTTACACTTCACAACAAAATGGTGTTGCAGATCGGAAACATCGTCATCTATTGGATATCACTAGAACCTTACTTATTCAGAGTCATGCTCCACACTCGTTCCGGGGTGATGCGGTTCTCATTGCTTGCTATCTAGTAAATAACATGCCCTCGTCTGTCTTGGGTGAGAAAACTCCTTTCTCTATAGCCTTTCCTGAGAAGGAGTTGTTCTCTCTTACACCCCGTGTCTTTGGCTGTGTTGTGTTTGCCCATCAGTTGGTGCAAGGTCTTGATAAGCTCTCTCCCAGGGCTGTCAAATGTGTATTTGTGGGATACTCCAGGACACAGAAGGGATGTCGTTGCTTAGATCCGCTGCGTCGAAAATACTTTGTTAGCGCCAATGTCACATTCTTTGAATCTATGATGTTTTTCTCTCCTACAGGTGACAGAATGACTACTTCCCATTTTGATACTGAGGTCTTCATGCCACCTCCTCCTATGAGTCAGTTACCCTCTATACCATCTCCACCACCACCTCCTATCATACCTTCACCTCCAGTAACCATTGTCCCCCCGTTACCAAAGTACTATACTTGTCGGTCCTCCTCTGCTCATGGTCATGGTTCGTCATCCAGCAGGCCTCAGGTTTGTTCTGATAACTTGATTTCTAATGACGAGTCTGTAGATCTATTGATACAGGGAACACAACATGATGACGATCATGGAGATTTGGACGTGCTTATCGCTATTAGGTAGCAGAGGCGTACTTGTGCATCCTATCCACTTGCCTCCCAGGTTTCTTTTCATCGTCTTACAGGCGATTTCCATAGATTTGTAGTTGCTCTATCTGCAGTAGAAGTTCCACGGAATTACCAGGAGGGATTACAAGATAGCAAATGGCGCCTTGCTATGGAAGAAGAAATGGCCGCGTTGCAGTCCCGTAGAACTTGGACACTTGTTTCTCCTCCTCCCGGAGCGCTTATTGTTAGCTGCAAGTGGTTGTTTACTGTTAAATACCATGCGAATAGAAGCCTTGATCAATACAAGGCCCGGCTCGTGACACGTGGTTTTACTCAGACATATGGAGTTGATTACTTGGGCACGTTTTCTCCAGTTGCTCGACATTCTACTTTACGTGTCCTTCTTTCAGTTGTTGTAGCACGTGATTGACCGTTATTCCAGCTTGACGTGAAAAATGCATTTTTATGTGGAGATCTACAAGAAGAGGTCTATATGCAGCAACCTCCGGGGTTTGCTGCTGAGGGGGAGTATCAACAGGTTTGTAGACTCCATAAGGCAATATATTGCCTTAAACAGAGTCCTAGAGCGTGGTTTCAAAAGCTTTTAGATCTGATTGAACGACAGGGATTCAAGAGGTCAAATATAGACCATTCCTTATTTGTGCAGAAGACGTCTAGAGGTACTGTTGCTATCATGGTGTATGTTGATGATATTGTTGTTACAATAGATGATGAGCAGGGAATCAAGATGACGAAAGGATTTATGGGCAGTCAATTTGTGACTAAGGATCTAGGTACCCTAAGTTATTTCTTGGGGTTGGAATTTGCTAGAAATGCACAAGGACTTGTGATGACCCAAAGAAAGTACGTTACAGATATGCTTGCAGAGACAAGCATGATTGGATGTTGACCTTCCACTACTCCTATCGATCCTAGCATGAAGCTATATGATGATGATATAGATGAAGCTGATAAGAGAAGATACAGAGAGATGGTTGGAAAACTCATTTATATTACAATTACCGAACCAGATATTGCATTTGCAGTGAGTCGAGTGAGTCAATTCATGGAGCAACCTCGACAGGTACATATGGATGCTATATATATATATATGATATTGAGATATCTAAAATCATCTCCAGGCTCATGATTACTATTCAAGAAAGGAGAAACGCTCTCTGTATCCGCATATGCTGACGCGGATTATGCAGGTTGTCCTAAGGATAGGAAATCGACTTTGGGATTTGCAATATTCGTTGGCACTTCCCTCGTTTCTTGGAAAAGCAAGAAACAAACTGTTGTAGCAAGATCAAGTGCCGAGTCCGAATACAGGGCTATGGCTCAATCAAGTACATAAATGACGTGGGTCCGATCAGTACTAGATGATCTACATGTAGAGGTTCCTCTACCCATGGAGTTACACTGTGATAACCAAGCTGCTCTATTCATTGCAAACAATCCTGCGCTCCATGAGAGAACAAAACATATTGAGGTAGATTGTTACTACACCAGAGACATGATTCAGAAGGGCTTGATTTCTACTTCCCATGTCAGCTCTGGAGAGCAAACAACAGACATCTTCACCAAGCCACTGCCCAGAGGATCATTTCAGAAGTGTTCATCCAAGTTGAGCATGATCAATATCTATGCTCCATCTTGAGGGAGAGTGTGAAGATATTTATATTTTCATATTTCATATGTATCTCTTTCATATTCTCTATTTAAGTTTTCCACTTTATGTAATTTACCCATAGGCCTCTCTACTATATAAGAGAGCCTAGGGTTCTCAGAAATAACAAGGCTCTTATTTTTCTCCAACAGTTATCTTTCCCTATTCTTTTATATTTTACATTTTCTTCATGTATCTCGTGTGTAATTAACTCAGGGCTTTTCTCCTATATAAGAGAGCCCGTGGGTATCCATTTACAAGTATGAACTTATTTTCCCACAACAGTATTCTTTATTGTTTCTCTCCAAAATGTTCATTGAATTACATTGCCCACATTTTGTAGTTAGTCCTATCCATCTTGACCATAGGTGCCAGGGCCTTTGAATGCCCCTGCCGATGGAGATGAATGCATATTGACCTTGTCTTTTACCATGACGAACGAAGGAGGTCGAGAATACCAAGACCAGGTGGTAGAATGATTTGATATTTTTCTCAACAATCATGTAGGGAACATGTATAGTATGCACACTTAGTGCACAACCTTTCCCATCAACTTCGAAGGTGCTGTAGGACACGAGGATTGGATTTATATACCTGAAATCTCCTTGGACTGCACCAAAATCAGGGCGCAAGACAAGTTGCACATAATCTGGAGAGGCACATTGGGCAAAGGAGTGTCGAGGGTGACCTACGTGAGCTGCCCACATTTCACGAAGTGCTTAGAGGTATCGTTGGGATCCCCTTTGCAAGGCCCCACTCCATCGAATAGGTGCGACTATACACTTGGCGGGAGGAGGGCAACGAGTAGGGTTCTAGGTATCATGGAGATGCCAAAGCTTTGGTCCTAGACCACTACTTTAAACCATAAATGGAAAAGCCTTCTCCCACTATAAGTAGGGTCAACTACATGGATTCTTGCTCAAATCTATATTGAAAGATTCAACTATTTTTATGCTGGCTGTCGACTATTTAACGTGACCCTCACAAGGGGGGATTTGAACTCCGGTCTTTTGAGTGATAGGCACACTACATTACTAGCAGACCATTTAAGTAGGCACACTACTCTAATAGCGTATGCGGAAAAAAATGAATGACTTGTTTATTATGAAGCCATAGGTCTCCATTACATAAAGGAAACTTCTAGAGGGCAAATAACCAAAAGGAACGTTACATAGATAAGGAAAAAGAAATATATAAATATTATTTCCTATAACACATCGGACTATTGAATCGCTTAATTGGAAAGTTAGAATGCCATTTCAAACCATGTGAATCCTAGTTATCATGCTAAGCGTCTGTATTTAATGTTTAATGTTTTATGTTTTGATAATCATTTCTTCTTGAGTGGACGCTATTTTGTACCACTTATATCGATGTTTGCAAAGTGAAGTACTATTTTGTACAGCTTATATCGACGTTTCATTTCAACGGAAACACTATGCTATAGAAAAGTACATGTGAAGATATAAATAGACGAAAACACTTCAAATATAAGATACCATGGTCTTACTTTATGAATAAAGTATACAGAAATTGGCACTTGTCATAAAGAATAAACAAAAATGATAAATATCTAGACAGAGCACTGCGGAAGAAAAATAGAATTACATGAAAGTTCCAGGATGTGACAGTTGACATCTTACAGTCAGTCGTGCATGTATTACAATATCTCGTCATCTTTTCTGTTCCTTTGGATTGGTAAAAGGGATAATTGTATGTTAGTTGAATTTACAAGGATATATTGGCGTGCTCTCTCTGTTTTCCCTTGCCTGATATTTTTTGTGGAAAAACAGCTACTGCGGTGAAAGCCATATTCATGAAGCTACAGATTCGCATGACTTGGAACTCAACTACTGATCCATGCAGTGGTCATGCAACTGACAACACCCTATTTGAGAGTAATGTAAATCCACTCATAAAGTGTGATTGCTCTGCCAATGCCAGCACTGTTTGCCATGTCACTCAATTGTACGTATCAGTTGTGTTTTGGAGCCAATTGTAACTAATATAGAGAGGGGCTCACATGCAACTCAAGAAACATTTGATATTACACATATTTCTATTTTGTGCAGAGTGAAATACATGCCCCTCTAAAGCAACTCTGGACATTACCCTATGCCCTTCTTCTGTCTTTTTGATTATTCTGACAAAGAGATCCAACTAAAACATACTTTCAATGCCTTACCAAATCTCTCCATTTATCCCTTTATCCTTTCATCCTCTTGCTCCCTTCTCTCCTCCCCCCTACGTTTATGTAATATCTTCAATTAAAAAATTCTCTTGTTTTCCTTTCAAATGGATGGTTATAGTGAATAAAAAATGTTGTCCCCCAGGGGAACAAACAGGGCCCGTTCGGATTGGGGGTTACCCCCCACTTTGGGTGGGTAACCCCCAAAACCCCCATTTTTAACCCACTAGTGGGGCCCACCCACTTCCCATCAAAAAAATTATATATTATACCATCATATCATCTAAAAATCATAAAATACTCAACTTATACTCACTATTCCAAACTTCAATACAATCACATCACAACAATCACCCACTTTTTCAAATTTCAATACAATCATATCATAATAACTATCAACTTTTTCAAATTCCAATACAATTACATCACACAAACCCTCCCAACCCTTAACCCACCAACCAAACACACTAAAACAAAAACGGGTTACCCACCCCCAGATAACCTCCAGAAAACCCACCAACCAAACTCACTCACAAAGTATGAAGAATATGTGGCATCTTTGTGTAATATCAAAAGTTCAAATAGAGCACTTGTATGATAGCCTCTCTTTTTTTGATATTATTTATGTATTACGTAAGCTTACCTGAATTCATTTGCATGCATATTGAAGGAAAATTTATGCACTAAGTGCAAGCGGACCGATTCCAGAAGAGTTGAAGAACCTCACCTATCTCTTTAACCTGTACGTACTCTATTGTAATAATTTGATTGCACATCATAACGTCGTTCTGACTTCTTTCACTATTAGTTTAGCACAGAGTGTGCTACTATTTATGTATATCAACTCTAAGGTGAGATGTCCCCATTGGGACCTTGTATATTTTGCCCTCGAAGCAATTTAAGGGAGACTTGGGAAAGGGTCTTGATAGAACCTGCAATGTTTGTTCTTCACTTTCGTTTAGTCCCTCCCTTGCTCATCACCCGGTTACCATCTCGTTGGCACTTAGGTCTTGTTTGTTTCCTTAATCTCTGTTTACCAATTTAGCCTTTTCAATTTCTAATTTATAGGTTTTTCTCCTATTGCAATTGTATCAAATATTAATGTGCAGAAGTAGCGCAAATCCACCCCTTTTTTAGAGGGAAATTCCTTACCAATGTCTCGGGAGTAGATAATTCCCTGGATAGTGTAAGATGTTTTTTACTTCAGTAATGCACCTAAATCACATTTACAAAATGTGATATATGTCGCATTTCTAACATGCAACATACCTTGTTTTATGTTTTGTAATTGCGAAATATATATTGAATATTGCTTGCACAAAATGCGACATCAATAGAAGAAGCTTTGGATGTCGCATCTAGTGCATGCGATATCCATATTCTGTCGATGCTGCATCTTGTGCATGCGACATTTGATATACTTCACAATTTCAAAACATAAAACAAGGTATGATGCATTGGATACATGCGACATAAATTTCACATTTTGTAAATGCGACTTAGGTACATTACTAAAGTAAAATAAAAATATTTATACTATTCAGGGAATTATATATTCCCGGGATATTACTAAGTACATTACTGAAGTAAAATAAAAATATTTATACTATACATGGCATTATTTGTTCCCGGGATATTACTAAGAAATTTCCCTCCCTTTTTTAATAGACGACAAAACCATGAATGTTAACTTTTTTTCTCAAACCCGTTGAATCTACTTTCCCTCTTTTGTGGTTAAAACTTTACTCCCTAATCTCTTTAAAAAACTTTACTTCCAAATCAAATCCTTGCCAAAGAAAACAAAACTTACAGAGGTCAGACTTCACTTCCTAATTAATATTGTACTTGTAGCATGGTGATTGCAAAGAAAAAGCGCCCTACTCTCTTTGTCGAGACTATTGTAGGGTTTCTTCTCTTTTTTGTGACAAGAAGCTGTACGATGGCGATTGAGGATGCATCGATCGTATGGTGGTGAGTGACGATTGAAATCGACGCGAGTAGTTCTAATGCCAGTCAAATAACGAGGTACACCACCTTGGTCCTTAGAAAGAGGATGAGAGAGATGGGTAGGGAGAGGGCTCCCTAATGCTAGGAGATCTTTCAATCAACTTGTTTCATTTCCCTCTTAAAGGACATTTATATTTATAATTGTCTGCAATGGTTTTGTGGGCAATGTCACCGGTTTACTTCATTCAAACATCTCCCACTTGACCGAAGCGGTCAAAACATCTACACTCTCGCTATTCATGCAATGTACGCATAGATATGTCTTTATTAGGACCATTGTTTTATTAAACCTCTTTCTTGACTTATACGTAATGAGCCCCATTGAACCAACGTGGTTAATATATGTAAATATTACCATCCCCTTGGTTAGAGAGTTAGCTACACATTACTTGTAGGTGGTATGTAGGTTACCTTGATTTCTTATTTTGCCACTATCTTGTATATAGGGATGCTGGATTTCATTGTGCATTCCTTTCAAACTATTAGCCCCGCTATTAATCAATTTTATTGGGTATTGATTATAAAAATACAATTCAATGGGTCCTTTGACCAATTCACGGCTTTGATTTTCAGAAAGAGTTTAATCCAAATTGCATGAGTGGTAGCCATGCTGCATGCAATGTATTTTGCCTTCTATGTATGTCTAAATACATATCCTTGTTTCTTGTTATCCTAAGAAACAACTGATATACCAAACATGAAAACATAATCATGTGTATATTTGCAATCATCCACATTATTGGACAAGTGAGCCCTAGCAAACCATTTCTACAATAATTGTTGTTGTAATTATTTATCAATAGAAGTTATTAATTTATTCACTCTTTTTTGATATTATAATATGCATGCACTTATTGGGTCATTTTATACAAATAAGTTTATTTACCTTGACCATCTTGAGGACATACAACTGTTGATCCAATTGTTGGATCATAAAAGCTGGTACTATGTTGAATATCGAAAGTGTTAGATTGAGGACTCAAGCGCACCATCAAGTGATCATCGAGAAGAGATATCGAGGTTGAGAAGGAGATGTCAAACCTCACTCTAAAGGCTGGCATCCAACCAACCTCTGGATATGGGTCCTCTGTTAGAGATTCTAAGGTGTTGGATGAGTTAAGTCAACGAGCCGACTTAGCAAGATTGAGATAACAAAGTCCTATGTTGTATGATGTCATAATATATGCACGCATCCTCTAACCAGAGATAAATGTATCACTATATGTCTGACTATGTACATATGGCAAACCATTAGGTTGATGAACTAATCAAGGTCAAGACACTGACATACTAGTGTGCATATGAAAGCGTATGAGTGATACAATCTCTCAAAGGGATCGTACATGTTCATTACTGAACCATAATATATAAGCTTACTCATGAAATATTAAGATAAACTAAATTCCATCGATGATCATCTTGTTTTGGAGACAAGACAAGATTTGTTGGCATGATATATGCTTTTAGAGAATATATGATCGATACTAACTCCCAATAATCAAATGAGAAACTTAATGACAAACTATGAAGAAGATAGTTCAAATGAGATCAAAACTTCATATTTAATCATGAGCTATTGAGCTTCCATCATGTTGGATGTATGGGTATTAGGAATACTTGAGGGTGATGTGATCTTAAATAATTTGTATACCATAACAATTCCATTCTAAGGGAGTGATGAAACAAGTTTGGATTTTAATCACTTCGCTCAATGAAGTAGTTGTCCATTCTTAGTCCAAATGTTGGACATTATTATGAATTAGATTCAAGCACCATGAAAAGATAGGATACTTTGTCTGATATGATTAAACAACACTAAGAGGTCTTTTAAAGTTGATATGGGATTAAATTTCAATATCCAAGTCACTATACATGGATATTACAATTACCTTAATCTTATCTCTAAGTATCCATGGAGAAGGCACACTATCCATGAAAGAGTTCATGGATTGTTCCGAAATTTATAGAAGACACGATAATATCTTGAAGATGTTGGCTCTGATTGGCAAGGTTTTTAGACATCGTATGTAATGGGATGAGCCAAGATCAGTCGGTGGATGTGGCCGCCACAATGAGCGAGGTTGTGATACCACTTCTGGGATCGGTTTTAGTGCTTTTGGAGGGGCAAAGTTTTCTCCCAGAGATTTGCGAGGCTGGAGATGACGTGAGGGAGCGACATTCGCAGCTCAACATGCATGTGGCCGGGTCGATGATTTCCATCTTGTATTCAGGCCTCTCCAAGGGGGAGGACGCACATGTGAGGGTGGAGTTTGCGGCAAGGACAACGGCTATGCCTTCAGAGCTGTTGCTGAAGATTGGATGTACGTCCTTTCAGGTGGAGGTGGAGGAGTGCGTGCATGGGGCTCCCATTGTGGAGGCGGCTAGGGGTGCACATGGATCGGATAAAATCCGCAATCCGATCCAATCCGTTGCCATTGGATTGGATTGGTTTGGATTTATAAGTCTAATGGATCGGATTGGATGGAGAGTTTACAAATCCGTTCATTTGTGGATTGGATTGGATTATCGTCAAAATCCGATCCAATCCAATCCGTTAATCCGTTGATAAAAAATAATATATAATAATTTAGTGATTTTTACCCGGCAGACCCTGTAATCTTTTGCAATTACCGCTACGACCTCTGAAACATCCTAATTCCTCTCTCGACCCCGTAAACTTGCTAACCCTTACCCTACAGACCCTGTGGTTAACCCCCGTTCATTTACCCGTTAAAAGTAACCCGATTCCGTTATGTCCATTTATATTATACCCACTTTGTTTATCAAATTTACATTTAGTGCCACTCCAGGAGCCCCCTCCCCCCCTCCCCGCCGTCGCCCAGGTCGCCTATTCAAGCCCCCACGCCGCCGCCGCTCCCTGCTCCCCGGCTGCCTGCGCACCCCCCCGACGATGTTGCTCTGTTGCTCCCCTCACCCCTCCTCTGCCGATGGAGGACCCTCCCCCACTGATGCTTCTCCAAACCTCCTCCGCCCCCTCCCCCTCCCCGACCTCCCCTTCTCGACCCGCGCTGACCTCCTCACCTGCAAGCTCCCCTCCCCGCAACCGCCCCGCCTCCCCCCGCGACAGCCCCGCTTCCCCCCGCAACAACCCCGCCTCCTCCTCACCTGCGATCTCCCCCCCACCCCGCCCCCGCCCCCGCCCCCAAACCCCTGCGGCCCGCCTCGTCACCTGCGGAGCCCTCAGTCTCCCCCGACCTCCCCTTCTTGACCTCCCCTGCCGACCCGCGCCGCCCTTCCTCACCTGCGAGCTCCCCTCCCCGAACCGCCCCACCTCCCCCCGCAACAACCCCGCCTCCTCTTCATCTGCGAGCTCCCCCTCCCAGCAACCGCCCCCTTCCCCAAACTCCTGCGGCCCACCTCGTCACCTGCAGAGCCCCCGACCTCCCCTGCCGACCCACGCCTCCACCTGCGAGGCCCTCCCCGGGCCACTCGAAGCCCCGCCCACCACCTCCCGACACACACCCTGATCGAAGCCCTCGCAGCCGCCGCCTCCACCTGAGAAGCCGCCCGCCCCCGTGCTGCAATGTTAGAGGAACCTGTTAGAGGAGGGAGGAGGGAGGATTATTTTTTATTTTCTTGATTAATTCTAGCCGTCCGATCATGGATTGGTTAGATTAACTCAAGGAAGTTAACTCTACATGTGTCAATTTAACGGTAGGGTTCGTGGGGTAAGATGGAGCAAGTTTACGGGGTCGAGAGAGGAATTAGGATGTTTCAGAGGTCGTAGCGGTAATTGCAAAAGATTACAGGGTCTGCCGGGTAAAAATCCCAATAATTTATTTCTTGTCGTTAAAGCATATTATATATTTAATTTTACTCGAAAGTTATGTGTAAATATCCAAGCTAGTCTTTTTAGAGTTTAAACCCATTCCAACTCAAGCTTTACCCCCACAACACTTGTTGTAAACCCCTTTATCCCATCTCACTTGTTGGTTAAAAAAAGCAATAACTACCCATAACATCCTTCAAGCCCTTACAATTTTATAAATGAAACATTCTTCTTAAAAAAATTCCAAAGCCTAAACCCCCTTTGGTACCATTCCACTTAAAAACATCCACCCGCATTGCACCTCAGACGCACACATCTCCACAGGGTGCTGTCTTCGTCCCCAGTTATGCACATGCACAATCATATCTCCCTCACATATGTACAACCATACCTGTTCCTCGGGTCTCCAAGACCTCCCTCATGCACATGTATCCGAATCTCCTCAACCAGCTACCGTCTCGTCATCAACAACACCCTCCTTGTCCCCAGTCATGCGCATGTTTAGCTAGACCTCCCTCGCGCCTATGTAGACATACCTCATCTTCAGCTCTCACAAACCTCCTTCACATACACACATCCATGACCACGGACATCTCCCTCCCGCACCGCACAATTGTGCATGGTTCTTGTCCCAAACGTCCTTCGTGCACAGTCCTCCCTCTCGCACCACGTCACTAAGCATGTTAGTTCTACTTCCTATTGGTATATACAAACTTGAAATTTATTCAAACTTAGGTTGCTTCTATGGAATCTTCGGATTACATGCATGATATTTATATTTAGTTATACAATGATTGTTCTAACTAAATTCATAACAAGCATATATGTATTTGCCTTCCAAAAATTATCTATCATTTTCTTTATATTTATCTACAATCTCAATTTTAGAACCACGATTTGAATGTTGAGGTTTAATGTGCTACAAACTTAATCATAGATTAGGCGAGCATTAAAAATCCGAACTAATCCGATCCAATCCGTAATCCGGTGGATCGGATCGGATTGGATTTGCCTGTTTAATGGATTGGATTGGATTAGAAAAATAAAAATCCGTTAAGTGTGGATTGGATATGGATTAAGCCAAAATCCAATCTATGTGCACCCCTAGAAGCGGCTGAGCCAAGCAACACAACGAGGAGTACGTTGAAGGGGGGGCAGGAGATGGACCCCGAGCTTGACCCTTGTGAACATGATCATGTTTCTGAGGAGCCTCGCATTTTAAGGGCGGGGAGGGCCCACAGTCTACACCGTGGAGAGAGAGCTTGGCGTCCGACTCCCGCCTTGGAGAGTCTCTGTCGCTCTAGAGCAATCTCCTCGGCTTGGCTCTGGCCATATGGTGCTCGCTCAGGCGCTTGGGTGGTTCTCAGACCTTGGTTCTATGGCCCGGATGGGTGGGGGCGGGGTTGGCTCTTGGAGGGAAGCGGTGAACAGTTGGTGGAGGGAGGCCGTGAGGCCCCTCTCAACTCCATGGAGGTGGAGTCCCTGTTGTCTTCTGTGGTTGGGGATTCTGCGAGGTCCAGGAGGGACCTCTCATTGCGTCCGCACTATCATGGAGATTTGGGAAAAGATACATGTGGCTCTCCTCTACTGAGAGAAGGAGGTGGAGGATGGTGATTTTCGACACTCTGGATCGGACTGACGGCCGCGGGTTTCGGCCTTTGGAGAGGATGACCCGCTTGAACACAGGAGGGCTCCAATAGGAATGAAAGCGGGTGCGTTGGACGTTGAGCCTTCAGTTGGGAGTAGCATGGGGTAGTTGGGGTTGCAGGTGGGGCAAGCCCCGTTAGACTGTTTAGGTGTGGTGCCACCCTCGAGAATTGCACAGGTGGATCTATGAGGATCCTCTAATGGAATGCCAGGGTTGCAAGGATGACGGAGAAGAGAATGGCGATCTGAGACTTGTGTACAGAGGTGTTAGCAGATGTGGTGTTATTGTAAGAAACAAAGATATGCCATGGTTTTGACAAAAGTTGTGGCTCGATGGGGGTGCTCACTTGAGCCAGTGGAGAGCCCTAGACGCCTCAGGGGAATCAGGAGGCATAGTGGTGGGCTGGAGTGGGGACAACTTTAAGCTTGTGGAGGATATGAGCAGAGGGACACTCTCTCTCGACCCTCTTGCAGCGGAAGGCGGACGGGGTCATGCTGTTGGTGACCAATGTGCATGGGCCTCAGACTATTCCTACGATGTCTGAGCTAACATGTGGTATGAGTTTGCTCCGAGAGAGGTATCCTTACAAGATCTGGATTCATGGGGGGGCTTCAATGTGACGTTGCACCCATAGGATAGGCCTCGTCTGCACGGTGGTACAGATGCAGGGTCGGCAGAACTGATGCAGTTCATTATTGAGGAGAGCTTGCAGATTTTTGATTTGGGGGATGCTGCTACATTTGGAGAAACGCTAGGTCGAGATCGAGGATTGATCAATTCCCGATTTCCCAAGAGGCTACGTCGGGCTCACATCAATCACAACCCGATCCTGTGATCTTTCGAGGAGGACGTGAGATCGAGATCTTTCTTCATATTTGAGCATTCTTGATTGTTGGAGGAGGGCTTCCACGACATGGTGGTGGAGTTTTGGTGGAACACGGAGTTGGAGGGGTTGGCTTCGGTGGTTCTGGTTCAGAAGCTTGGTTTGTTGCGAAGCATCTGATTGAGTTCAAAAGGTGCACTTGTGAATGGAGGCAGAATGCGAGGGCGGCGACACAAGTCATCTCTCGCCTCAATGCGGCAGAAGACACGAGGGAGCTGTTGGATGGTAAGGTGGAGAGGTGCGCTTATTTGAATCAGGTGCAATTGGAAGATAAAAAGAAGGTGGTTGAGTGGAGGCAGAGGTCGAGGCAGAAGTGGTTGAGGGAGGGGAATAACAATACACGATTTTTCCATTCCATGGTCAGGGTAGAAGGCGTTGGAATTTCATTAAGAGCATTGACGTGGGAGGAGTGCGAGTGACGAGTGATGCGGAGATTGGTCGGCAGCTTAGGTTGCGTTTCGTCGCTTTCTCCAGGAGAGCGAGAGGGGAGGACTGGGGGTGGCATGGGCGGGGAGTGGGATGTATCTCCACCCAAGAGGCAGAGGACCTTGTGGTGCTTATCACAGAGGAGGAGGCTGGGCGGGCTCTTTGGCAGCTGAATGCGGATGGGGCTCCAGGTCTTGATGGGTTCTCGACGTGCTTTTTCAGGGAGTTCTGGGGATGTGTGAAGGAGGAGGTGCTTGCGATCCTGCTTGAGTTTGAGGAGGGAAACCGCGGTTTTGAGCGCCTAAATAAGGCACTCCTATTTCTGTTGCCAAAGCGGGAGGGGGCAATGTAAAGCCTTGAACTTGGTATATCTCGGATCCTATATAATAAGATCCGGCTCGTCAAGAGAAAACCAACGAAATTTGTTTCGTGTGAATCGGACTTCGTTTCGAATTGTTATGATTTTCGGAAGAAAGAGAAGTCATTAATTCATAATGACTGTCATTAATACTAATTAAACATGATTAAAGAAATTAATGACGATTGAAAGCTGCTAATGATCATTAGTAAACACTAATCAATAGTTAACAAAAGATAAGCGTAAGCTGCGAAAGTTAAATCGCGATTAGTGAAAGTTAATCACGATTGGTGTTAATTAAGCGTCATTAGTGAATCTAGAATCCTCTAGAATGTTCTAACTTAGGCTCCAAGTTTGGGATAAGTTTTGGCTAAAACCATGGGCCAAAACCATGGGCCGCTAAACCATGGTTAAGGTCTAAACCATGGTTTTCTAACCGTGGTTAGTGGTTTTCTGGGGCCTATAAATAGATCCCCCCTACCCATTCATTCTCTACAACTTCCACTACCACCACCACCCCAAGGGCTAGGGTCGAGAAGTTGGGAGGAGGAGTGGGAGGCGAGGGAGGAGCGCTAGCGAAGCGCTGCCGGGAGAACGAGGAGGAGAAAGGTATGATCCTCTCTTAGTTGCTTCGTAAGCTAGGCTTTCAATTCATACTCTTGTTCTTCCAAGTTTTGTTTTTGATTCATATTTCTTTCCGATTCGTTTTCCTGTTGTGGTTCGAGGAGAAATCTGTGTAACACACTACTTAGGTGCGGACGGCTATGCACGTCAGTGAACCTGTGATTCGTCACACGTTCACTCATCTAAGACGCGTGGTGTCTACCGATTCTCCATCGTTTTTGTTTTTATTCTTCGTATTATGCTTTTATAGTTATTTTGATGGAGAAATCTGTGTAATACCCTACTTAGGTGCGGGCGGCTATGCACGTCAGTGACCCTGTGATTCGTCACACGTTCACTCACCTAAGATGTGTGGTGTCTACCGGTTCTTCATCTCTTGTTGTTGAGTATATTCTTTCAGTTTCGTTGTTATTTTCCTCTCGATTGATTTTATAGAGGAAACTCTTTTTGTTTTTATTTTGAAATATTTCTCGATATAAGGGGAAACTCTGCTGAAATTTTCTGAGAAATATGTCCCGATATAAGGGGAAACTCTGCCGAAATTTTCCGAGAAATATGTCTGCCGAAATTTTAAGAGAAAATATGTTCTTGACGTTCTTCGTATTCTTCGCGTTCCTCGCGTTCTTCGTTCGTTCTTCGCGTTCTTAACATGTTCTTAGCGTTTTGATACGAAAAATGAAATTCGATCTTTTCAGGAGCCTTAAAATAGCCTTTCTAAAAACGAAACTCGATAAAGCCTTGCATACACGAGAGTGAGCTCGATTAGGTAACGAAATCCTTCCTTTTGCTGTTGGGTTTTCATACGAAATTATTGAAATTCTTGATTTTGTGTTCTTTGACATGATGAACCCTAATTTTGGCTATTTTGAACAAGTCTGAAGAATTGCTTTGTGATTCCCACTAAAATAAGGTTTACGCGTCAAATTGATGCGTTGGATTTGAAAGTTAGGGTTTGGGAGTTAAAATAGGCACAAATACGAGTATATATGGTTATGAATAATATATATGTGAGTCTATACTGAGTCTTGTTAATTATGCAAGTCGAAGACTTAACGAAAGAATTACATCATGGGAATTGATGTGGTTTGAGTTGGATCCTGAAAAGGATCATGTGTCACGTTAAGGATGACTGGGAGTAGTACTACAGGTCGGGCATGCAACCTGTAGGTTTGTCGGAAGGAACCCGTATTGGCGTTTCCCTACCTAGGTGGTACACGGTTGTCCTGTTATGATAAGTGCACACAAATTGAATGTTTTGCAACGCGTGGTACCGGGAGCCAATATATTCGGGTTGGAACGACAGAAGATGTGGTCGTGCCATGTGGAGGCACGGGTGGTTCAATAGCGGCTGGGTCACGATAACATGTATTTAAAGCCGCTAGGTTATATGATTAAATGTTAGCCCGAGGTTTTAAGCAACCGAGTCCTCGAGGACGGTGTGCTCATTGATTTTCCAGGCTGAGGGTTGAGACCCTGTTTAATAAAAGAAAATGAAATTGTCAGGGTAGTATTGGAGGATTGGTTGAGGCGACGTGCGGCAGCATAAGCTTACCAAGATCAACACAATCTCCAATCCTGAAGCATCCACAGCTTCGGAGTCCAAGAATGGTGGGGTTCCCCTGGACTAATCCCTGATGTGGAATAGAAAGGAATATAACTTAAATTAATGAAAAGGAATGAAATTTTTGTGATATCAATGAATTTTGAAAAATTACACAATTTGTTTGCTTTTCTCTTCTTCGTTACTTAGCATTCGCTAATTTTATCCTATGATTTATGGAAAACCCAACAGGTATCGGTGAGCCATCGCAAAGACTCTAAAAAAATCATCCAG
Organism: Ottelia alismoides; assembly: GCA_037367405.1. Classification (NCBI taxonomy): domain Eukaryota; kingdom Viridiplantae; phylum Streptophyta; class Magnoliopsida; order Alismatales; family Hydrocharitaceae; genus Ottelia; species Ottelia alismoides. The sequence continues at coordinate 126,003 of JAZKJV010000568.1, forward strand.
CTTACATACTAGACATCCAGCCAGCCACAATAACTTTACTTTCTTTAAGGTAGTTAGTAATCTTTTGTATATTTCCCTTTCAAGCTGATGTATATGTAAATGGTTATAGTGGAACAGTGTATCATTTGAACTTTATTTTGTGAATGGAAAAGTGTTGAAATGCTTTTTTCTGAGTATTTTTATTTGCAGTCTATTTCTGAATGTTAGTTGTGATTGCTGAATAAATTATTGCTGGGTAACCAGATCCGGATATGAGAGGATCCGACGGCCCGGGAAACGGGGTTGTTACAGGCAATTCCTGTGGAGGATTTCAAGCCTACCGTGTTGTCCAATGTGATCTACCTTCTTGTGGTAAAGGTTCTGGCAAACCGCTTACGGTATGTCCTTGGGGCATCATCTCGCCCAAGCAGAAAACTTCTATACCCGACAGGCAGATAGTAGACACTTGGGTCTTGGCATCGGAGGTGGTGTGGGATTAGAAGAGGGAGAAACATAAGGGGGTTGTTTGGAAGGTTGATTTCTCTAAAGCCTATGACTACATTGATTAACGCTTCCTTTTGCAATCGTTCTAGAAGAGAGGTTTTCCAGATAGATGTATTGGTTGGGTTAGTTAGGAGTGCATCACAATGGCGTAATATTCGATACTTGTGAATGGCAAACCAGAGGGAGGTTTTTTCCAACCCCGACAAAGGGAGCGACATGGCAAACCTGGAGGCTCGCATGATGCCGCAGAATTAGGGTTCAGAATCCCAAGAATTTCTTGAATATGAACATATCTTCGAATAATATATGAACATGAATATATCTTCACAATAATCTTTCAAGAACAACGAAGAATCAAATCTTGACCAAAGGTTTCAACAAAAATCCCTAGAATTGATACTCGAACGTAAATAAAGAACATAAAAATCCTCGAGAATTGAACCCACTCGGATACTATGTCAGAAATTTAGAATGCAGAAGCGTAATATCAGAGAAATAGAATAAACATGAAGAACACTGAGATTTTACGTGGAACCCAACTCCGTAAGGATCTGGATGAAACCACGGGAGAACACCTCAAAGAGATAATGTTGTATTCAACTTTCTCATCTGATACATGTGGTGTAAGGCTTCTTATATAGCCCCCACTGACTCTCCAAGTCCTATGAATAGTAGATTTGAGACTAAACATAAGTGGGTGTGGTAATTGGACCATGGAGGGATCCGATTACCACCTATACATATGGCGCCTATGCTCAAACATACCGTGACAATAAATCCACATATATTGCTACGAATCTTGTGTTTTATGAGCGGTCTAAGCATATAGAGATTGACTACCATTTTGTTCGTGATATCATACGAGGAGGCAAGATTACTATGCCATACATCATGACAGATCTTCAACTTGTAGATGTGTTCATGAAGGCCTTACCTAAGAAGCGTCTATCATGGATAATTTACAAATCAGGCATGATCGATAGATATGTTCCAACTTGAGGGGGAGTGTTGATGATGTATTTACGATATTTATGTTTCCTATTTTATGTAACCCCTATAGGGATACTTATGTATTTTCGTAATTATGAGCTCTCTAAGATTATATCCAATATAAGGACATGTAGACCTCCTGAATAAATCATATTATTGTGTTTTTCTAATTGTTTTCTACGATTGCAATTATGCTATGTGCAATTAATTCAGCATGGTAATGATACCATTTTTTACTTGAGGATGATACACGGGTAAGAGAGGGAGTCATTGTGGTCTTGGATTTGTTTTGTTTGGTAATGTGCCTACACATCAAAGGTGATATTTCTATGTTTATTCCTTTTAAGATTAAAGAAGCGAAGGTTCAGTCTTGTGTTAGGGCTCTTGGGACCCAAAAGGGGTTGTTGTCTATTAATTATTTGGATCTTCCTTTGGTAGGTACGAGGAGATGGAGGTTTTAGTTTTGTGCGTTTAGGGTTTGATGGTGTTTCTGGATGGTGGTTAGGGATTCTCGACTTGGCATGCTAATGCCTCCTTATTTACATATGCATGAATGCTTGAATAATGTATAAGCACTATAATGCATGTATTTGCTATGGGATTGAGCTATATTTTCCGGGTTTAGCAAGCTTGCAAAAGTCGGCCCGACTAGTCGGGAGGGGGGGGGGGGTGTAGCCGACTCGACTAGGCCTAGTCGGCCCTTAGTCAGTCCACCCGACTAGCCGGGCCGACTAGTTGGCCGACTAATCGGCCGACTTTTACCACAACCTTTTTTTTTGTTTTTCACTTTTTTTAAAGCAGACATATTCTAATATGCTTAATGTTATGTTTAAAGTCAATTACTTCTTTTGTTTCATCATGATGTCATATAAAATATACAAATATATGTATATACATACGAATATATGTATAAAAAACTGATTTATATATTTAAAATAATTAAAAATTCAAAACCGACTAATTCCGACTAGTCGCCCGACTGCCAACTAATCCTTAGTAGGTGACCCTGCCGACCGAGTACCGACTACCGCTTTCTGCAATCTTGGGGTTTAGTTAGATGAATCACAAATTCATCAGAAAAGGGCGACTGAGGTAGAATGATTGGGTGCTAGTTATTGAGAAGATGGATACAGAAGCTTGTGGGTGGTGGGCATCTTGTCTATTAATAGGGGGAAGCTTGGTGCCTTTGAAGGCAATGTTATATGTTATCTTGGTATTTTTCATGTCCACCCGATTGCTCTAGGTTGAGGTTAAGGGAGGTTGGAGTATTTGATGTGTAGGTTTTCTATCAAGAAATGGCGAGGGCTGTTAGCTGGAGTTGGAATTGAAACTAAGATCGATTCTTGGGGATGAATCTGGTTTTTGCTTTTGGCGTGATGATTGGACATGCGATGGGGTGTTAGGCGAGGGCACCTAAGCCTCATGCAGTTGGTTGATAACATGGTGGTGGCAGTGAAAGATGTTTGGATGCATGGAGCGTTGTCTCTATCATTTTCCTCGGGTATATCCGATCGCAGGGTTGAAGAGTTTTTAGCTTTACAGGCGGCTCTTGCGCAGGTGGAGGGACCGTCAGTGGGCAGGGATCACTGTATTTGGGGTGATGGTAAGTTCTTGGTGAAAAAGCATATCCGTTTTTGGTGGATGATGGGAAGGGTGAATGAGGAGTTTGCTGTTGATAACATGATCATTGGGAGAAGCAGGGTTCCTGTGAACACCCGAGGATCTAGGTATACGTTTACAACACCTTCGCAGTATCACGTTCACAAAATACGGGGAAATTTTTTTCACGTTTTTGCCACGATATTCACAATTCAAGTAACAACCACAGAACCAACAATTGAATGTGCCACTAAATTTTTATTCATTAATCTATATATGTGTTTATATATAAACATGTACAAAAGAGGCTAATAGTTCATACATGTATTCCCAAAAATATACAGAAGAGAAAGAAAATATTTTACATCATAAATTGAACAAAAACTGTGACAAAAGTAATTGTACCGTCTAGAATAGTAGCGGATGTATGGATTTATCAACCACTACTGCAGTGCAGGTTCTTTGCCTGAAAGGAACAAGAGACGTCAACGAGCGTTGGTATCTCCCAAGAACTTATTAAAACAAACGGGCATTTATGGTGATTGCGAAAGAAACAAGTAGTAAGGTATAACCAACTAAAAATTTACACATACTTGTTATGAAAAAGGTTTTCAAGCTACCCAGAAGGAATGATCCTTGTTTTACCCATTACTTTATATGTCATATTCTTATATAGTAATTAATGACTCATATATAATTATACTAATCTCTTATTATTTAGAGATCATAGTTATGGATTTTGATAATGGAGAAGATGATGTTTTGAACTGATTTTTCATTTTATCTAAATTCTCAAGTTTAGTTGATAGTCTGTGGTCTTGGTCTGTGTGTGACCTCACACTATGACTCTAAGGTGTGAAGAGTGCCTTATGGTTGGGGTGCCTTCGTAATGCGATGGGATATAGTGCATCCTAACTAAGTTCCCAACACGTCTACTAACTTAGCAAATATTCATGGTAGTAATCCAAAGATCTGACGATTGATGGTTGATAATGATTAATGATTCTATGCTAGGTTTGATTGCAGTCAATTCTATTCCATACCACCCTAACCGATCTCAACTCTTAGTCATATTCTACCGCAACTCATTTCAAATCTCAATTTGTAACTCCTCTAAATTTTCAACTGTAACTAATTCATTATAACCCTAGATGATTCTGATGTAGCCATAGATGATTCAGATATAGCATCGCCAAGCATGTTTGCGGAAAGTAACCAAAATTCAAGAGGTGAGGAAGCCTCCTAAGGGACTCTTCCATCCCGCCCTCTAATTGGAAGTGCGGTCCGATAGAGGGATATGTCTACTCTAAAAATACACCACCTAGACGGGTGAGAGAGACTCTCCGGAAAAGTCACTCTAGACGGGCCCGACTGGTACAAGCAAACGAGCTCATCGAAAAACTAAAATCGAGAGACCCCCCAACATAGGTACCCTAAAACAGAGGGTCAGCGGAACTGGTCAAAAGTGGGGATCCCAACGAGGCATAAAAACACCGCGAGCTCGCTAAAATCCGTGAAAAAAGACTGAGATCCTAGACCCGCGCATTTGGCGGTCGCTTCCTTTCCTTCGCCTAGTTGAGGGTTACCACACCCTCGCACGGTCAAGTGTAAGGATCACAATGGCCTATTTAATCATTGTCAATATTGATTTATTATCAACGAACAAACTCATAGATTTCACGGTAATGTATGTCACTTAAATTTCTTTACCTGACCAAGCACCATGTTCCCTATATTCTAATAATTTGATCCTAGACATAGTCAGGTTTATGCACCCTCCTTAACATTCTCTTCTTGAAGTTCATAAGGTAAAAAATGAATCATTGGATATAAATTAAGTTCAGGTCGATGCAAAACTTCGCTAAATCTTCTTGTCTCTTAAAATCAATAATTAGTAGCTAAATAAGTGAACTTAATTAGGTTTGAAATTTCTACAATGAAGAGGATGTTGATTACATGAACACACTAGAAACAAACACTTGTAAACATGCTAGAAGATCACTCTATTGTAAATCAGATGAGAAATTTCCATTTCATCCCAATTTTTTTAACTATTCCATTCAGATTTCCAAGGAAGAATATTAGGTATGCTTGAAAGGATTCTCGGTAAGATTGAAGCTGCTGTGGAGTTAGTTAAATATCCTATACAATGTCATCTTATCAAAGGGGGTGTTACCTATGTGAACACTATCCCCAAAGTAGACACTCTCAAGCACAACAAAATGTCATGATATTCATGTAAAAGTTAATCCCATCTACCAAATTGCATTGGATGGCAATGAAAGAAATTTCCCATCTGGATCCACTTACCAACTAATCCCTGTGAAAAAGATTGGTCCAAACAATTCAAACTGAAACTTATACGTATAAACAAAAGGCCATATATCTAGATCTATTTATCATTCATGTTACAAGTATTCGTGATTGCAGAAAAACTTTTAATACATACACACACACACACACATATATATATATATATTACACACTCGTATCCTCTACATAATCAAAAGAATACATGTGTCAATCTAATAATTGTATGCATATAGTCACCAACATATGTACAATATTTAAAATGAAATCATAAGGTATAATCATGTCTCCTAAAGAAGAATGAACACATGACATTCACAAAACTATATGCATGATTATCAAAAGATTACACATGCAAAACCTTGTTGAAGGTTATGGTTATTATAATAATTTGAACTGCCTTTATATATATATATATATATATATATAGAGAGAGAGAGAGAGAGAGAGAGAGAGAATTTGAGATTTGAATTTCTCCATCTAGAGAATTCGATGATACCATATGATTAAATATAATGGATGAAAACACTCAAATAAAATAACTTAACTTCAACTTGTTAGCAATCATAAAAATTTCCACTTTGAAATCTTCAGTAAAAATTAAAATTTATTTTCAGTACTAATTCAAACCAGTGTTTGGCTTCTACCAAGGCTAGAATGCACCCTGTGACTCAAGGAAATCATTTTCTAGCATTGTTCTATACATAACTATAACTCAATTACATTTAAAACACCTAACATTTCATCTTTAGAAGTTAAAATATGAAGTTTAATCAGGTGATTTTGATTTTGAGATGAAGGTGTCATGAATAGCATGCAAGAGAGGAAGAGAATTGTTCGTGAATGGCAACAAAGAATAGGAAGGGATGGTACCTAAAAGATCTCCAATTTGGAGATAAAAGCATGAGGAGGCTCCTGATTAGGGTTGAAATTGGCTCCATAAATCTTGGGGCTTTACTGTAGCTCTGGGGCTGCAGCAGTTTGATATAGCAGCTTCTCTGATTGTGAGCAATGATCTGTTGCATGTTCTTAATCGGCTGGAGTTAAATTGAGATTTGGAAGAGATTTGAGCAGAAGAAGCCCTTGTCTTTGGAAATGTTGGGATAAAAGTTGGAGAAAACAAGATGGAAGATATAAGGAAAGAAAAAGGAAGTTTCAACGTTGGATTGGATTTGGAGAGACGTTTGAGAAAAAAGAGGAGGAAATGAGGGGGAAGGTTCCTGGAACCTTCCTTATTTTTTTTAAAATATCACATCATCACAAATGACATCACTAATGACATCACTTTCCTTGACATCATCCATGATTTCATAATCTTAAAGTATATTAATTTCTCTCCTTTTTTTTGTGAAAATCTCAAAAGTCAGCCGTACTCACGCTTTGAGCTTTCGTTTCTGACGCGTAATATCTTGATTTGATCGTCTCTGGACGACGATCAATATGATAAAATATTCATATAGTTTAGATCGGGTATGAACACATGAAACTCTCGAGATACGGGTTTGGTTTGGTTTTAAATTTTGTGATTTGAAAATGTGATCTTCGATTGACGAACGATCAATTCCGTTGATCTTATTTCATCAAATTAGATTTTTGGGTGGTCTCGGTTTATTTTGCGGTTTCCGAATTTGCATCACGCTTTTCCACCGGCATGCTTTACGATGCGATCAGCTTTTGTTCGATTTCACCCGAACGACTTTTGATTTGATTGATTGATAACTTTATTGGATTAATCGGACCCTAATCATGGCGGGTTTGGGTTTAATTGATTTCGAATGTTACAAATATAAAATCCTCAAAGGGAGTCTCATCCTCGAGACTCGAGACTCGAGACTCGAGTCAAGGTCACTATATGTCTTGCTTGGGTTTTATCCAACCATAAAAAACTCAAAGGATTTTGACCTCATAAAAACCTCAAAGGAAAAATAAGTCATATTCTTTTTATATGTAAACAATTAAATATGCTTGTTTTAGTGATTACCTTAAAAAACTACGAGTATTGTGCCTGCATGTTGTCTTCGGTTTCCAACATCGCCTCTTCGATGCCGTGTCGGTGCCACAACACCTTGACCAATGGAATCTCCTTGCTGCGAAGCTTCTTCACAGCGTTGTCTCGTATCTGCACTGGCCTCTCTTCGTATGTCAAATCTGGCTCCATGTCAAGATTCTCGTAGCTGATGACGTGTCGAGGGTCGTACACATACTTTATCATGTTGGATATATGAAATACGTCGTGAATAACAGAAAGATGTGGAGGAAGGGCTCCTCGGCATGCTACCTTCCCCACTCTAACTAGAATATTGAATGGTCCAACGTATCGTAGCGACAAATTACCACGAACGCCAAATCTATGTATTCTCAGATACAAGGAGAAATACCCAATCTCCCACCTGCAATTATAGGAATGTGTTCAGATTAAGTCATAATTGCAAAAGGAGTAAGATAAGAGGATTGGATACCTGAAACTCCAAATCTTTTCTTGTACGGTTTGCATAGCTCATTTGGCGGTTCTGTGCTGTCAGAAGCTTCCGCCTCACTGGATCAACAACTCTCGTAGTCTCCTCCAAGAGATCCACGAAATATAGAGCATGATCACCTACCTAACGTTGATTGATAACTTTATTGGATTAATCAGACCCTAATCAGGTCGGGTTTGGGTTTAATTGGTTTTGGATGTTGCAATTCCTAACCGTATCAAAATATTTCTTTGGTTTTTTTGGCTTGGTAGGATTCTCATGCAGTCCTGTCGGAGGCTAGTATTGGAGATGGATGTGAATCATTGTGCTAGATGTAGGGAGGCGGTGGAGGATACTGATCACCTGTTCTTCTCCCGTTCTTCCTCTTGTCAGATCTGCAAAAGGGCCAACTTATGTTGGTTTAATGGGAAGTATTATACCAGCTTTTGGGAAAGCATTAGAACGGTGTGTGGTAACGGGTACGAGGACGGTGCTTACCCATGTGCTCTCCTATGGGCGATCTGGTGCGCTAGGAATGGTAGCATTTTTGAGGGGCAAAGTTGTTATACGGAGAATGTAATTGATGTAGGGATTTATACTCATCTTGGTTAGTGTAAACAATTGTAACACATATTATTTATAAATATATATACTTTTTGAGGTGGGTCCCAATGTAGGATGCCACCCTTCTCCTTTAGAACAACAACAAAGCCTTTTCCCACAATTAAGTAGGGTCAGCTACATGGATTCTTTGCCTCTATTCAGATCTATCCAGGGTCAATCTCGGGCTGATATCCAAAAAACTAAGATCCCTTCGTATAATCTCTTTCCAACACTTCTTGGGCCGTCCTTGCCCTCTCTTAGCCGGCTCAACATCCCAACAGTCGCATCTCCTAGCTAGTGCAACTAACCTTCTTTGAAGCGGTTTTCTCGCATCTTATCCTCGATCAGAGCTACACCAACTTTTTTTAATTACATCATTTCGAATCTGATCTTTACGTGTATGTCCACACATCCACCTTAGCATTTTCATTTCTGCTACAACCATTCTGCACATGTCTATGGTTCACAGGCCCGAGGATGTCATTGGTGTGAACTATAGGACAATGTTGTTGGAGAATGAGGATGGTAGCCTCGGGGTAAGGAATTTGGATGAGACTAATAAGATCTCTATTGACCTAATAGGTTTTACGAATTTGGGGAGGGGGTTCATATTTATTGGTCCAGATGTTGCACATTATTTATGGTGTTTCATTGGATTTGTCTTGACAGGATGGGAGGGTGCATCCACCATTGAATTTCTAGAAGGGTTCATACATATTTTTTTGGTCTACAATGGGTGATGGGAGATGTGCCCCCTTTTAACTGGATGATTGGACCGTGGGTGGTGTTCTTTGAGACTATTTATCTTGTCTCTTTGCCTTAGAGGGAAATAGGAAGATATCAGTTGGCAAGGCTTGTGATTGAAATGGTTGGTGCCCCCAATTTTGATATGAGTTGTTAGACCGATGAGCTGCCCTCCTTTGGGCCTGACCATTGGGTCCGGCCAAATGGCTTTTATATTCCAAAGGTGTACAATGCTCCGTATGCGATTGCGGTGTTTGTTCCATGTATTGCCTTTACCGAGTTCGTACATATCTAGAGTTGGAGGATCCCTTTCCAGGTCAAGGTGTTCTTGTCATTGATATGGCTTAACCATTTTATAATGGTGACTTGTAGAGCTAGGATTTTCCAAGGGACAAAGGGGTCCTTTCAAAATTGTGTGTAGAAGAATGAGGATGTTAATCACTTGTTCTTTTGTACAACACATTGATGGAGGTATCAAAGGCGAAAGATCTAGACGTTGATGGAGGTGTCAATAGGTTTCATTGTATGAAGACATCCGTAGTCTGGTCACAGATTGGGGATAACTGGTTAAATCTACAAAGCTTGGAGCTGTTATGGACTCCTTGTTTCTGGCAAGACATCACCCTAGAGAGGAGCTCTTGAGACCTGTTGCTACATTATCGGCAATTTGATTGGCTCGTAATTGTACTATCTTTTCTTTTTAGCATTTTTATTGTGAAAATGTTGTCTTTCACACTAGGGTTCTCTTAGAATCCTGGAATATGTAAGTCTCCTTGTAACCTCTCTTTATATTTTAATAAATTTAAGGTGAACACCATAGCGTGTTTCCCCAACTTTGGACTAAAAAAATGATTTGCCTCTATCTTTTTGGATTTCAAGGATCAATGGCATGTTGGGACATACTTGATGATGTTAGGGGATGCATCCATTTTATGCCCTTGTAGTTGGCCAGGAATGGCATGATTTTTCATGATGAAGGATTCTATGTAAAGAATGTTATAGAGCATTTCCAAGATCCCACGAAATTCCTGGCATTCGTAATTATTATATGATACCTTGTGAATATAATGGTTGTAGGTGGGCCTCATCTCAATACTTTGGTCTTTTTCGGAAGCCATGCAACTACGGAGAATCCTATGTATTCTGCTCAATTACAATGATCCTATATAAACCAAACTCTCGAGTAAGGCCATGAGTTTGCCTCTGCTAAAGGCATGCAACACAGGTACATAATCACCTCCAACCACCACTCCTAATCCTTGTGCTCAAATTACAAGAACTGGGATGTATCCTGCGCTTTGCGGCAGAATAAAACGAGTTGTATGATTTAAAAAAGGGGTTTTATCACTTGTGCCCCTCCGAGATATCGCAATATCAGTTATGCCCCTATCTTTTTGGTAATATCAGTTGTGCCCCTCACTTCTTTCTCTATTATCACTTGTGCCCTTCCGTCAGATTGACCGTCAAAAAATTAAAACAACCATGGTTTATTCAAACCATGGTGTGGTTAAGAAGGGTATTATGGTCAGAATAAAATCAGAGGATTTGGGGAGGAGGGGCAGAGCATGGGACTGGAGAGGTTGGGCCGGGGGAAGTGCTGCGGGAGGAGGCGCGGGCTGGGGCGGGGGAGGTGCTGCGGGAGGAGGCGTGAGTTGGGGCGGGGGCGGCAGGGGCCGGGGGAGGTGCGCGGCTGGGGCAGGGGCGGGGGGGGAAGGGTTGCGGGCCAGGGGCCAGGGGAGGGGGGTGTGGAAGCTCGGGGCGGGGCGTACGGGACAGGGGTCGGGGGAGGGGGGTGCGGAAGCTCGGGGGGGGGGGGTGCGGGACAGGGGCCGGGGGGGGGGGGGGTTGACTCACTGGCAAGCGATAATAGCGGCGAGGACAAAGGATTACTGATGCACGGGACTGACAATTTGATCTCGATGGAGACGATGGCGTGATTCTGATGCCTCTTGTGATGGGAGGAGAAGGGACGGGCAAGATATTGGATTGAGTTGCGAATCGGGGATCTTGAGATTTGGGAAATTCTCAAGATGAATCGGGAATTTCTGCATTTAGAAACGAGATGAGCCGGGAATGTCTGCAGTTAGAATCGAGATGGGGGCGGGCGGCTGAAGTTGAACGGTAGCGGGACATTTTGCAAAAAAAGAATTAAGAAAAGTGATATTTAAAGTTCTAATTTTGTTGGGAATGTATGATTTTGGAAAAAAATCAAGTGGGGAGGGGGACAGGGGCCGACGCGTCTAGGAAGCCGTAAGGGAGGGAGAAGGCCTGGAGGTGGACCATCTCCTTCCAGGGGTGCTGCGTCGCAAGAGCCTCGCCGTCGTGGCCCTTCACGCGGGAGAGGAAGGCGAGGGCGGAGGAGGGGGCATGCTGGGGCGGAGGAAGAGGGCAGGTCGGGGGTGGGGGAGGAGTTCCGGGCGGAGAGGGAGGAGGTTGGGGGAGGAGGAAGAGGATGGGGGAAGAGGAAGAAGAAGAGGATGAGGAAGAGGGTGTCAAATGACCACTTAACCCTTTTTTTAAAATTAATTCCACTTATGTCCTCAAAGTTAACGGTCGTTTGCACTGTGGATGGACGGTCACTAACCCGAGGGACACAAGTGGTAGATTAGCAAGAATTGAGGGCTTACCAAAAAAATTAGGGCATAATCGAAATTGCGATATCTCGGAGGGATACAAGTGATAAAAACCCTTTAAAAAAACACCAAGTTTTATTATTTCCTTTTAAATATTAAAAATGATAAAAAGTTTACGTGTTATGAAAAGATTTAGTTATTTTTTTTACAGAAAAAAATGCTTTGTATTTATGCTATAAATGGAATTAGTTTGTATAAAACAATTGCAGATAACATTCACCATTGAAGTATAAAAGAATATTGAATTGATTCAAATGTACTGCAAGAAAATCTTATTAAACTAACATAATTATATAGCTACGCAGAGTCGTTTAATATTGACTTAAGTGTTAATCGATGTTTTCTTGTAGTGAATATGCGAATAAGTTAATAAGAAATCGTAAGTTAAATAATAGAATTAAAAAGGGAATATACGTACATAGATTATTTTCATTTTTTTCCTTGCAATTGATGTATACCAAAACTTAAATGATTTAATCGGAAGCAAATATTAAACATCATAAATAGACAAGATAGGAAAAAGATTACAAAAAAGAGAAGTTATCTTCTATCCATCATCGTATCTCTGTGATAAATAAAACTTTAAAGATTAGTATGAAAATATTTATATACATATATCTCGTAATTTATTTTTAAAAATTTTAATATTTTGCTACATATAATATAAAAGAATACTTAATTGTTGAATCATTTGAGATTTGAAGTAAATCAACAAACATAATGTAAAGTGGTCAACCAGCGTTGAATCCTAAAAAAAGGTGAAAAAGTAGACAATTAAATTATAGAAATATGTGAAAATATAATCTAATATGAAAACTTTTCAAATGGAATATCATGTATACGCATTGAATCCATGTTATCTCATGTATATCTATGTTTAATAGATTTTGGATTCTGATTCTCTCTATGAAGAACCATTTCTTTTGGAAATTCGACAACAATTTTCTCATATTGTGATCAATAATTTCTTCTTGTTGTTCACAATTAGACTTAGAAAAATCAATTCACAATATTATTATCAAAATTTAATGATATTAACAAATACTATAACTGAAATAGACATAAAACTTTAAACATGAGATCTTCAGCTTCTATATCTTTTTCACATGTTTGTCTTCTATCCAAGGCCCTAAATGTCTGTTTCGGTCACCATTTCGGTATCGACCAAAACGGAATTTCGCTGGAATTTCAATGGAATTTCGATCGGAATTTCGGTCATTTCGGTCATTTTTTGTACTAGGACCCTCATATTTCGGTCATTTCGGTCGAATTTCGATTTCGATTGGATATCGATATTCGACAGAAATTCGACCGAATTTCGCTGAAATTTGAGGCCATGCTTCTATCTATGAATACATATGAGTTATTTGCAATAATGAAATAGTATCCCTAAACATATAGAATCATTTATAAAAAAGGTAAGATGATGCTTTAAAATTTAATTTCACATTATAATGTAATTTAATTACCGATTAAGTAGATTTCTCTGAAAGTTTAAGATATTTATAATTGATAGAATACAAATACATGGAATTGTTTATGTAATAATATAAAATCATAAAATAATTAATACTCTTAGTTTAGTTAGATGTATGTTTGGGGCTTTAGTTCTTATAGATTGTCGATTTTTAGGAAATAATTGATGTAGTAAAAATTTATTACTTTATAGAAAATGTATTTTAAAAATTACAATGATGGAAATTGAGTAGAGATAAAGAGGGAGGGAGAAAGAGTCATTAGGATATAAAGGGAAATGAGAAGGAGAGAAGTGAGAACGTGGGTGTAATAGGGAAAGAACTTGTATATGGGGAGGTGAATATATTTGGGGATGGGAGAGAACAGGAAGAGGACGTGATTGGGCATTTGCGGATAAAAACAGAGAGCTCGGCGGGAAGATCTCGTTATTTGACGTTGGCGGGAAAAAACAGAGAGCTCTTGATTGGACGTTGGCGAGATGAACCTGTGTTTTAGTATATAAAAAATATGGCCAAAGCAGGAAAGGGTAAAAAGCGAGGGAAGAAAATGCCGGACGCTCGTGAAAAACACGTATCCGACAACGAGTGAAAAACCCGACTTTAAATAGGGTATATAGATGTGCCACGACAACCCTCAGAATGTGCAGGTCACCTTAGATTCTGTCACCATCCACCAAAGGATAGTGGCTAAAGTTCCCTCTCCTACCTATGCATGGAAGAACTCAATATTCATATATCTGTTTTGTTCTATTTCCTCCAAGATCTCTGCCTCCATTCAACTTTACATTTCTTATCATCTGCCATCATTTCAATGGTCTAAAATCCCTGGTGACAAACTCTCTGCCACTGCTATTTTACCTCCACAATGCCCCTTGAGTCATCACTAGTGAGGATGCTATCATCCACAATAATGTGATTTATTATCATCCGCAATAATGTGATACCCGTGAGGGTACGAAAGACGATCGAGATTTTGATGAGGAGGTTCTTTTGGGATGATGCTCGGCACGAGAGAAAGGATTTGGTAGATTGGCACAGAGTCACATCATCATAGGTGAAAGGTGGTCTTGGGGTGGTGCAGATGAAAGAAATGAATATGCCTTTTATGTCGAAGTGGGTGGTACGGATTTGGGACAAGTCAAACAATCTTGTTTATCAGTTACTAAGGAAGTTATATGGGACTTCTGTCTTTGGAGGTTGCTTCATGGCGATTACCGTCTTCATTACTGATCACTTATTCGCTACAACCGATTTTTGGGGATGGTACGGAATTCTTCTTTTGGTTAGACGACTGGACAAGAGATGGAGCTTTGAGGGAGAGGTACTCGCGTCTGTTACCGCTGGTGGGAGACAAAGGGGTGGCGGTGCAACAGGTTTGGGAGTGTGGGAGCATAGACACCCCATTTCGCATCGGGTTTATCTGACCAGAGGGTGTAGGAGTTCCTTGCCCTTCAATCGGAACTCTTGAGGGGCTCAACACCATCTTCGGGAAGGGACCATTTCGTATGGAGGGATGAAAGATTCACAGTGAGGAAAGCATTCTGATTTCTTCTGAATGAGGGGGAGGAGGTGCACGAGGAGCTGGTGGTGGACACATGCTTGATTTGAAGGAGCAGAGTGCTGAGCTGAGTTAAGGTTTTCATGTGGCTATTTCGGTTGGGGAAGAGTCTGACAAAGAACCGTCGGGCATTTACCGGGAGTGGAGGAGATTGGGTACAATAGATGCGATGCAACGACGGAGGATTTGGATCACATGTTTTTCTCTTTTCTGTTTTCGGTAGAGGTATGGGAAAGAGCCGGTTCATCTTGGCTGGAGACTCAGAGTGGAGTCACTTTCTGGAGGGATATCAGAGGGGTTTGCGGACATAGACATGAGGTAAGCTACCTTCCCTTCGCGATGGTCTGGTCAATCTGGTGTGCCAGGAATGATGTCATTTTTAAGGGGCAGAGGGTCTATGTTGAGAATGTGGTCGAGCATTTCAGGGTGTTGGGTGTAGCATGGCGAGCATGTTGACTCGAGTTCCATTGTAACTTGAAAGTGATGTAATACCTCTCTTTACTCTTATTATATATATGTTGAGATATTTGTATCTCATATTATCCTTTCTCATTTCTATTTTCTTTATGTACCTCTCTTGTAAAGAACCCATGGCTTTTCTCCTATATAAGAGAACCCTAGGATCTCATCTAATTTATTCTCTTCTTTTCTCCTAAAATGGTATTGGAGCAACGGTCCTAGACCGAGGTTC
This sequence comes from Ottelia alismoides, assembly GCA_037367405.1. Classification (NCBI taxonomy): domain Eukaryota; kingdom Viridiplantae; phylum Streptophyta; class Magnoliopsida; order Alismatales; family Hydrocharitaceae; genus Ottelia; species Ottelia alismoides. Next base: position 141,545 of record JAZKJV010000568.1, read on the forward strand.
CCGTATCCCACCAACCCTAATCCTAACCCTACATGCACTCCCCATTGTCGGTACCCCCTCCAACCTGCCACCATTGGTACCCCCCCTCCTCCATCGCTCCACACAACAACCCGTCAACAAGCGACCACCGACGTGATTGGATCAGCCGCTCCCAGCGCTGGTTTGGCCCCATCTTCATGTTTTTGCTACAGTTTGGTCATTTCTGCAGGCAGTTACGGTCTGATTTTTTTCGGATTTCGTGATTCTTCACATATAAATCACGTCTTTCGACACTAGACCAAAAGAAAAAGTAGCGAGGATGGTTGTATAAGTCTACAGATACAACCAATCCTCCATATGATTGTGTAGACTCACACAGATCAGTCTACTCCTCAAGTTATTCCGGATTTCAAAATTTTTATTACAATGTCAGAGAACAAGGGTGACGTCTTTTCATCGTACGGTATCTTCAAGGGCATGGCTTCTATTGTGAAGATGGATGGGACCAACTATGAGTTGTGGTCCATGCAGTTTCACACCCTTATGCAATGCCATAACAAGGAGTCTGTTCAGACGAATTTAGAGATGGCGAAAAAGACTGAGGCTAATGCTTCTTGGAAGCAAGACGATGCCTATGCTCGCATTTGGCTCTCTGGGACACTCACCACGAAGATTGCCAACGATATTGTCAATTAACCCATAACAAAGGCTATGTGGGATATCTTAACATATATATATGGGTAGCAAAGAATGAGAGCAAGATTCTTCAACTGCAGTATGACATTTTCTCAACCAAACAGAATAGTCGACCACTTCATGCACGCTTCTCACATCTTAGAGGCATGTTTGAGCGGCTGCACAACTTCATGCCTACTACTACCAACACTGAGCAACAATGGATATATCGGAATGCCACTATAACAGGAGTCTTTTTGTCATCTTTTGTCTCAGAGTATGATACAACACATGCTAAACTACTGACCGGAGAGACGATACCTCCAATGGAGGAGGTTTACAAGAGATTGAGTAGGAATACTACCTCATCTACTACTACTATCCAGACGCCCTCTGTTATGACAGCTTCTCGTCGCAGAGGGGGGACTTCACAGTTTCACAAGCGCGAACCTCGTGGTCGAGGAGGACTTCAACATAGCCCATTTTCACATTGCCACTGTCTCGGTCATTCTGAGGAGACATGCTATCTGAAGCATGAATATCCCGTGTTTGCCTGTGTTGCTGAGCAGACGAAGCCTACTTGTGCCTCTGCTCATGATGCACACTTTTATGATATTCTTTCCAGATTACGTGATGATGACCACTCCTACCACTTTAGCTGCAGGATCTTCAGATGTAGCAACTACTGCCAGAGTTTCGTCTAGTTCATCAAGTATTGCTTATGCGCTTACTAGTTATAGCAGTTCAGATTTGACTGATTGGATTATGGACTCATGAGCATCACATCATATGTGTGGAGATTGGGCACATTTCAGTTCTTACAGGACTATCTCGTGTGGTAGATCCGTGGTGATTGCTAATGGGATTCATCTACCCATTGTTGGTCAGGGGGAGATGGATCTATCTCTTTCTATGCATATGTAGAATGTTTTATATGCTCCAGACTTTCAGATGAAACTTTTGTCTATTAGTCAAATCACAAAAGATTTACATTGCCATGCCATATTTGATCCCTCTTCTCTTGTGTTTCAGGACATACTCACAGGCAGGGTGATGGGATGTGGCTGTGAGCAAAGAGGACTGTACAAGCTTGTGATATCACTGTATGCTGGGGATGCCAGTATTCCTTCAGGATATGTTTCTCCTTTCATGTGGCATCTTTGCTTTTCCTTTACAGAAGATGTGTCATATTCTACCTCAGATCTCTACTCATGTTACCTTGGACTGCGAAGCCTGTCAGCTTGGGAAGAACCATTGTTCTTCTTTTCCAAGTCATCAGAGTTGTCACAGTAGTCAGTCTTTAAGTTGTTTCATTTCGACATATGAGGTCCTAGTCATGTCCCTGATCATCATGGACACCATTTTATATGGTTGCTGTGGATGACTTTTCTAGATTATCTCAGGTGTTCTTGTTGAAACATAAGTCTGAAGCAGGTGCTATCATTAAATCTTTTCTTATTGATATTAAGAATATCTTTTCTGCTAATGTGAAATTTATTCGTACTTGCATTGGCTTGGTGTTTTCCACCTTACATTTGTTTGAATTTCTCCAATCTCTTGGTATTGTTCATCAGACCTCTTGTGTTTATACTTCACAATAGAATGGAGTGGCTGAACGTAAATACCGTCATCTTCTGGATATCATGAGGACGCTTTTGATTCAGAGTTGAGCTCCTCATTCTTTCTGGGGTGATGCTGTTCTCACTGCTTTCTAATTGGTGAATTACATATCGTCCACTATTTTGGAGAAAAGGTTCCCTTCTTGATTGCGTTTCTCGAGAAGGGCCTACTCTCCCTTACTCTTAGAGTTTTTGGGTCTGTTGCTTTTGTCCACAATTTCACTCCTGGTCGTGACGAGCTCTCACCTAGAGCTGTCAAATGTGTCGTTGTTAGTTATTCTTGTATCCAGAAAAGGTATAGATGTTTTGATCACGTAGGAAGAAAATGCTCTGTTAGTGTTGATGTCACATTTTTTGAGTCTATTACGTATTTTAACCTACAAGTGACAAGTAGTCTAATGCTGATTTTGGTGAGGATGTTGTTGTTCTTCCATCTCCATTATCTCCACCATCTGCACCTCATGTTGAATCTCAGTCATCTCCACTCCTCTACTACATCCACCAGCTCTACCTCCACCTATCCTGACGCAGTTCCTACCATGATTTTACGTTCGCAGGTCTTCTACTCGCCCCTCTGCTCATGCGCCTTCCCCATCATTCCGCATGCCTTAGGTATGTAATGAATATATTATTTCTACTGATAGCACTGGAGATTTGAATGTTCCACAAGATACTGAACATGATGAGTTAATACAGAGAACGGATAGACTGATGACATGAAAGTACTTATTGCCTTAAGGAAGCCACATCGCCAATGTGCCATTTTTCCTGTAGCTGCGCATGTTTCATTGGACCATCTTTCAACCGATTACAGGAGGTTTGTTGTGGGACTCTCCGCTGTTACTATCCCACGAATATATCAGGGGGCCGTACACGATAGTAGGTGACGACTTACCATGGAGGAGGAGATGATTGCTTTGCAGTCGCATGGTACCTGGAGCATCATTGTTCTCCTCCAGGTACCTCTGTTGTGGGATGCAAATGGATCTTTACGGTGAAGCAACATGCAAATGGCAGTGTGGATCGCTACAAGGCAAGGCTTGTGGTACGTGAGTTCACCCAAACTTCTGGGGTATACTATCATGATACCTTCTCTCCAGTGGCCAGACACTTGACACTTCGCATTCTTCTATCAATTGTTGTTTCACGAGAGCGGTCTCTTTACCAACTAGATGTGAATAATGCATTTCTATATGGTGATCTACAAGAAGAGGTATATATGTAGCAACCACTGGGGTTAGCTACTGAGCGGGAGTCTCAGAAGGTGTGTAGGCTCCATAAGGCGATTTACGACCTGAAGCAGAGTCTGAGAACTTGGTACCATAAGCTATCGGAGTTGATAAAGTAGTAGGGGTTTATGCGGTCTACTGCGGATCACTCACTTTTTGTTCAGAGGACACCGAGAGGTACTATTGGCATTCAAGCTGCCAATTAGTTCTCAGGTTAGCAGTTTGTGACTAAGGACCTTGGCAAATCTTCGATACATCCTTAGATTAGAGTTCGTCTGGAACCAGCATGGTCTTGTGATGGACCAGAGGAAGTTTGTGACAGATCTTCTTTTAGAGACAAGTATGATAGGGTGCAAGCATGATACTACACCTATGGATCCGAGTATAAGACTATATGATGATGACACTAAGGAGGTAGATAGGAGGAGATATAGAGAACTTGTTGGGAAGCTCCTATATGCCACTATCACCAGGACATATATATCTTTTATTGTGAGCAAGGTTAGCCAGTTAATGGAGCAGCCCGTGAAGGTTCATCTGGATGCAGTCTATATGATCTTGAGATATTTGAAGACTTCACCTGGTTCTGGTCTTATATTTAGCAGAGATACGTCTATTGAGGTGACAACTTGTGCAAATGTAGATTATGCAGGTTGCCCAAGGGACAAGAAGTCTACTTCTGGCTTTGCTATTTTCGTTGGGAGCTCTCTCATATCATGGAAAAGCAAGAAGCAGACAGTGGTTGCTGGATCTAGCGCAAAATCGGAGTACAGAGCCATGGTGATGTGGGTTACATCTGTGTTGACTGATCTTGCTATTGAGGTTTCTATTCCCAGACAATCAAGCAGTTCTATTTATTACCAGCATTTCATGAACGAACCAAACATATAGAGTTGGATTGCCATTATACTAGAGATATGATCCGGAAAGGTCTCATATCCACCTCCCATGTTTCTACTGGAGATTAGACTGTTGATATTTTCACCAAGGTTTTTGCTAAAGGTCCATTTCAGAGGTGTTGTTCCAAGCTGAGTATCGTAGATATATATATATATATATACTCCAGCTTGAGGGGGGTATTGAGATATTTGTATCTCGCGTTATCTTTTTTTCATTTCTATTTTCTTTATGTATCTCTCTTGTAATTAACCCATGGCTTTTCTCCTATATAAGAGAGCCTTAGGGTCCCATCTAATTTATTCTCTTCTAATATATATATATATATATATATATATATAGTAAAATGGGGCTGCCCCCAGGGGGTAGCTAACTTAGCTACCCCCGCCCCATTTTCTCCATGTTTTAATTTTTTTTTGAAAATTTCTTCCATGAATATGCATCACTATATCCCTATATTATGTCATAAAAATTTCATTTGAAACAGAGACTCCTACGGCCTCCATCCAGACAGTCATTTTTTAACGGTAACATGATTTTTTAAATCGACTCCGTTTGGATGGAGGTCGTACGAGTCTCTGTTTCGCATGAAATTTGAATGACACAATATAGGGATTTAATAATGAATTAGGATTTAATAATGAATTTACACGGTTTTAGATTTCAAAAAAATAAAAAAATTTTGTGAAAAAAGGCGGGGGAGCTAAGTTAGCTCCCCCTAGGGGGCATGCACATTTTACCCATATATATACATATATACATATATATATATATATATATATATATATAGGAGACCTTTCAAATGAGGTGGGAGCTTTTCTGAAATTGTAAAGGCCACTGTGAATTTAGTAAAAACTCTGTAACAGTTATGTAAAAGTATAAACTGTACATTGTAAAAAAACGAATTTTGTAAAATATAGCATCTAAATTTAAATTAACATTTCCATCCAATATAATAATATTTTCATAATTTTAATTCACTATACATGTTGTGTTAATATTTATTGTTATATGTATGAAACATGAAATTGTAAAATATATTGGAAAGATGCCTAAATTAAGGGTGGCTCACCATATATATGGTGAGACACTGCCTCATTTAAAGTTTCTCCTATATATATAAGGGAAAAATGGGGTTGCTTCCTCCCCATTTTCCCCATGTTTTTAATTTTTTGAAAATTTCTTCCGTAAATATTCATCACCATATCCATATATTATGACATTCAAATTTTGTGCAAATCAGAGACTCCTACGGTGTCCATCTAGACAATCATTTTTTAAAGGTCACCGAATTGTTGAAATCGACTCTGTCTGGATGGAGGCCGTAAGAGTCTCTATTTCACACGAAATTTGAATGACATGATGTAGGGATATAGTGGTGAATATTCACAGAAGAAATTTTCAAAAAAAAATTAAAAACATGGGGAAAATGGGGGCAGGGGGGCTAAGTTAGCTCCCCATAGGGGGCAACCCCATTTTACCCTATATATATGTAGGGTTAAATGGGGTTGCTCCCTGGTTGTAGCCAACGGGCTGCTCTCACCCTCATTTTCCCTCATTTTTTATTTTTTGGAAAATGAAAATATGTATATTCATCACTATATCCCCTTAACATGCCGTTCCAATGTCGTGAGAAAAAAAGACTCCTATGCCCTCCATTGAAGGGTTCAACATGAGATCGTTAAAATTTGACAGTCTTGATGGAAGGGATAAAAGTCAAAAATTCAGTTGAATTTTGAATGACACCATGTTGACATATTGCGATCTAAATTCCAATAGGTTTCATTTCAAAAAAAATAAAAAGAATACAGGGAAAAATGGGTGGGGGCATGTAAGTTGGCTACACCTAGGGAGCATACTCAGTTTTCCCACACACACACACACACACACATATATATATATAGAGAGAGAGGGGTTGATCCTGTGTGTTATAAAATATGAAGAATGCGGAAGCGAACATGGAAAAGATAAAGAACAAAGAAAGAACGCGGGATTTAACGTGGAACCCTACTCCGTGAGGAGCGGGATGAAAACACGGGAGAAGCCCTCAAAGGGGCGTGTTATGCATTGCACTTTCTCGATGAGTACAAGGGGTCTGGGGCTTCTTATATAGCCTTCCAGAGCCTCCAAGTCCCACCATTGGGCGGTATGGGACTAAACACAAGATGGGGGTAAATGGATCTTCTCCAGGATCCATTTACCCTGCTACAACATAAAGGGCGCACACTAAATACTCTAACACTCCCCCTCAAGCTGGAGCATGAAATGCTCAGCTTGGACAAACAGAAAGAAACTCAACTCAACGCTACATGACACTACGGACAATATCAACCCAACGCGTACATTGCTGCAGTCGAGGACGTTGCTTCTCATGCCGTGCAGGTGAGGAGGACGAACGGGCTGGAGTGTGAGTCAACTGAAGACTCGTAATCTGACCATCGAGTCTGAAACTGCGCCTGAAGTCTCCTCGTCGGAGAACTGGGTCTCTCCCATCTGGCACAGAGAATGGTGCACTGCTCTGGTGTACCTATGATACCACATGAAAACCCTTGCCCTCAAGGGAATGGTCCTCTGCTCTGGAGTCCCTATGGTTCACATGAAAACTCTGGCCGAACAACAAGAAGAATGATGGGGACCTCTGACAAAAGATGGCAACTTATGCTCATCTGACAAATGACCACACACTCGTGCGAGTCTGAAACTGGACTCGGAACCTTCTGACGTCGAGTCTGAACACCTGTAGAGTCTGAAAATCTGGACGGTCTAGAAATCTGCATCTGATCTGGATCATCTGAATAATACCTGTGACTCTACATATACTCCCCCTTTCTCCCATACTTGTCGGAAAACATGGATGTCGACCAAGTTGGGAGAAGACAAGATAAACAGGGGGTAAATACAACATGAATATCCTCGAAACATTTCTTGCGGCTTTTCATTTTTTTTAAAAAATAAGCCGTCATTTTTTTTAAACATTTTTTTAAGCCGTTCTCATTTTTTTTCGGCTTTTGCTTTGCACATTTTTTTTGAAAAATGCGTACGGCTTTTTCCATGTACGCGCCTTTTTTTTGAAATGCGTACGATTTTTTTTGTACGCGACCTTTTTTTTCTTTTTTTTAAAAAAAATCAGCCCACATGGGCTCTCAAACAACTGGCCAATTAAAAAGTTGTAGCCTTTTAGGGTTTCACGTGGGAACCCTCTTTTGATGGCAATAACGCCGCCGTTGGAACATGGAGAGGCGCGCAGATGAAGGGAATCTTCTTGCGAGGGAGATCTGGGCTGAAGCCGCACACCGCCTGCGTCGCCGTTGGAGGAAGCTTCTCGCCCTGGATGCGTAATACACGGAGGGCAGCGCCGATGGGAGGTCGGAGCTTGGAGGAAGGCGGATCGACACCGCCTGTGAAGCAACCCGTGCCGCCTGGGGAGGGCTGTCATCTCTGATGAGTTGCTGATGAAGTTTCGCCCTTCACACGGAGGTGCTTGTTCCTGGATGTGCGGTGCTGCGGCGTTCGAAGGTGGCTGCTCTAGGGCGGTGCCGTGCTGCGGCATGACGCGATGAGAAAGGTCGGTTGGGGGAGGCCGCACGATGATGAGAGGGAGATGCACGGTGGGACTGTGCCGCCTTTGTCCATGCAGATCCAGACCACCAGAAGATGCGCGGCCTGAAGCTTGGGCGTGGAGATCGGTCTGGACAGATAGGAGGATGCGATGGCTATGGGGCCTTGCCGCATGGAGCGCATGCTGCGCTTGGGGCTTCAGCCGCCTGGGGGTTGCGCAGGCTGCGAATTGGATCTGGGCTGCAACCGCATCCGTGAATCTCGAACAAAAAAAAATGGCTTCTGGACCTACACGAGATCTTCGGATCCGTGAGGGCCTTTCCTATGGCGGCTTCTCGTGCATCGCCTGCACTCCAGATATCTGAAGTGAGCCGTCGTAGATCGTGAACATGTGGGAGGCGATGCCGAGGTCTGCAGGGCCCGAGTTCCTGGATCTCTGAGTCGATCTGGTACTCCTTGCCTCATAGATCGGGCGCCGCCATGCTGCACCTGGGAGTACGCACGCTGAGGGACTTGAGGACTTGTGGGCTGTTGCTGGCGCCACTAGGGATGGAGAATCGTGCCTCCAGGAGGAAGGGCCTGTGGCCTTGGACTTCGATCGCCCGCGTGGAGAGAAGATCGCCCTTGAGGAGATGCCGCCATATGCGGCTGCTGCTGGAAGCGTTGAAAGCGTTGATGCCAGAAACTTAGGGTTTTCAGAAACAACCCCTACTAATTTTTATTACAAACGTGAACAATAATTGAATCTCGAGAAATCATAAAGACTAAATCTTCAAGAACTAATATCCGAGAAACGAACCCGCTCTGATACCATGTTATAAAATATGAAGAATGCGGAAGCGAACATGGAAAAGATAAAGAACAAAGAAAGAACGCGGGATTTAACGTGGAACCTTACTCTGTGAGGAGCGGGATGAAACCACGGGAGAAGCCCTCAAAGGGGCGTGTTATGCATTGCACTTTCTCAATGAGTACAAGGGGTCTGGGGCTTCTTATATAGCCTTTCCAGAGCCTCCAAGTCCCACCATTGGGCGGTATGGGACTAAACACAAGATGGGGGTAAATGGATCTTCTCCAGGATCCATTTACCCTGCTACAACATAAAGGGCGCACACTAAATACTCTAACACTGTGAGAACCAAAACCTGTGAGAACATGAGAGTAGTGATTTTAGACCACTAGATTCAACCAGGACCGGCTGAGAAGACTGGGGTTAACACCTCATGGGAGGCGGATGATGCATATTCCAAGGTATGGCTTTCTGGTACATTGGCAATAGAGATCGCCAATGTATACTTCATCAGCCCACATCCAAGGCGATGTGGGACATTCTTGCTGCTACTTATTCACAGGCAAAGAACAAGATAAAGATTGTGCAACTTCATCATGATATCTTTACTATTAAATAGAATAGATGACCTCTCCACTCACTATATACATCCTTGCGTGGGATGTTCGAGAAGCTCTATAGCTTCATGCCACTCACATCTACTCATGAGCAACAAAGACTTATAGGAATGCCGCCATGGTTGGTGTGGTCTTGGCAGCCCTTGATCCTGAGTACGAGGCGGCCCGTTCCCAGATTTGGCAGACTCTACTATTCCTCCTATGGAGGAAGCCTTATGTAGGCTCAGTCAAATCAATGTTCCATCATCTATTGCCGTCAGACTTTTTCAGCGATGGCGGCATCCTGAGGTCGAGGAGGCTCTTCTTAGTTTCGTGGACGAGGACCTTGTGGCAGAGGAGGTCGTGTTCTTCCATCCTATACCTTCTACCATCATTCTGGACATACTGAAGACACATGCTACTCTAAGTATGGATTTCCTACCTCTGCTCGAATGGCTGAGCAGATTGAGCCTCCGACTGCCTCCTCTATGGATCAACGATTTGATGACCTTATAACACGATTGAAGGGCATTATAGCTCCAGTCAACCCCACAATATCTTCCTCGACCTCTGGGAGTCACTCTGATGTAGCTGCTTCAGCCTCTTCTAGCACCTTAGGTAGCAATTATGCACTCACTAGCAGTAGTGGATCTGATGTTAGGGAATGGATTATGGACTCCGGTACCACACATCACTTGTGTGGTGACAGGGGTCAACTTACATCATACATACATGTTTCTCCAGGACGAACTGTGGTTATTGCAGATGGGACTCATCCCGCAATTACTGGGCAGGAGGAGATTAGTTTGACACCCTCCATGCATTTACAGAATGTGTTGAATGCTCCTGACTTCTCTGTGAATCTATTATCTATCAGTCAGATTATGAAGTATTTACATTGTCGAGCTCTTTTTGACCCATCTCTTGTATTTCAGGACATCCTTACGGGTACGGTGATTGGTTGCGACAATGGGCAAGGTGACCTCTATAGCTTAACCCCAACTCTGTATATTGGCACTTCTTCCCTTTCTACTGGACCTGTCTCTCCCTTCATGTGGCACCTGCACTTTGGTTATCTCCCGCTCCAAAAAATGTGTCGTGTTCTGCCCCAGATCTCTCCTCATTCGTCCTTTCAATGTGAGGCTTGTCGGTTGGGAAAGCATCATCGGTCTACCTTTCCCAGTCGTAAGTGTTGGAGCAGTAGCTCCATTTTTGAGTTGTTTCATATAGACATTCGGGGTCCCAGTCGTGTTCTTGATCATCAAGGACACATATTTTACCTTGGTTCAGCGGATGATTTCTCTCGTCTATCTTAGGTATTTTTATGAAAGAATAAATCTGAAGCCGGAGATATTATCAAAAGCTTTCTCAATGAAGTACAAAATGTGTTTTCTTCTTTTGTAAAATATGTGAGAACTGATAATGCCTTGGAATTTTGTACCCATACTCTTTCCAATTATTTTTCAACCCAAGGTATTATTCATCAGACATCATGTGCCTATACTTCCCAACAAAATGGTGTTGCTGAGAGGAAGCATCGTCATTTGCTTGATGTTACGAGGGCTCTTCTCTTTCAGAGTCGTGCTCCGCATTCTTTTTGGGGTGATGCTGTCCTTACGACATGTTATCTTATCAATCGCATGCTTTCGTCAGTTTTGAGTGAGAAAATTCCCTTCTCCCTTGCTTTTCCTGAAAAGGAATTATTCTCTCTTACTCCTCGTGTATTTGGCTCGGTCGCCTTTGTCCACTAATTGTCTCCAGGGATTGACAAGCTCTCTCATAGAGCTGTCAAGTGTATCTTTGTTGGGTACTTCAGGACATAAAAAGGATACAGATGTTTTGATCTAATGTGCAGGAAGTATTATGTTAGCGTCGATGTCACCTTTTTCGAGTCCGTGATCTTTCTATCTCCTACAGGTGATCTGTTGACTTCTTCAGACACAGATGATGACATATACATGCCATCTCCACCATCATCACCCCCTTCACCTTCACCACTAACACCTCCCTCACCACCACCACCACCGCTACTACCATCTACAGTCCTAGTTCCACCATTACCACATCATTATACCCGTCAGCTTACTTCTGCTCATGGTCACCGCTCATCATCTAGCACACATGAGGTATGTTCTGAAAACACAATTTCTAATGATGGGTCTAATGGTCTACCTGAGCCGGATTCTTTATAAGAGTCAGATGTGGAGGTTTCTGATCTGGAATTACTTATTGTACTTCGAAAACAGAAGCGTAGCTGTGCGTCATATCCTATAGCATCTATGGTCTCCTTTGATCGCTTGACTGGCGATTTCAGGAACTTTGCAGTTGCCTTATCTGTCGTGACCATTCTACGGAATTATCAGGAACTTTGAAGGACGGCTGGTGGAGTTTAGCTATGGAGGAAGAGATGACTGCTCTTTAGTCGAGAGGTACTTGGAGCCTCGTCCCAGCTCCCACAAGAGGGTCTATAGTAAGCTGTAAATGTGTTTTTACAGTCAAACAAAATGCAGACGATAGCATCAACAGGTACAATGCGTGCCTAGTTGCACGAGGTTTTACTCAAACATATGTGGTGGATTATCTTGACACATTTTCTCCAGTTGCTCGTCATTCCATCTTACAGATTCTTCTTTCTGTTGTTGTTGTTGTTCGGGATTGGCCCCTATTCCAGTTAGACGTCAAGAATGCATTTCTGTATGCGATCTTCAAGAGGAAGTCTACATGCAACAACCACTGGGATTTGCTGTTGAGGGGGAGTGTTCACAGGTGTATAGACTTCATCAGACAATCTATAGCCTTAAGCAGAGTCCTAGAGCTTGGTTCCAGAAGCTCTCAGACTTGTTTGAGAAACAAGGGTTCAAACGATCGAATGGAGATCACTTCCTCTTTATACAAAAAACATCCAGAGGTATGACTGCTATTATGGTGTATGTGGATGACATGATTATTACAGGAGATGATATGCAGGGAATAAAAAAGGATGAAAGAATATCTAGATCGTGAATTTGCTACCAAGGATCTAGGAGCTCTCAGATATTTTCTGGGATTTCTCCGCATTCTTTGTGCTCTTTGGAGGGCAAGGAGTGATCTCAAGGCGAATCCCGTGTCGTGCCCCGGGGCGAGGGAAAACCAAGGCATTTCAACCACAAAGCAAGCTAACTATCCCTATATATTGGGGGGGGGGGAGGCATTATTAGGCCAGGGTAAGCTCAAACACCCTTACCTCGAGCTGGCTGGTGGCTCCGCCCTTCTACCAGCCTAAATTTTCCAGAAATAAACAAGGGCTTGTGATGACTCAGAGAAAATATGTTACTGACCTACTAAGTAACACAAGTATGCTTGGATGTAGACCTGCAACTACACCCATGGATCCAAGCATGATGCCCTATGATGGCGATACTGATGAGATTGATAAGAGAAGATACATGGAGCTAGTTGGAAAGTTCTCTATGTTACCATTACGAAACCCGATATTTCGTTTGCAGTCAGTCGGATGAGACAATTCATGGAATATCCTCGTCAGGTTCATATGGATGCAATACAAGTGATACTAAGGTGTCTTAAATCATCTCTAGGAGTAGGACTACTATTAAAAAAGGGTAGCTCTATTACTATGTTAGCATGCGCATATGCAGACTATGCAGGATGCCCCAAGGACAGGAAGTCCACCTCTGGATTTGTTATATTTGTTGGAGACTAACTAGTTTCATGGAAAAGTAAGAAACAAACTGTTGTTGCTAGATCCAGTGCTGAATCTGAATATGGAGCTATGGCACAAGCATGTACAAAGATGGTATGGGTTTCAGTAGTCCTAACTGATTTACACATAGATGTACCTCTCCCCATGTCGCTAGAATGTGACAATCAAGCTGCCTTATTTATTGCTAATAATCCTGCATTCCACAAGAGGACAAAACATATTGAGGTTGATTGTCACTATATACGTGACATGATTCAGAAGGGTTTCATTGCTACATCTCATGTCAATTCAGGAGACCAAACAACATACATTTTCACCAAAGACCTACTTAGAAAGTCTTTCCAGAAGTGTTATTTCGAGCTGAGCATGATAGATATTTATGCTCCATCTTGAGGGGGATTGAAGAGATATATTTCATATTAATTTATCTTTTATATATTTTCTATTCTTCTGTCCACTGTATGTAATTTACCCATAGGTCTCTCCTTATATAAGAGAACCTAAGATCAAAGGAATAAACATCTCTTTCATTTTTCCTAACAATATATATATATATATATATATATAGTTTAATGGGACTGCCCCAATGGCTGCCCCCACTCCGTTTTCGGCATTATTTTTATTTTTTTTGGAAATATCGCTATGTATATTCATCCCTATGTCCCTCTTATATGCCATTCGAATTTCGTCAGAAACAGAGACTCCTACGGCCTCCATCGAGATGGTGTTGATTTAAAAAATCCTGTTACCGTTAAAAAATGACTGTCTCGATGGAGGCCGTAGGAGTCTCTGTTTCTGACGAAATTCGAATGGCGTGTAGGAGGGATATAGGGATGAATATACATGGCGATATTTTTCAAAAAGAAATAAAAAAAACGCCGAAAACGACACGGGGGAAGCCCCATTAAACTCACACACACGCACACGCACACGCACACGCACACGCACACAACACACACACACATATTATAGCTAGTTGTGGTGGATCCGAGCTTGGGAGGCCACCCCTTTTCAATAAAAAAACAAATACAACGTTTTGCAACTTAAGGAGTTTTCCACCCCTTTTCCATAAAAAAAAACAAAGACAACGTTATGCATCTTAAGGAAGTTTACTTATACTTTTTGTTATTTTTCTCCAATTACAGGAAGTTGTCTCAGAATCATTTAACTGGCCCCCTGCCAAGCTTGTTAGGGCTACTCACAAAAATGAAGTACATGTAAGTTGTGTAAAAGATCCTTTCTAATGCTTGTCACCATTATTTATTTCAATATTCCTTTTCCGTTTCTAACCATTTTATTATGTTTGCTCCGATGTCAAACTTGTTCCTTTTTGTAGGTCTCTGGGGATCAATGCTCTATCAGGAGCCATACCAAAAGAGATTGGAAACCTTAAGGATCTCATTGTGCTGTAAGATTCATTTTTTATTGTTTGAAACTTGTGGCTGATAGCTAAAGTTGTGCATTTCATATTTTGATTGCTGTAGAAGCTTTAGTTCCAACAATTTCAGTGGCCCTCTTCCGTCAGAGTTGGGGAATCTGATCAACTTAGAACAATTGTAAGTGTTCTATAAATTACAAAAATTGTGTTTGCTTTACGCCTGTACTATTGCATCTATGAATTGAGGAAGGGTGGGCATATGCTTGATGATTGTTAGTGGCTTTTGGCAGGTATATGGATAGTGCGGGGGTTGGTGGTGAAATCCCACCAACATTTGCGAAACTTCAAAAGCTGAAAACCATGTAACTGAAGTTCTATTTACATTTTGTAAAATTGGTGTAACCTTGATGAATAGTGATGTCTCTCTTTATATCTGGTTGCAGATGGGCCTCAGACAATAACTTCACTGGAAAAATCCCTGATTTCATTGGAGCATTTACAAACCTTACAGATTTGTAAGACGTCAATGAGTTTGGCATCCTTATTTCTCGAGTCGGCAGGACATATTATTAAGTGTGATTTACAGAAATAGTGACTATTTTCATTACAGAAGTATTTATAGGTAGTCATTTTTCTCGTTGGCCAAGCTTCTTTTTTTTTTGACATGATGGTTAGGAGACTCCATGGAACTTCGTTGCAAGGTCCCATTCCTTCGAGCTTTGGCAACCTTACCCAATTAACAAACTTGTGAGTATGTCTATCAGTGAGTCCTCCCTGTCTAAGGTCTCTTCAGTATCTTAGACATGGTAAACATATAGTTCTTTGCTGGCTTTATTGATGGCAGTTGTGCAGAACCCTTCATCGTGGATATACTTGTGCGTTATATTTTTGTAAACTAATGATAGGATTTTAAACTGGAACTACTTTGATTATTCTTTTAGGATGATTGGTGATATATCAAGTGGGGGCTCTTCCATGAATTTTACGAGGGGAATGAAGTCTTTGACTACACTGTGAGGCATTAAGACCTTGATGCACATTTTGCAATCGTTAATTTACACAATCTTATATGCATTGTTTAGAAATAAGCTATCTATATGAGCACATCAATTTTGACAGAGTGCTACGGAATGCCAAGATGTCCGATATTGTTCCATCAAGCATTGGGGAAATAGCAAGCTTACAACTCTTGTAAGTTCTAGGGGACAATTTAATCATTATATTAAGTTCTAAACAATTTAATAATACTTGGATGAAGTCCCAAACTATACAATCATCCTTTGCTTATAAAAAAAGGTACCTATCAAATCTGACATGCAGTTTACCTTACTAGGGACTTGAGCTTCAACAACCTGACCGGAACTCTTCCTGTTTCTCTATTTAGCATGAGTAACCTTAAATTCTTGTATGACTATGAGCTTTCATTCTAAGAAATTATTTTTACTGGTTTTTCTCATTATAGTTTGAAACCATTTGATAGGTTCTTGGGAAACAATAGCTTCTCTGGTGGCTTGCCTCCGTCAAAAAGTGGATCTCTTCAAACAATGTATGCCAACCAAACTAGTGAACATCCTATAACAGAGGTCAATGCACAGTATCTTTTATCAAATTTACCCTTACAAAGACCCCAGAGATAAAATATACATCTCTGTTCATGAATCAAGGTTAAATTTTCTTCTATTTTTCTGTTAGTCAACTCCTGTGGCTTGCCTCAAATAAAAAACTGTTACTTTTGGCTATTCGATGGAAATAAGCTGTGTTTGCATCCCCCTCTTTGATCCACAAGTTCCCAAAGCGCTGCTTCCACTCCGTCACTCTTTTCTTGTCTTCCACCGTGATGACATCTTCCTAGGAAAGAGCTCTTGTTGCTTGTGGTTACCTTGTGGGTGATTTGGCTGGCTCGCAATGGGACTATTTTTCCTTCTCAGAGATTTTATTCCAAAAATGTACTCTTCCATGCTAGGTTTCTTCTAGATTCCTCGGTATTATAAATATCTTTGTAATGCTTTTTAATCTTTAATAAAATGGGGCCAGACACCGTAGCGTGTTTCCCCCCTCTTTGGTCTAAAAAAAACTGTTACTCTTCAAATAACCAACCCAAGTAGTGAACATCCTAAACTGAAGTCAAATCACATTACGTTATTAATTTTATCTTTAATAGGGACCTCAGAGACATTGAATTCTACTTTACCTGTTCAGCATCCGGTTATTTTTATAACTTGAGAAAGTTGAAAATGCGTATTAACTTCAAAAATTTCCTTTATTCTACATTTATCTCTTTAATGTCCGATTTTTGTTATTTGTATTTCCATTGTGCAGTGATCTTTCCTATAATAATCTTGAAGGAGAGTTTCCGACATGGATCAGTGAACCGAATTTGCAATTGTAAGTTGGAATAGGCCATCTTTATTTTCCGATAACGATTGGTTCATGTTTATTGTAAACCACTTCAAATTAAATCAATACTTTTCTCACATTAACTGTGCACATGCATTAACCAGCTTGTGTTACAACATGCACTTGAAGACTAATTAGTGCTACTGATGCTCACAAATAGATAAAAAGTGAAATAGTAAGCGCCTATATAGGTTTAGGCCCGCAAAAACAACCTACATTTAACATGAATGTTTAATGTCTATGCATCGAAACACTGTAGAAAGCACTAATAAAAATGTGAGCTCTAAATAGTGCAGGGAGTTATCTATCTCAAGGAGATTCATAGCCTAAAGTTTACTTTGGCTAATCAACTTTCGGAAAGGGCACCTTTTATCGTCGTACATTCCTTCTTTGAGTTTGTTGCATCCTTGTTGATGTTCAGATTGCAATTCTTGTTGTTTTCCTTACTTTTAACTTTAAGAACATTACTATCGATAGTAGCTTTTAGATCTTGATGTGTTTAGAACCCTTATGTAGACGGGTATGATTTGTTAGCATCATTTTTCTATGTTAATCATATTGCTGTTTTGATCGTAAAAAACTTTGTGAGTACATATAATACTGCAGATTACGTGCATGAAGTATCAAAGGGTAACTTTATGGAGAATAGAAGACAATCATAGCTACTCAAGCAATTGATTTTACAAGGACTGGAAAGCAAAATTCAAAGGACAAGCAAACTATTAATAGAACTTAAAGAAGAAAAAAAAGACTTTTGTAATAGGCGCGCGTAAAAAAATCTCAATATATATATGCATATTTAACATATAGGCATATTGGTATCTTTCTCTAAGTTTTTTTTATTTCAAGTGGCAGCCGCATTGATCGATCACCCTTGTTAATCCAATCGATCAATGTCCATCAATAGATCTCCTTGTTTGATTTGGTCGATCATTTTTGCTCACTTGTTATTTTCTGATCGATTATCACACCTTGCCTGAGTGATCATTTTTGCTCACTGGTTATATTCTGATCGATTATCCCTCTCACTTGAGTTCATTGTCAAAATTCAGATTGATCACTTTAAGTGACCTGATTAGTAACATTATGAACTACTTCATAAATGATCACTTAACTGATTGATCAACATCGTTTAACTGATCAATCACTCCTATTTAGCTGACTGATCAACTAATAAACAAATTTGTTTATTCTGATTTTTCTATCCGCTAACTACTTGATAAATATCTACACAAGAATCGTTTTTGATAAACTAAATTTATTTTCTTATTCAGGAGATTTTGTTTAATTTTCTAGCCATGTTTCTTGGAGAGCTTTCTACCTTGTTGAGTTGTTGGCTCAATTATAAATACACATCGCTTTTGGCTTGAGAACGACACAATAAATATACACAACATAGAAACATCTTTCCTACAGGCCTCTCTCCTAAAGCTCTGTTCGAGGTCATTTTTCTTGCTCTCTACTCATCGATTCAAGCTTGAGAGCCATTTGTCTACTTCCTTGTTGTCAAGCTCCCTGTTTATTGGTTTTTTTATGATTTTTCGAGTAGAAAACATTTTGGGCTTTGATTGTGTCAGAAAATCTCTTAATCTAAATCAACCTATATGAGATATGTTCCAGTTTAGCTTTCCAAATTGAATCTGCAGATATCTGCATATTCGAGTACATTGCAGTCTAAGTTTTCTGAGAGTTATATTTGAATTACTAAGGAATTTATTCGAAATTGAATCTTGACAAAAACATGTAAACAACTGAACCCTAGCTGCTATTATTTGGCATACCAGTTCCAGTCATGGCATATCAATACAATTGAGACCCCAAGATATGAAGAACAATGCACTGAGTACCAGTAGACCAGTAAAAATGGGTACTGGTATATCTGAGGATATGTCGGTACAATTGTACAAATTTAAGGGCATGTATAATTCAACAAATACCGCCATACCTTGTCTGTTCTCTGTCAATTTACATGAATGCCAACTTATACCGGTATATCCTAAGGTATACCTTTACAAATATTTGGAAAGAACATATAAATTGTTCGTACTTACATAGAGTTTTATCAACAAGTTTTAAGTTTTTGTTTATTACCCCAAATCCTGTTCCTAATATTTTATGCATTCAAATTGGGTTTGTTAGAAACTATGAAATGCGGAAGCTAATATGAGAGAGAGAAAATAAACAAGGAAGAACATCGGGATTTTTATGTGGAACCTTACTCCCTAAGGAGCGGGATGAAAGCACAGGAGAATGCCTCAAAGGGTTGATGTTGCATTCAACTGTCTCAGCTGATACAGGAGGTCTGGGGCTTCTTATATTGTCTCCACGGACACTCCAAGTCCCATCACTGGTAGATGTGGGACTAAACACTAGATGTGGTAAATGAACCCTGTAGGGATCTATTTATTCATTTATACAATAATGACGCATATACTCCAACACTCCCCCTCAAGCTCGAACATCCAATGCTCATCTTGGACAACCAGAAAAAATCTCAAACTCAGACTACAAGACACTATGAACAATATCAACTCAACACAAACACAACTGTCAGCTGCTGTCGAAGACGTTGCTTCTCATGTCGTGCATGTGAGGAGGAACAAATGGGATGTAGTGTGAGCCAAACTGAATCTCCTCGTTGGAGAACATGTGCTCTGTAATGTGCCTGTTAGAGTCACTACAACTGAAAATGTGTCTCCACCTGGAGAACTCTAGCCTGCCACATCATGTAGACAACTACTCCATCTCTGAAATGACCGAACTGAAAAAGCCGTGAAGACATCCTCGTCGGAGTTCATGGTCACTGGAGAATGGATTCTGGAAAGTCTCCTCTTTGGAAAATTGGGTCTCTCCCATACTGGCTCAAAGAAGGGGAGCTCTTTTCTGGAGTCCCTATGAAATCACATGAAAACCCTAGCCCACATGGCGTCGGAAATGGTATCTCTACTTTGGAGTTCCTATGGATCAAACATGAAAACTCTGAGACCAAAAATAAAAGATGACGACCCCACAAACAATGATTGCATACATGTACAAATCAAACTGTAGATTCCAAATATGAACATCTAGTCTGCTATCTGAAGAACTGTAGAATCTGAAAATCCGATTGGTCTAAATATGAAGAATCTGATATCTGAATCCGACTTGTAACTCTACACACTATTCTCTCTTTCTCCCATACTTATCCGAAAATAATGACATCGACAAATTTAAGAGAAGGTATGAAAATGGGGAAAATATAACAGTTGAAATTTCACATCTATTTTCTCCCCCTTTTTAAATAGTCGTCATCCTTTTTTAGCCGTTTCATTATTTTTTCCATCTTTCCCTCTCTTTTTTCATTTTTTTTCAAGTCATTTTTTCCATCTATTCTCCTTTTTTTAAGTTGTACACCCCCTTTCGCGCATGATTTTTTTGTACGCCCCCTTTTCTAAAAACAAAAACACTTTTTTAAAAACGTGAGCCCAATTGGACCTAAAATACGAAGCATCTCCCTCCCTTTCTCTGTCTCCTTTTTTTAAAAACTCGGATGCACTCATTGGTCCCCAAAAATATTTTTTTAAAAAAATATAGCCCACATGGGCTCTCTTCCGTTTTTTTCCCAATCATCCCAATATTGGGATCTTTTCCCCTTATTTTTTTGAATGGAACAAAACACGTCCAATACACGACATGCCCTCTTTCTTCTTTTATTTATTTAATGTTCCCGGGGTACCTTCCTCATGAAAGACACCCCCGATGGGATCTTGCCACCGTCACCATGAACCTGGTGCAACAACAGGAAGTGGGCGGTGCCACCTGGAGATAAGGGGCTTCAGATTTTGCCGCCTGGGAGCGGTTCGCACTGCTGGAGGTACGTACGATGGGGGGTGGGGGGGGTGTGGATGGGGTTCCACCCCTCTGGAGCCATGTTGAGATGCGAGGAGGGCCCGCGCGCCGCTTGGAAGAAGGATATGTGGTGAAGGGGGTCAATCTCTTGAGCCATGTGAGACACAGAAGCACGCGTGAGGGTGGCTCTGCTTAGAGCATGCCTACGGAAGGGGGAGCATGTCAAGTGGATATTCTCCTCCGCCTGAGGTGATGGAGGGCTGGCTGTGAGATCTGCCGCCGAATTGGAGGCTGACTTCTTCGTATAATACCGCTGGATATGCGACTGGAGATGCTGCTTGTTGTCGCCGCCTACAGAAGAGCCTCCTGTGGCTAGGGTTTTAGATCGACAAAACCCTTGCACTTGGATACTGCTTGGAGCGAGGCTTGGAGCGAGGCTGGTGCCCACTAGCGACGATGATGCAACTGGAGCAGTCACTTGGAGTCGAAGCCTGGATTTGTTGTGCTGCGTGATGATGAAGGCTGAGTTCAGGTTTCCAATAAAACCCTTCAAGAACAACTAGGGTTTCAGAAAATCCTAGATGCCTGACACTAGAGAACAACATCGACCAGATCTTGAACATAAAAAAAACTCAAAACGAATCTTCACGATTAAATCAAGAACAGAACTTGTTCTGATAATCAAATCTCAGATAAATAAAGAACATAAAATCCTCGAGAATCGAACCCGCCCTGATACCATGTTAGAAACTACGAAATGCAAAAGCTAGTATCAGAGATAGAAAATAAACAAGGTAGCGTAGCGAGATTTTTACGTAGAACCCTACTCTCTAAGGAGCAGGATAAAACTGGGGAACAACACCTCAAATGGTTGATGTTGCATTCAACTTTCTCATATGATACAATAGGTCTGGGGATTCTTATGTAGAAATACGTGAAAATAAGTTGTTGTATTCCACCATAGCCGTAGAGCTCTCTTATATAGGAGAAAAGCTCTGAGGAGAAATTACATAAAATAGATAAAAGAAATAAGAAGCTACAAAATAAGTAAGGAGATATAAATATCTCAACACTCCCCACAAATTAGAGCATATATATATATATATAGAATTTATCCAGAGAGCACAGGGCCCATTTGAGTTCGGATGAGCACCCAATCCTAGCCGTCCATCGCAAAAAAATAGGAACCGATTAATCCCAAAAAATAGGAACCGATTTTGTATGGAAATAAAACAAAATGGGAAATTAGATATTGCTAAAAATAGCCTTGCATTTGTGGAAAGAGGAAGGCGCGTGCATTTGATTGGTAAAATCTATCGTTTCATTCCAACGCATGGCATTTGTTTCGTTCCAACGCAAGATGGGAGGTATGTGATTCGATTTCATAATTTAATCGCTTATTTTTATCATAATTTCGTTGTTTTAATGATTTTTTGATTTTTAGCAATGTTTGTTTTGGGATCAATACGACGAGATGATGAATACATTAATTTTTTTATGAATACTGCATATTTTTTATCGTAAGTGATGTTTTATTCGAGAAGTATGATTGGAATATGAAAAAGTTTTATTCATAATATCGATTTTTATTCATTTTGATACACGATTTGTATTCCTAATTGATTTTTTATCGAAGGTATTTTGATTTCATATAATAAAAAGTTACAGTAAATTTGTAACTTTATTGTTGGCTTTGAGTAACTTTATTACATGTATCAGTAAGTTTTATATATATGTTAGTAAGAAATTCCATATAACTTGTACTAGTAACTATCGGATAATGACCAGTAATAATTAATATACGCTTTAGTAACATTGTAAACCATTACTAGTATTTTATTAACTTACATATATAACAAGTAATATTTACACTATCCATCAGTAACTTTTTAACATGTAGAAGTAACTTTATAATAATAACAAGTAACTCTGGTAACATTGTAACTTCATTACTGGCTGTCAGTAACTATATTATAACAATCAGTAAGTTTATAAATACAACACATTACAAGTTACTTGTCATATAACAAACGTTACTAACTATTCATTAAAAGTTACTTGTCATTGAATGATTCTTAATGAAGCAAGTATATTGCTGACAAAATTGTTACTTTTAATGTGTTACTTTGAAGATATACTGACTATAATGCTGAGTTACTAACAATTCATTACAAGTTACTTATCATATAACAAACGTTACTAACATTTCATTACAAGTTACTTGTCGTTGAATGAGTCTTACTGAAGCGAGTATATTGCTGAGCTACTAACAATCATTACAAGTTACTTGTCATATAATAAATGTTACTAATAATTCATTACAAGTTACTTGTCATTAAATGCCACTTACTGAAGTGAGTATATTGCTGAATTACTTTTCTTTATACAATTCTTACTATTCACGGATATAAATTAACTTATTGTTTCTTGCAGAACAATGCACAATTTGGTGTCTTGAAGAAGATGTTGTTATGTCGAGGAGCGAGAGCAAAACAACATCATCTAAATGAACTAGAAGACAGTTGACATTTGGATGTTCACCATATAACTATAATTAAGTAATTTATGTGTGACTTTCGGTAACACTTGACGTATTACAAGTAATTAAATAGGAGCCATAAGTAAAGAAGGTGTAATTCGATAGTAATTCAAAACAAAGAATAAAACAAGTAAGATATATAGAAGCATCAGTAACATATAATAAATTGTAGGTAAAAGAAGGTAATGGAATAAGTAAGTTGGAATAAGTATAAAAAATCACGTAACCAGTAACTTATATATTGCTATCA
This sequence comes from Ottelia alismoides, assembly GCA_037367405.1. Lineage (NCBI taxonomy): Eukaryota > Viridiplantae > Streptophyta > Magnoliopsida > Alismatales > Hydrocharitaceae > Ottelia > Ottelia alismoides. Next base: position 164,980 of record JAZKJV010000568.1, read on the forward strand.
GTAACACTCGATACATTATAAGTAATTAAAAATGTTATATAAGTAAATAAGAGGTGCTTCAGTAAGACTCAAAGTATTAAGTAACTATAACATTAGTAACAATCAAAATGACTTTAGTAAAATAGACATTTGTAATTAGTACTTATTGTATGAACATTAGTAATTCACATACTTAATTACTGATCCCACAACAATAGTTACTTGAGGATTGAATATGTTTTACTTGAGTAACATGAATGAATTACTGATCTCTGTACAATGTAATATTACAGATGTAAAATAACTATAAATTCAGTAACAATCATAATGCGTTCAGTAATATGTATATTTGTAATAGATAATTATTGTATGGACATTAGTAATTGACGTAATCAATAATTATAATCACTAATTTATCTTTTCTAATCCAAACGTGGAATGATCATTCCATAAATAGAATATATGCCGACAATAATTTAAATGCGTATTTTTTATCTTACTAAAACCGACCACCTATTTTTAAGAAAATGATTTAATTCGAATTCTTATTATGTTAATAATGCATGCACATTGTTATTGCCAAAACCGTCCCCTTCCAAATAGAACCGACACATACACGTGGCGAGCCCACGTTTGGTGCTCACCACGACCCAAATCGGCACAGTGCCCTCTGGATATGCCCTCTATATATATATCATGCTCAGTTTGGAACAACAACGATGAAAGGGACCTCTTGCAAGAGCTTTGGTAAATATATCTGCAGTCTGATCGCCTGAAGCAACATCATAGGTGGAAACAAGATCCTTCTGGATTAGATCATAAGTGTAATGACACTCTACTCTAATGTGCTTTGCCCTTTTATGGAAGGCCGGATTATTAGCTACGAATAAAGCGGCTTGGTTATCATATTTGATATGCATAAGAAGAAGCACCTCTATAGTTAGGTCAGTCAGGATAGACTTGACCCACATCATTTTCGTACTCCCTTGAGTCATGGCCCTATACTTTGGTTCAACGATAGATCTAGCCACAGTTATCTGTTTCTTACTCTTTCATGAAACTAGTGAGCTACCAACAAACATCGTGAAGCATGAGGTGGACTTCCTGTCCTTGGGGCATCAGGCATAGTCTGCATCTGCACATCCAGTAACTGTGAGAGACACGTCTCTTTTAAACAGAAGTCCTACACCTGGAGAAGACTTCATATACCTCGAAATCATGTTAACTGCATCTATATGAACCTGTCTGGGTTGCTCCATAAACTAACTCTGCTAACAACGAATGATATATCAGGTCTGGTGATAGTGACATATAACAGCTTCCCTACTAGCTCTCTGTATCGTCTCTTATCCATCTCTTCAGTCATTATCATAGATCTTAGCATTATGATCCATTGGAGTAGTAGCAGGTCTGCATCCTGTTATGCCCGTCTGAGATAGAAGATTAGTGACATATTTCCTTTGCGTCATTACTATACCATGCTGATTTCTTGCAAATTCTAGGCCAAGAAAGTAACACAATTTGCCAAGGTCCTTGGTCATAAACTGTTGTCCAAGGAAGTCCTTAGCTGCCTGAATACCCTTTTCATCACTGCCTGTAACAATAATGTCATCAACAGAGACTAGAATAGCAACGATACCTCTCTGAGTTTTTCTAACAAAAAGAGAATGACTGCATTAGATCTGGTAAACCTTTGTTTTTCAATCAACTCTGAGAGCTTCTGAAATCAAGCCCTCGGACTCTGCTTAAGACCATAGATGGCCTTGTTAAGTCTGCACACTATATGAGACTCCCCCTCAACAGCAAATCCTGGTGGCTTTTGTATGTAGACTTCCCCCTGTAGGTCCCCATACAAAAATGCATTCGTGACATCTAACTGGAAAATCGACCAATCACGTACCACAACAACAACAATAAGAATCCGCAGTGTAGAGTGAGTAGCATCAAGAGAAAAGGTTTCCTGATAATCCACCCCATAGGTTTGGGTGAACCTACGAGAAATCAGTCTGGCATTATACCTGTCCATACAGTGTTTTAACTGTAAACACCCATTTGCTGCCAACAACAGATGCATCAGGAGGAGCATGTACAACACTCAACGTACCACGAGACTATAATACTGCCATCTCCTTCATAGCAAGATGCCACTGACTGCTCTGCATTGCCTCCTGATAGGACCGTGGTATATACAGCCGATAGACCAACAATAAACCTTTGAAAATCCTCTGAGAGTCGTGCTAGTGAAACATGTGAAGCAAGGGGATACATAGTGCATGCATGCCTCTTTTTCCTTAAGGCATTATGCAGATCAAGGTTGTCAGCTTCCTTCTTTTTAGAAGTGAAATGGGTGAAGTCCCAGATATTTTGACTCACCGCTAAGTATATTTCATTAATTAAAAAGTATAAAAGAGTACATATTCTTACCAACTCCATAAAGTACACAACGCTTGTCTATGCTCTAGTATATTTTCAGTATAACAAGATTGCCCTCCAAAAATGACGTTCCTTTCGCATCAAATTGCCCACAAAGTTGCATAAGTCGCACACTATCCTCATGTCCAAAGCCACACACCAAACATATGCTCCTCCAAAAGCTTACGCCATCAAGCCAGTCACACCACGAGATTCCGAACATGCTCCAAACTTGAACAGAAGACGAACACACGAAGAATAAGTGATCTGCATCCTCTAGCCCCAAACCACATCTAGCGCAAACCTTACTAGCCAGACCAAGCAAGTGGGACCGATGAACCTGCGACATTATCCGATCCTGACAAAGCAATCGAAGAAAAACTTTTATCCGATTTGGCACCCTTCTTCTCCAAACTATCCTCAAATCCGTCACCATATCTGGCTCCGTCTCATCCCCATCCTCAACCAGAAATCAGTAAGCCTCTTTCGTAGAAAATATGCCATTTACCCACGCAAAGTGGTCCTGCCCCGTCGAGGGACCCTCACACGCAACCATAAGCACTTATAAAGCCACAAACTCCTCCACCCTATGGTCCGACTACTCAGAAACAAAGGTGGGGGCCCAAGAACCATTCACCCGCGTCTCCTGCACCGAAGTTTTTCTATTAGTCATAAGCTGGTATAAACGGGGGGAAAGCTCATATAAAACTCCCTCGCCCGTCCAGTTATCCATCCAGAAGAACGAAGCTCCATCCCCAAGAACCGACCACAACTCCCCATCAAATGTCCGACATCAGCTCAGTAATTCCCTTCCAAAAGGACGATGGTAGGCGACATGGCGCTGCCATCAACATCATTGACACCTTATATAGGCTCCTCATCAATCTTCTCGCCATATCTTCAGAATCACCCCAAATCCACACCACTCATTTTGCCATAAATGTCTTGTTCATCTCAGCCATCCGTAGAATGCCCATTCCACCCTCTTCCTGGATCTCATCATGTTGTCCCATCCCACCAAATGCATCCTACACATGCTCTGCCTCCCATCTGTCTAGGAAAACCTCCTCATGAGTGCCTTGATATGCGAACGAACTCCAACAGGTAGCTGCCTCGTGGAACATAAAAAAATCGGTATGGTTGACATCACGCGCTTCAGCAACACCATATTGAGATTTTTTACGTGCATTATCTGAACGCATATATTTGACATTCGCAAAGAAAACACTCCTTATCTCATTAATAAAAGACTTTATAACATGACCAACATTAGACTTGTTCTTAAGAAGAATGACCCAGACAATCTTGAAAACTCCTCGACAGCGAAAAGATAGAACCTATACTCCTGATGATCTGGGAAAGACTTGGACCCCAAATATAAGAATGAATCAACTCAAAAATACTATGACTACTTCGACCCTAACTCTAGAATGTAGATCGATGATGCTTCCCAAGACGACAGACCTCACACTTAAAAGTAGAGTGAGGAGAAATCCGTAGAAGAACGTGTCACAACTTGTTTGCAAAGGAAGATGATCAAATCAAAGATGACACACATAGGGAGAAACAGATCCAGTGCGAAGAGAAGAAACACCAACATATGGAGATTGAACCAGTCTATAGAGGCCTTGCTCATGGCCAGATCCAATCACTCTGCCGTAAGAATGTCCTGAAACACAAGAGTAGAAGGATCAAATATGGCACGACAATGTAATCCTTGGTGATTTTATTAATTGACAATAAATTCATAGAAAATTCAGGAGCGTAAAAAACATTCTGAAGATGCATTGCGGTAGCTAACTGCACTTCCCCTTGACCAGTGATGGGATAATGTGTCCTATACGCTATTACCACCGATCTCCCTGATTGAGTTGGACTATAAGTACTAAACTGTCCTCTGCCACCATAAAGATGATGTGATGCTCCTGAATCGATAATCCATTTTGACAAATCTACCCTGTAACAACTAGTAAGAGCATAGGCTATACCTGATGTGGACAGTGATGCTGAAACAACTACCTCTGAGGATCCTAAAGAAGAGCTGGTTGATCCAAGAGCTGGCATAATCTTTCCGAGCTGCGCTACAAGTTCGTCGAACCTTTGATCAGATGCAACTGAACTCCCTGTCTACTGAGTCTGCTCTGCAACACGTGCTGAAGCAAGAAACCCATGCTTAGAGTATCATGTTTCCTCATAGTGACCTGACCTATGGCAGTAGGAGCACGGCTGACAAGGTCGACTACCCCCTCCCCTGCCACGATTACCATGGCCACTATATTGCATTGGGCTCTCCTACCACGAGATGCAACCATGGCTGATGAGGTCTGAGACTGTTGAGTACTACCAGGAGATATAGAAAGCCTGCATAATCTGCGATATGCCTCCTGCATTGGAGGTATGGTGGCATTCATGAGAATCTATGCTCGAGCAGCATCATATTCAGGATCAAGAGCTGCTAGGAAAACTCCGATAATCACGAATCTTTGTATGCCTTGAGCTGCTCTGATGTGGCAATCAAGGAAATGAAACCATGCACCTTCTCAAACAAACCCCTTAGAGAGGTGTAAATTGTATGAAGAGGACGACCATTCTGCTTTGACGTGAAGATATCATGCTGAATTGCATTATCTTCGACTCGTTTTTCGTCAGGAAATATGTAGAGGAGAGAATGTCTCTCATAGCCTTTGCAGTAGGCTGACTCAGAATATCGTTGACTATCTCCATTGACACAATTCCATATTGCCCCACATGCACATAAGCATTGTCTTCCTCCCATGAGGCTTTAACCCCGGTCTTGTCACTAGGTTCCTCCTGCGTGAGGATGTACTTCTTGTCACATGAACTGCATGACCCACAACTCAAAATTTGTTCCATCCATCTTGACGATGGGTGCTAGGCCTTTGAGGCACCCATGGATGAAACATCTGCTTTGTTGTCAGACATGACGACGACAATATCCAAGACCGGGTCTGTAACAAAAGATACTTGCGTCTACGCTGACATATGAGAAGATGATTGCGGGTGTAGATTCATATTACAACCTCTCTTCCATCCTTGGAGGCCTCTTTGGGGTAACTTGGGTGTCTTTAAATGATCGAGTCACACTCTAGAACCCCAAGTCTCAACCTAACGAGAGAATGAGTGTGCGGACGACACCAAGTCTCGTAGAAGGAGAGGCTGCTGCGACTTAGGGCTCCACCGGCGGTACGACGGGTGGCGGTTGTAGCAGTGGGCACCGATTCGGAGATATCGGTAACAACAGTTGTCGCTGTGGCCGGCTGCGAATGCGAGGGAGGGTCGGCGGCAACCTGCTGCTCAGGAACAAAAGGCGACAATGGTCGAAGGGAGGCGACGACAACTGGAGGAAGGTCGACCCAAGATTGAGATCATACCGTTCACTACAGTAGAGACTGATTGTGCTTGCTCTTCGATCGCTGCTTGCAACTGACCCTGCCTAGCTGTTATGGTGCCTGAACCAACCACACTTTGTGTCTATCTTGGCAACCTTCTGAAGTTGGAGTTCCTACCACGGAAACTCCCAATACGTTGTACCTGTGGTTGTGACACCTGTGGCTGTGGTCGAGGTTCACCAGAAGCTTGTGGGCACTGAAATCGGTAATGATCCCATTAGTTGCACAAGTAACATCAAACTGACTGGGTAGATAAAGTGGTCGCGTCTGTGCTCTGAGTCAGTCCTGTCGGGGGTCTCTCTACTTTCTGTGATCAGATGGTCGAGCTGAACCGGTGCCACGCCCAACAAGTGCTCCTCCTAAAGTAGTCCCTAGGAATGAGTGAGCACCAACGAAAAGTGCGGAACCTAAAGGATGAAACCGCCTGGCTGACCTCTGCTGCTTAAACTGTCATCGAATTGGTCCAAATGATCGTTGTGGCGTAGGTATCACTCCAGATGAGCTCCCGAAATGTCTCTCTCAGATGTCTTCAAACTTGTCCACTACATCAGTAGAGTTTCGAAGATGGAAGTGATGCGTAATCCGACCATCTTTTCCCGTACCTCCTCCCACATCCCTCTGATAAGCCTCTCCAGATTCTCATGTGGAAATGCAAGAACTGTTGGTGTGTGTTACAACAGCTCGGTGTATCGGAAAAAATACTCTATAGCTGTCATCCGCCCTGTCTGAGCTCTACAAACAATAGGTGCCATGAATCCTTCCACTTCCTAGAAAAGAAGTGGGATCTGAATCTCATCTGAAAATCGTCCCATGTGGGCCCACGTCCCAACTTGGAAACTACCGCCTCCTACCATCTATCTACGAATGTTGTCAGTGAATACTCAATTAAAGATAACCACCAGTTCCTTTGGTGCGCGGACCATCCGAAGATCCTTTATCAGCCTCTTTAGCTATTGCGCAACCTCATCTGATGTCCCGATGCCCTCGAACATGGGCACATTGGCTCACTGATAGGAAGTAAAAACCGACTGATGCCTATGAATGGCGGAGTGCTCGTATGTGTCCTCATCTGCAAAGAGCATAAGGTTCTGCTCCCTGCAATAATATTTATCCTCGGCTCCATGTGCTAGCATCTCCTCATGTAGATCATCGAACTGAGGATCTGAACCTCTAGAGATTGTGGCTGAGCTTGTCGTGCTCTATCTGGAGATGGATGATATGTGAAATCATATAGCTTCTTGAATCTCATTTCGATATCCACCTTTCTATCCGCATATCTGTATGTTGTGCTAGGATCTGGTTATGTTGACCTCTCATAGTAGTCTGCTATTGCTGGAGGTCGGTGAATGCGGTCATGATATGCTCCAATCGATCAACCATCTCTTGGCCAGCTATGAACGTTATGGTTCTGCACGAGAACCAATATTATGAACCACAATAGTTGATGTTTGCTAACATTTCTAACCATGTTTTTCTTTTCTTGGGATATTGTATGAAAATTAACTGCAATTGGTGACATCTGTGGTTATTGAAATTGGAATGCCATATTTCCCTCTCAGACTCGGAATAAATCGGAGGACTGTTGCTATATGAGAACTTAATGCTATCGGAATTTCAATACTGCGAATGTGTGTATAGGGGTACCACGACTCTGATACCAAACGGTGACGCCCAGGGATCCGGGTTACCTGTTTACACATGATTTACGTCATTAGTTTTTTCTACTGATCGTGTTAGGATACTGAAATTTAGGGAAAACCTTTCACGTTTCGGAATGACATTCACAATTAATGTAAACAACCATAGAACCAACAAGAAGTGTCGCCAAATTACATTTCATTAATTTCCATATATATATATATTACATATAAGAAAAGAAATTGCATCATGTACATGTATTCCCAAAATATAGAAAAGTAGAAAAGCAATATATTGTTTGAATAAAATAATCAACATTTATACCTTCGAGTATAACAACGGAGGCTCGGGATTATCAATCATCTGCTTTCATGTAGGCGCTTTGCCTGCCACCGAGGAACAAAAGAATGTTAACAATTGTTGCATACAATCAAGCATATTAAAAATATAACATGTAAATTTTAGTAGTTTAAAAGAAAACAAGTAGTTAGGCATTTATATTTAAAATTAACCATCTACTAGTGTAGAAAATAGTTTTGAAGCTACTATGTAAGCAAATCCCCTGATTACCCATTACCCTATAACTATTCATCGATGACATTTCATATATTTAATTATATGATTCATATGTAGATTATTAATTTTTCATCAATTAAAGATCATGTTGATGGATCTTGTTATTGAGGATAATGAATCTTTGATCTGATCTGCAATTCTATATCATTTCTCAAATTTAGTGGATAGTCTGTGGTCTTGGTCTGAGTGTGACCTCACATTATGACATAAGACGTGCTGAAGAGTACCTTAGGGTTGGGGTGCCTCCGTAGGCATGCAGTGGAGTGTAATGCATCTTAAGTTCCCAATACATTCACTAGCGTATTTTATCACTCATAATATTAGTTTTAAGATCCGATTGATTATCAATGATTGACGATTGACAACTATTAATAATTCTGTACCAAGTTCAATTGTAGCCAACTCAATTATAACCAATCTCAACTCTAGCCAATCTCAACTGTAAGAAACTCGACTATAACACATTGCCAAGCCTATTGGCGTAATGATAACCAAAACTCAAATGGTGAGGAAGTCTCCTAAGAGACTTCCGTCCTGCCCTCTAAGTAGAAGTGCGATGAGTTTTCAAGCTATTATGTATGTAAATCCACATTTCACCCATCACCTCATAACCTTTTATATATAACATTATACACATTAATTAATGACCCATATGTAGGTTATTATCTTTTTATCATTTAGAGATCATGTTGACATATCTTGGTATTGAGAATGATAAATCTCTAATCTGATCTTTTTTTTCTATCTAAGTTTGCAAGTCTAGTGGATAGTCTGGTCTTGGTCAGATTGTGACCTCACACTATGACTCTAAGGCATAGAGAACACCTTAGGTTGGAGTGCCTCTGTTGACATGCGATGGAGTATAATGAATCTTAACTAAGTTCCCAACATGTCCACAAGCTTCTCCTGGCATCTGTAGCAATGTTTAGGAAAGCGGCCGAGTATACCGCTTACTCGACCGCATACTCATACACGGGAGCCTTGCCGCTCCGAGTATTATCAAACATGCATCTAGGCGGGTTAACCCGCATACTCAGCCGAGTATGCCGTATATGCGGCCACCCACTCGACCATTTTTCGAATATACTTTTTTTAACCCTTAACCCCACACGACTTAAACCTTAAACCCCCTCTCAGTTGCATGCATCCCACAGCCTCACACCTGTTCTAACATCGCCCGACCCCAGGCCCTAACTCGGGAACTTGAGAGTCTCGAGCTTCGCTCGCTCCCACCACCTCCACAACTCCGTCAACACTCCATCCTCTCCAGTCTCCACGGCTCCGCTCGATGTTCACCTCCACACCCCTCACGAGCTCCCCTCGCTCCCCTTGCCCTCCTCCAGCACCTCCGGTCCTCCGCCAACACCTCCACAGGCTCCACCAACACCTCCGGCAGCACCAGGCACCCGCTTGTGAGCTCCCCTCGCATCCAATAACACCTCCGGTCCTCTGCTAACACATCCACAACCTTCACCAACACCGAAATTGGGCCGGTCCTGGTGAGGTTTAATTCTTGTTTTTGCTTACACTTTTTTATATATATATTTTTTATAAAATTTTGCTTAATAATCTAATCTATCTCTACTTAATTTTGCAATATCACCCATCAGGTAATTGATGTATTTACTTTTCTTTTGTATTTCCTTTTTAAACTTTGTTTTCTCTTTTATAAAATTTTGCTTAATAGTACAATCAATACATAATAGTATAACCTTCTTCTTGTATTTCTTTATTTCTTTTTAATATTTCATTTATAAAACTTTGTTTTCTCTTCTTTTGTATTTCTTCAGCCATCAGTCTAATATTTATTTCTTTTGTATTCATGTATTTATTTTTAATTTGCTTATGTTGTTAAAAATATTACTATAAAAAAAGTTTTGCATACAAATTATATGTCTGAACAAACATCCACGAGCTTTACTTCTTGTGACGATCTTTTGCGAAAATGCCTTTGGTTTTGATCTAAGTTGGTGAGGTTTTATTATTGTACATAATTCTGTTGGAGATTTTGTGAGGTTTTATTGCTGGATTATAAAAAATCGTTTATAAAACACTTTTTGTTTTATAATCGATTATAATAAATTCTATCGATTAAATATTTATTTATATTTTTAAACAATAAAAAAACCAAAACACTTAAAACCACATACTCCCTGCATACTCTTCCACATACCGCATACTCTCTATGCAGTGACCCATCCGACTGAATACTGCATACCGCCTTCCTGAACATTGATCTATAGTAGTAGTACTAATATTTGATTAAATATAAATGATTGATGATTGACGATGGTTAATGATTTCAGTACCAAGCTCATATGTAACCAAATCAACTATAACCAACCTAACTGTAGCCAACTCAACTGTAATCAAACTCTTAACTGTAACTCATCGCCAATACCTATCAGCGGAGCGGTAACCAAAACTCAAGCGGTGAGGAAGTCTCCTAATAGACTCTTCCATCTCGTCCTCTAAGTAGAAGTGCGATCCAGTAGAGGGCTTGGCCTACTCCAAAACTACGCCTCTGAGACGGGTAGGAGAGACTCCCTGGAAGAGACACTCTAAAAATCGACCCCACCGATATGTGCAAACGAGCTCGTAAGAAAAATTAAAATCGAGCCCCCCCCCCCCAGCCTAGGCACCCTAAGAACCGAGTGTCAGCGGAACTTGTCAACAACCTAGATCCCAACGAGGCGAGTTCACCCAAAAATCGTAAAAAGGAATGGGATCCTAGACCCGCAAACTTGGTAGCCGCTTCCCTAACTGGGCTTCCTATCCTCTGCCCAGCTGAGGGCCATCGCTCTCTCGTACGGTCAGGTGTAAGGGTCACCATGGGCAGCTTTATTAATTATCCTCACTTAAGTTCCTTGATTCATTAAATTACTGGGATTTTCTGAATAATAATGATCCTGAATCTTGGAGTCAATTTCATGCACGATCAATCTTTCCATTTTTTTAATATCATGAAATTAGAAGTTGTTCAATGGTTCAAGCAAAAATCCCCAAATCTCTCCTTCTCATGGGTGAAAAAGTAATTTTGATAAATGCGTTCTATTAAAGATTTCATTAATGATCATCAATAACTACCCATCATTGTACTCACTCAACAGAATATTTTATTTATATTTATTTTCTAAAGATCGGGTGCATATAGTTATAAAACTAGATAGTGCCTTTTCAATGATCCAATTGGTGCATGTAAAAAAAATAAATAAAAGAATTTAGGACCTATACAAGATGCTAGTTTGTGAACGCACTGCTGTCTCTAGGAAATTTTATCTGAGGATGAGGAGAACAAAATTCCTAAAATTATATTATACTCAGATGTTACTTCTGGCAGAGTTGCACTATAAACAAGGACCGATCCACAAACAACCGAGTACAACTAATTGTGGACAAGATAGAGATGGAGAGAAATATAAATTGAGATTTTGACTGAAGCCATCGAGTCTAACAATTTCCAACTACATATAACCAAGATGAAGTTTATGGAATTTAAGTTCAATGATAAGGAAGTTACAGATGTGAGATAAATCTTGGAATATATTTCATTTCAAAGAAGATAGCTATTAAATACTTAGGCTCAACTTTTCAAATGGGAGGAGGAATCGATGAAGATGTCACTCATAGAATTGATTCAAAGGATTTTTTTTAAATATACGCCATCTCCTCTTTATTTAGATAATTAGGAGAACAAAGCGTGCGTTGTGAGTAGATCGACACAAACTAAATAATTACTATTGACCAATGAATTTGAATTTACTAGATTAAATAACCAAACACTGGGTAGACAGTGGAGAAAAAATTTTAAATCTCCACCATCTAAAAAATGATAGTTAAATGTTTGCAGATTTTCAGTTATAGTTCTGAAATTTTAATGTGTGTAGATAACAAAAAAGATGCAACAAAAACTGAATAATACAAACAAAGGGGGCAGTGTTATTGTAGTATTCAATGGAGAGAAATCAACAAATGCAGAGGAAGTTTGCCTAAAAGAGATGCATGACAATACTTTATTTGGGATGGGAGAACCATCAATCAGATTCTATTATGATCAATCAAGCAGGTCTGATGTCAACAGGAGGAGTCTCGATGACCAGTTTCCCCATCTGATCTAAAACCTTTCTCAGAAGCACTTGTCACCCGAAAAGAATCTATCAGCCCAGCCCCTCCCCCCAATGGTCCCGGGTGGCTTTCGCTTGACCAACCCCAGGGAAACTCCGAATACAGGCAAAGAGAGGTCGTGATGATATCATCTACGTCCGTACCGCTCCTCGTGGAGTAGATCCCGCATCCAACCAAGCCTTTTTTGGAGGTTCACATCTAGATTTTTGAGGAGCTTGATTTCTCATATGGTATAAGCTATGGGCACCAATCAGAAGCTTAGCACAACCATCATCTTGATTTTCAGCCGACAGATGGTCAGTCAGAAAGGACCATCCAGACTTTGGAGGACATGTTTAGTTTCTATATGTTGGGAAAAATGAGCAAGTTGTTTATTCCATAAGCCCTAGGCTCTCTTATATAGGAGAGTAGTCTATGGGTAAATTACATAAAGCATACAACTGAATATAAAATAACAGAGAGACACATAAACTACTATATGCGTTAACACTCCCCCTCAAGATGGAGCATAGATATCAATCATGCTCAGCTTGGACGCACACTTCTGGAATGGGCCTCGTAGTAATGCTTTGGTGAATATATCCGCAGTCTGATTCTCTGAGGTAACATGAGATGTAGCAATGAACCCCTTCTGCATCATGTCACGTATGAAGTGACAGTCAACCTCAATGTGCTTGGTCCACTCATGGAATGCTGGGTTGTTTGCAATGAACAAGGCTGCCTGATTATCACATTCCAAGTTCATAGGAAGTGGTACATTTAGACATAGGTCTGTAAGTACAGCTTTCACCCACATCATTTCTGTAGTAGCCTGGGCCATAGCCCTATATTCGGATTCAACACTAGATCTAGCTACCACCGTTTGTTTCTTGCTTCTCCATGAGACTAGGGCATCTCCAACATAGACGGCATACCCTGAGGTGGACTTCCTATCCTTGGGACATCCTGCATAGTCTGCATCCGCACATGCTGAGATAGAAATCCCCTTTCCTTTCTTGAATAGCAGACCTGCACCTGGAGATGATTTGAGATATCTAAGAATCATTTGTATTGCATCCATATGAACCTGGCGTGGTTGCTCCATGAACTGGCTCACACGACTCACTGCAAATAATATATCAGGTATAGTGATCGTGACATACAACAGTTTGCCTACCAGTTCTCTGTATCTTCTCCTGTCCACCTCCTCTGTGTCATCATCATAGAGCTTCATGCTGGGATCCATTGGTGTCGTAGCAGGTCGACACCCAAGCATACCTGTTTCACTCAACAGATCTGTAACATATTTCCTTTGTGACATTACTAACCCATATGGATTTCTAGCAAATTCCAGCCCCAGAAAATATCTAAGAACACCAAGATCTTTAGTGACAAATTCGCTTCCCAACATTTCTTTCGCCTGCTTTATGCCCTGCTCATCATCTCTTGTGATCAAGATGTCATCTACATAAACCATAATTGCAATAATACCTCTAGCAGTCTTCTGTACAAACAAGGAATGATCGGCATTGGAGCGTTTGTATCCTTGTTTTTCAAAGAGGTCTGAGAGCTTCTGAAACCATGCTCTGGGACTCTGCTTAAGGCCATAGATAGCCTTATGAAGTCTGCATACCTTGGAACACTCCCCCTCAACAGCAAAACCAGGTGGCTGTTGCAAATAGACTTCCTCCTGCAAATCTCCATATAAGAATGCGTTCTTCACATCCAACTGGTACAACGGCCAGTCCCGAGCAATTGCAACTGACAACAAGATCCGGAGAGTGGAATGACGTGCTACTTGCGAGAACGTATCAAGATAATCCACCCCGTATGTCTGTGTAAAACCACGTGCAACAAGACGTGCCTTGTATTTGTCAATAGAACCATCTGCATTGTGCTTCACCGTAAACACCCACTTGCAGTTCACCGGGGTCACATCTGGAGGTATAGGAACCAGACTCCAAGTTCCTCTAGATTGAAGTGTCGCCATTTCATCCTCCATTGCTAGCCGCCATCTACTGTCCTGCAGAGCATCTTGATAATTCCGTGGAATGTCTACAGCTGAGAGGGCCACCACAAAGTTCTTGAAGTCCCCAGATAGTCGCTCAAATGACACAGAAGCTGACAAGGGATATGTAACGCAACTCCTCTTCGATTTGCGTATAGCAATAGGAACATCTAAATCAGTTGTGTCCTCATCTGGCCCCTGCAACATAACCTGCTCATGAATATCATTAGATCCATCAGTAGAAATATCTTCATTACATACCATAGGCGGGCTAGGAGACGAACCATAAGCATGAGCGGGAGGATGCCTGCAGGTATAATGGAAAGGGAGTGGCGAGACGGGGATTAGTGGTCGTGGTGGTGGTGGCGGTGGTGGCGACAGTGCTGCAGGAGGTGGTGGTGTCATGTATATGGCATCAGTAGGGAGTGGAGCTAGCTGCTGATCACCTGAGTCTGAAAAATACATTACAGATTCAAAAAATGTAACATCTGCACTGACCATATACCGCCGACGCAGAGGATCAAAACACTTGTACCCCTTTTGAGTTCTGGAGTACCCAACGAAGACACACTTGACAGCCCTAGGAGAGAGCTTGTCAGTACCAGGAGACAACTGATGGACAAAGGCGACTGAACCAAACACACGGGGGGTAAGGGAGAACAGATCCTTCCCAGGATAGATAAGGGAAAATGGAATATGTTCATCCAAGACAGAGGACGGCATACAATTGATTAGGTAACATGCAGTGAGAACTGCATCACCCCAGTAAGAGTAGGGAACATGACTCTGTATAAGAAGTGATCTTGTGACATCAAGAAGGTGGTGATGTTTCCTTTCAGCAATTCCATTTTGTTGAGATGTATGAGCACAGGATGTTTGGTTGACAATCCCTTTTGAGGAGTAATAATTGGTAAGGACACGAGTGCACAATTCTAGAGCATTATCACTTCTCACAAACTTCACAGATGTGGAGAAAACATTTTGTATTTCATTCAGAAAATGGATAATGATATTTCCTGCTTCAGATTTATTTTCCATCAAAAATACCCATGACACTCGAGAAAAATCATCCACAAAAACTATATAAAATCTGTGTCCCTGATGATCAGGTACACGACTCGGACCCCATACATCAATATGAAATAACTCGACATTGGAGGTACTACTCCGACCTGGACGACTGGGTAAGGTCGACCTGTGATGCTTTCCCAACTGACACGCCTCACATTGGATAGGTGTGTGAGGAAGACCATAAGGTAACACGCGACGCAACTTCTGAAGCGGTAAATGTCCAAAGTGCAGATGCCACAATAAAAGAGATACTTGTCCAATGGGAATGGATGAGTTTCCAGCGAAGGGGGTCTGATTCAAGCGGTAGAGGCCTCCTTGCTCATAGCCACGACCAATCACGTTGCTAGTATGGATGTCCTGAAAAATCAAAGAGGATGGATCAAAAATTGCCCGACAATGTAGATCCTTCGTAATCTGACTAATTGACAACAAATACATTGAAAAATGAGGTGCATGTATCACATTCTTGAGTTGCATAGAAGATGTCAATCGAATCTCCCCCTGACCAATGATGGGAGAATGTGTACCATTCGCAGTTACTACTGTTCTTCCTGGAGGAATCTGAGTGTATCCTGTAAGTAAATTCTGGTCGCCACATAGGTGATGCGTAGCGCCAGAGTCCATAATCCATGGTAAAGTATCTGATTTACTGGTACATGCAAGTATGCTACCTGAAGCACTGGTCGACGCAGAAGCAGAAGCAGAAGCAGCAGCATCAGATTGACTCTCGGTAGTCGGGGCTGGACCAGATGGGGGAATAATGCCCCTCAGACGGGCAACTAGATCATCGAACCGCTGATCCAAAGTGGCAGCAGAAGGAGGCTCTATCTGCTCAGCGACTCGTGCAGATGCAGGAAATCCATGCTTCGAATAGCATGTGTCTTCATTGTGTCCTACACGATGACAATAGGTACATGTTGGCCTAGTACGACCACCTCTTCCACGGGGTCCACGTCCACGACCCTGGTGATGAAATCCGCGACCCCTGTTGGCTGCCATGGCTGAAGTATTCTGACTCGTGGCCGTGGAAGGAACTGTGATCCGACTCAGTCTATGGAAAGCTTCCTCCATGGGAGGAATAGTAGAGTCTGCCAAAATCTGTGATCGTGCCGCCTCATACTCTGGATCAAGTGCAGCCAGGAACACGCTTACCGTAGTCGCGTTCCTATATGTCTTCTGCTGTTCTGGCGTGGCTGTCAGGTGCATGAAGCTGTAGAGCTTCTCGAACATCCCCCTCAATGATGTATAGAGAGAATGTAGAGGGCGACTATTCTGCTTGATAGTGAAGATATCATGCTGGAGTTGCAGAATCTTTGTCTCGTTCTTCGCCTGTGAATATGTAGCTGCCAGAATGTCCCACATATCCTTCGCCGTGGGTTGATGTAGAATGTCATTGGCAATTTCAATTGCCAATGTACCGGATAGCCAAACTTTGGCGTATGCGTCATCAGCCTCCCAAGAGGCATTGGTTCCAGTCTTCTCAACAGGCTCTGGTTCGGTAAGAATGTGCTTCTTACCCGTTGACTTCATCATGCTCATGAACTGCATTGCCCACAGTTCATAGTTGGTACCGTCCATCTTTACAATAGGCGCTGGACCACGAAAGGCGCCAATTGATGGAATATCTGCCTTGCTTTCTGACATATTGGAGACTGAAGACTGGAATGATTGATAGAGAATGAGATTTGTCTGCAATGACATAGACGGGTTTAGTTGCACGTGTAGACCTCAAGCAACTAAACCCATGTAGGTGACGGTGTGCGACACATAAACTACTATATGTGTTAAGACTATATATTTCCCTTGGGTTTTCTCGGGGAAATCCTGTGGCGCGACTGATCCAGGGTCTCGAAGGGGAGGCTAAGACTAGAGTAGGATAGAGACGGTCTCAGAGTCTTTGCACCTCCGCACTGTCCTCCTGTACCCCGCGACTGGGTGGACCTGTGTCTCCTTGCTCTGGCTTGTGCATTTGCCCTGAGGCTTACTCAAGAAAAGGTATCCAATTTGGGTAATTCAACATGTATGGCAGCAAAAAGGAGGGAATAGGATTGTACCTTGGATCTCCAAGGTTTGGAGATCAAGAAAGGATATTTGGGGGAATTACTGAGAGAAATGAGAAGGATAAGGGGGTTGTTTGTTGGTATTTATAAGGGGGAGAAGACCCTGTGGTCTTGCCAAGTGGAGTGAGAAAGAGGGCGTGGTGTTAAGCGGGGAAGAGACCAAGTGGAGCAGCCACCTGGAGAGGCTACTCTTGTCAAAATAATTAAATCTTCTTTTTTTTTATTTTTCTCTTCATTTATTTACAATCAGAAAGAAAGTTGGTGTAGCTCCGATTGAAGATAAGATGCGAGAAAACTTCTTAAGATGGTTTGGTCATTTGCAAAGAAGATCAACTGATGCACCACTTAGGAAATGCGAGGGTTGGGATGTTGAGCCGGCTAAGAGAGGGCGAGGACGGCCCAAGAAGTGTTGGAAAGAGACCATACGAAGGGATCCTAGTTTTGTGGATATAATCCCGGGATTGACCCAAGATAGATCTGAATGGAGGCGAAGAATCCATGTAGCCGACCCTAGTTAATTGTGGGAAAAGGCTTTGTTGTTGTTGTTTCTCTTCATTTATTTGACATACTAAAGTTGAATGTACTCGCACCTCGAGTTTTCGGTTCATGTGTACAACGGCTCGATTCGATCGTATCTGAATAACGATAATATGAGTATAATATTCATGGATCAAGTATGATTTCCCGAAATTCCTGAAATACGGTGTTGATTTGAGATAAAATTTTGCGATTTTAAATAGCAAACAACCTCTGGTCGACAAACTGTTCGATTCCGTTGGTCTTATTTCATCGAGTCGGATTTTTAGGTCTCAATTTGTTTTGTGGTTTCCAATTTACGTCACAACTTTTCCAATAGTACGCATTATGATGCGATTGACTTTTGATCGATTGCGACCGAATGAATTTTGATCTGCAATCAACAGATCGATCTGGATTATTTAATATTAATTGAACATTAATTGATCATGAAGACCCTTAATCGAGTCGTATTTGAGTTTATTAGGATCCGGATGTTACAAATTTAGTTAAGCACTTGTTGATATCATCTAAGAGCTGAGTAGTATAAAGATCATTAATTCTGTTTTAAAAAGTATAGCGGACTACAACAAACATTGACCTATTAAAGGCGAGTCAAATCTTGGATAGCTTCCAAGTAGATATCCATGTTACCATATACAAGTGATTATGAAATGTCCCTATCAGTGGGATGGAATAATTTTCCAGGATGTTTCTTTATGAGCAGGAACTTAGTTGCCAACAATTTTGCAATCAACAGTTCTACTATCAGGTAGCTATCTAATTTTTTGAAGCAATCTTTCTATAATGTTTATTTTCTTATAATTATATTCTCGTTCAGTGACTCTCAACAAGGTTTAGAATGCCTGCAGAAAAATATCCCTTGTTTCCGTGGATCTCCAATATGTAAGTTCTTATCTTAGTTTTTCGTGGAGTAGAAAAGTTTGCATTTTTGGACTTTGTTTCTGTTCATCTTGTTCAATTATTCACATGTAGGGTCCAATTTTGCCATAAATTGTGGAGGTCCGAGAAGTATTACAGCTTCAGATCAGTTAGTTTATGAACAAGATAGTGAGAATATCACTGCAGCATCTTATTACATTTCTTCACAAAGAAGGTGGGCGGTTAGCAATGTTGGTCGTTTTATAGATTCTCCCAATGGAACATCGTATGTAGAGTTCAGCTCCTCCCAGTTTACCAACACCCTAGATTCAGAACTCTTTCAATCATCAAGGATGTCACCTTCATCTTTGAGATATTATGGAATTGGACTTGAGAATGGAAATTACAGTGTAAAACTACAATTTGCAGAAATAAAGTTCCCAGACCCTCCAAATTGGTGGAGTGTTGGAAGGCGTGTTTTCGATATATATGTTCAGGTATGCACTTTTAGTAGAAAGATTCACTTTTACTGTTTCTGAGGACACAAATTATGGAGTATGTTAATGATTTATTAATGAAATGAGGAACCTAAATATAGATGATCGTGATATAGCAAGACATGGCAATCTAGTGACATGTTTATGTTTGAAATGCTGCTGGCCGACATCCCACCGTGGATCATATATTTCCATCAAGATGAAGATGTTCTTTTTAAAATTTCCACCGAATCACCAAACATCTTGATGTAATTTTCTTACAAAACCACCTAAATGTCCTATCAATCATGATGGTTTCTTTATTGACAAAAGCATGCCCCCGCCTCATGCAAGAATGCAGAAAGTCACATTTTTTGCATCCGTTGATTAAATAATAGATATATTGAGAGAATGTCTTGGCATACACCAAGGGCAGACTGAGATGAGAGGGACACCGAGGGAGGATGGCTTGACCATTGTCGAGCAACGACGGTGGTCACCGCATTCGGATGCGGCTGTCAACATGAAACATCACTGGATTTATATCTTCGGTAGAGGCACTCAAAGGCAGAAGATTTCGGAGAGAAGGTGCCTTCGTTGTGGGGATATCGGGCATTGGGCGAAGGAATGCTTGGTTTCCAGTTCATTGCTTCGCATGTGGTAAGTCTGGTCATCTGCGGTAAGCCTTCGCATGCTGAAGGTGTCGCAACCAGTTGCTCGAGAGAATGTTGATTTGGGGATGGCAAAGGATTGTATCCTTGTGGGGATTGGGAGAAGTGTTGATGCACCTTATGGAGGCCATGGAAAACATTGTTAGCTATTGGTCCTAACTTCTCTTGGGATGTAACACGTTTAGATGGAGGAAAATTCCTCCGGGATGTATGTTTTGAAACATATTAGCTTTATAAGGCCGGCAATAATTTTTTTGTTATGTACCATATGTAAGTCGCCTTTTGAAGAGGCGGTTTTGATTTTAACCAAAGCCGTCTCTTCAAGAAGCGGCTCTTACTGGTATGTGCCACAAAAACTCTAAGGAGAAAGCCACCGCCTTTGTTTTAGCCAAAGCCGCACTTGTATGCAACACATCTTACCTACGTTACATAACAAAAAAATTATTGGGGATGCCAATATGTTTGGAAATATACCTCCGACACGATTTTTTCTCCGTTTAGATGGCCCATCAGTTTATGTTAGGGGACTGCGTGCTGATTGTTGGAAAAGAGTCTTCGTTATTATTCAAGAAAACCCTAGGCTCTCTTATATAGGGAGAGACCTTAAGGGTAAATTACAAAGAAGTCTATATAAGAAAAAGAAATAACGACAAGATACATAAAATGATAATAAATAAACTATCTCTACACTCCCCCTCAAGGTGGAGCATAGATGTCTATCATGCTCAGCTTGGATGAACATCTCTGAAAGGGTCCTCTGAGCAGTGGCTTAGTGAATACATCTGCCGTCTGATCCCCTGAGCTCACATGTGCATTAGATATCAGTCCTCTCTGAATCAAATCCCTGGTGTAATGGCAGTCAACTTCAATATGCTTGGTCCTTTCATGGAATGCTGGGTTGTTGGCAATGAATAGCGTTGCCTGATTGTCACACTGAAGCTTCATAGGTAGCGGCACAGCTACATGTAGATCTTCTAGTACAGAACGAACCTACATCATTTCCGTGCTAGCTTGGGCCATGGCCCTGGTATTCGGATTCAGCTCTGGACCTTGCCACAACAGTTTGTTTCTTGCTTTTCCGAGAAACCAGAGAGCCTCCAACAAACACTGCGAACCCCGAAGTTGATTTTCGATCCTTAGGGCATCCTGCATAATCTGCGTCTGCACACGCTGAGATGGATAAGTCTGTGCCCTTTCTGAATAGCAGCCGTGACCCTGGAGAAGACTTCAGATACCTCAGTATCATGTGTATAGCATCCATGTGAACCTGTCTTGGCTGCTCCATAAATTGACTCACCCTGCTAACTGCAAATTGAATGTCTGGGCGAGTTATGGTAATGTAGAGGAGTTTTCCCACCATTTCTCTATATCTCCTCTTATCTACTTCATCAGTATCACCATCATACAGCTTCACGCTAGGGTCCATGGGAATACTTGATGGTTTGCATCCATCCATGCCAGTCTCAGTCAGGAAGTCTGTAATGTACTTTCGTTGGGTCATCACCAAGCCCTGTGCGTTCCTTGCAAATTCCAACCCCAGAAAATATCTTAGGGTCCCAAGATCCTTTGTAACAAACTGACGGCCTAGGAATGCCTTCGCCTTTTCTATGCCCTGAGCATCATCTCCTGTAACAAGAATATCATCCACATAACCATAATGACAACCGTACCTGCCGATGACTTCTGGAGAAACAACGAGTGATCGGCATTTGACCTCTTGAATCCCTGTTGCTCAATTAGGTTGGACAGCTTCTGGAACCATGCTCTCGGACTCTGTTTGAGGCCATATATCGCCTTGTGAAGTCTACAAACCATGTGCATCTCCCCCTCAGCAGTAAACCCTGGTGGCTGCTGCATGTAGACTTCCTCCTGTAAGTCTCCGTACAGAAAGGCATTCTTGACATCTAGTTGAGATATACTCCAATCACGGACCACAGCAACAGACAAGAGAATACGAAGGGTCTAATGTCTCGCCAATGGAGAGAAGGTATCCATGTAATCCATGCCATAGGTTTGTGTAAACCCTCGTGCCACCAAGCGTGCTTTGTACCTATCCAACGTGCCATCTGCATGATATTTTACTATAAAGACCCACTTACAGCTCACAACGGATGCATCATGAGGCGCAGGGACCAAAGACCATGTGCCACGGACTGCAAGGCCTTCCATAGACAAGGCTGTGAGAAACTGCTGAAACTCACCAGTGAGACGGTGAACGGAAACCTGTGAAGCAAGTGGGTATGAAGCACACTGCCTCCGCTGCTTCCGAATAGTAATCGGAACATCAAGGTCATCATCTGCTATACTGGATGGGCTAGTGTCGTCCTGTACTGAAGAATCCTGCACGTGTACCAAATCTGACCCGTCAGTAGTAATGCCATCTGAACATACCTGAGGCGTGATGATAGGCTGATGTGTGGTCTGAGCAGGACCTGACCGACGCATATAGAATTTAGGTAATGGCGAGATGATAGGCCGTGGAATGGATGGAGGTGGAGGTGGTGGTGGAGATGGTGGTGCTGGTGTGGGGACTTGCAGAGGGGACGACTCAGGTGAACTCCCTATAGGTGGTGGAGGAACATAGACATCATTAGTGGTAGTAGATGGTACCATTCTGTCACCTGCAGGCGAGAAATACATGATAGACTCAAAGAAAGTGACATCAGCACTCACGAAGTACCTCTTAGTCGTTGGGTCGTAACACCGATAACCCTTTTGAGTCCTGGAATAGCCAACAAAAACGCACTTGACTGCTCTGGGAGAGAGTTTGTCAAGACCGGGAGATAGACGATGAACGAAAGCCACAATACCAAAGACACGTGGAGTCAGTGAGAATAACTCCTTGTCTGGGAAAAGAAGAGAAATAGGTATCTTCTCCCCAAGAACTGAGGAAGGCATTCGATTGACCAAATAACACGCAGTAAGAACATCGTCGCCCCAGAATGAAATAGGAGCACAACTCTGAATCAACAGGGTACGAGTAATATCCAAGAGATGGCGATGCTTTCTTTCCGCCACACCATTTTGTTGTGAGGTATATGCACACGTAGTTTGGTGAATAATACCCTTTGATGAAATAAAGTGAGAAAGTGAGTGTGTACAAAATTCAAGGGCATTATCCGTCCGCACATATTTGACAGAGGAAGAGAAAACATTGTGCATTTCGTTAATCAAGTTCTTGATCACATCTCCTGCTTCAGATTTATTCTTCAAATGAAGACCCATGACACACGAGAAAAATCATCCACTACCACAAGATAAAACCTGTGCCCCTGATGATCGGGAACACGACTCGGACCCCATATATCTATATGCAACAACTCAAAGGGGAGCTACTGCTCCGACTCGGACGACTTGGAAAAGCTTGACCTATGATGCTTTCCCAACTGACATGCTTCACAGCGGAAAGACGAACTAGGAGAAATCTGGGGCAGAAGATGGCGCATTTTCTGGAGGGGAAGGTGACCAAACCGGCGATGCCAGATGTACGGAGAGACTGGTCCGGCAGAATGAGAAGAGACACCAACATAGGAATTTCGGACCAGCCGATATAAACCATTCTGCTCAGAGCCACAACCAATCACCTTGCCCGTGAGTATGTCCTGAAAAATGAGAGAAAATGGGTCAAATATAGCATGCCAATTTAGATCCTTCGTGATCTGACTAATAGATAGCAAATTCATTGAAAACTCAGGAGCATGTAGGATGTTCTGTAGCTGCATAGTGGAGGAGAGGACGACCTCCCCCTGTCCAACAATGGGTGAATGGGTTCCATTTGCTATCTGTACTGAACGGCCAGGAGGAATGTCCCTGTAGGCCTGTAATCTATTTCTATCTCGGCAGAGATGATGTGTGGCTCCGGAATCTATAACCCAGTCAGATATATCATGAGGTGGTATGAAAGCAGTAGATCTACCTGAGGTACTGGCTGCGGCTAAGGAACTGGCAGAGGCAATAGCAGTAATATCTGAAGAACCACCTGACGAATCACCAGACGAATGTGGCATAATATCTCGAAGACGGGCCACAAGTTCGTCGAATCGAGTATCGGCAGTAGACAGTAATGGAGACTGTGAGTGCTCTGCAACACGTGCCGATGCTGGGAACCCATGTTTCGAATAGCATGTCTCCTCTGAGTGTCCTGTGCGGTGACAATAGGAGCATGTCTGACTGAAGCGACCACCCCTTCCTTGGGATCCACGGCCACATCCACGACCACGACCAGAAGGCGGTCCACCTCTCCCACGCGAGACTGCCATCGCTGAAGGAGGTGGAGTAGAAGAGCTGGAGGAAACTGGAATGCGACTGAGCCATCTGTAAACATCTTCCACTGGAGGAATAACTACATCAACTAGAATCTGAGATCGAGCGGCATCATACTCAGGATCAAGTGCTGCAAGTAGAACACCGACCATGGTGGCATTTCGGAATGCCTTCTGCTGTTCAGGAGTTGCAGTGAGAGGAATGGTACTATATAACTTCTCAAACATCCCTCTTAGGGATGTGTAAAGAGAATGGAGAGGTCTGCCGTTCTGCTTCATTGTGAAGATGTCGTGCTGAAGCTGCAACATCTTTGTCTCATTTCGCACCTGCGAGTATGTAGCGGCAAGAATGTCCCACATTGCCTTAGCAGTGGGCTGATGGAGGACGTCGTTAGCAATCTCCATCGTCAATGTACCAGACAACCAGACCTTCGCATAGGAGTCATTAGCCTCCCATGAGGCATATATCCCAGTCTTCTCGTTGGCTCATCCTCGGTAAGAATGTGCTTCTTACCATTCGATTTCATGAGGCTCATGAACTGCATAGCCCAGAGCTCATAGTTAGACCCGTCCATCTTGACAATTGGCGCAGGACCTTTGAATGCGCCGGTGAAGGGCATATCGACTTTCGATTCTGACATACTGCCTCTTGGAGAAGAACTAGGATAAACTGCATCGGATTTGAGTGCGTATGTAGACGTTACGCACTTAAATCCATATAACGAACGAGGAGGGAACTAGGGCACGCCTCAAGGGAGGCTTACAGCCCTTGCAACGGTTGGGAGCCGCTTAGGGACCTTGCACGGCTGGCTGTGGAAGCACCGAAGGGCCGACAACAACAACTGGTGGCTATCGCCGGTGGGCTGGGGCCACAGGCGGCTGGCTGGGGCCTTCGGCGGAGGGCTGGGGCCCGAGGAAGAGAGATAACAACGAAGGACTGAGGGCTGGGACCTCCTGCTATGACCTAGGGCGATGGGAGCCCCAGGAGAGAGGCGGCGGTGGTGTGAGATAAAGGAAGGGAGAGAGGCGGCGGCGGTGCCGAGGAGAGGGAGGCGGGTGGGGAAAGGGGGCGGCGGGTGGTGAGCCCTAGGGTGGCTCTGATACCATGTTGGAAAAGAGTCTTCGTTATTATTCAAGAAAACCCTAGGCTCTCTTATATAGGGAGAGACCTTAAGGGTAAATTACAAAGAAGTCTATATAAGAAAAAGAAATAACGACATGATACATAAAATGATAATAAAGAAACTATCTCTACACTGATGATGCGAAAAAACTCTTGATTATTAGCCACACTGCATTGGGGAGAATTCACTAGAGAAAACCATGAGTTCATGATGGTGCTTTGAATGCTCAATTGACCTGATTTCTACGAGTACGGAGGATGCCGTCGTTATACTGAGGCATGGAGAAGATCAATGATGATTTGGTACCAATCAGTAAGGTTACTAAGGTGATCTCCGATGGCCCCAAATGTGGGCAACCGATGGAGGTTGTAGTCTCGTTGGGGAGATTAGCTCGGGCCTATCCATGAAGAGAACTGTAGATTGAACAAATTACATGTTGAGCGGAAATTAGTGGCTGCGAAGATCAAAGAGAGATAGAAGCACCTTCAGGGTGCACATTTGGAAGACAAGAATGTGGCATGCACTAAGGGACAACGAGAAAGGAACCTTCTCTCCTAATATGGAAGATAGAAAGGGGGTCATCACATTGGAGAGGCGATGAAAATCACTACCATATGCTCAGCAGAAGGATTGCAAGTTGCAAGGCAATGTGGGAGGATAGAAATATTCCATGAATGTCAGAACTTCAAAAGGAGGATATGTTGCATACTTTTCTCCTCATGGAAGTTCATAGGGTGACTTTTGAGCTGGTTGCTGATGATTCACTAGGACCAGATGGATTTCCAATTATGCTTTTTAGGGAGTTTTGAGACATGGTTTGTTAGGAGACTTTTGAGGTGGTTGAGGAGTTGCGGTAGGTGGATGGTGGCTTCAAGCGTCGGAAGAGTGCCCCCAAAAGTGAGATAGGTCATTCAATGGATAAGTTTTTCCCTTTCAAAGGTGGTTTATTTATAAGGCATGCACCATCTCTTCCTTAGTCCACTCTTGCCTCTATGCTCCTCGAGATGCGGCGTCATGCGATGGTCGGTGATGATTCTGACCAGAGGGTTATTCGTTTGAACCGACTAACATCTCCTACTGAAGACTGGCCATCGGCCTTCAGAGGATTGAAGAGTATCTACTAATTCATAATGATGCAAGCTATGTCGTATGCATTAAGCAAGAAGATATGTGATGTATATTATGTCATATGCATTAAGCAAGAAGATATGTGATGTATATTATGTCATATGCATTAAGCAAGAAGATATGTGATGTATATTATGTCCCCTCTTACAAGAAATACATATTAGATATGACAATGATTGAGGAGATTTTTGCCTTCTTGAGGGTTTTATTAGTTAAATAAAGGAAACAGGCTATGGTGTCCGCCCTAAATAGATTAATTACTCAAGGAAATTATAGAAGCCATGTCTCGAGAAGATTTTTGGCAAGATGGAGTGCATTCTCTACATAAAAATGCACTGCTTGAAATATAATGCCTTTTCAAGTAAGACAAAGCACCCAAAGGATTGCAACCTGCATTGCAGCAAATTGTTGGAGCAAAACTGTGCAGGGAATAGAGACTCCCACATCCTGCTGAGCGTATCCAACCACTTCAGACCAAATGCAGTCTAGATTTCCTTCATTTTTTCACAGGCTAAAAAGAGATGCTCCCCCATTTTATTCTCCCCTCCACAAAAAAGAGCAATTGATGTCATTGCTCGAGCAAAGATTTCACCGCGTCTCCTTGATCAACAATCTACCACGCAAGAATCCATGGTCTTCTTGAGTGTTCCCTGACTATAGTAGAAATGCTGTGGAAGCAGAAGAATCTACATGATAGGGTACTCTATGCAATGAAAAAGCACAATTAATGTGCCACTAAGGCTTAAAGATATAGCTCAGATGACAACAATTCAGTTTGTCCAACTCCTCAATATGTGGCATGGAGGATTTATTAGTGGCACAATTGGAATCATGTTTCCCACTTCTTTGACCTGTCCAATAGGAGCTCACAAGCTAACTTAACCATTTTCATTATAGTTGCAGACTTGGTACTTTTCTGGTCGAGGGTGGAACATGCAGGGTTTTAGATGCAACAAGGGTTGCAGGGATTTTTTTTTGAACACTACGAAAAGATCAACCACATGTACAATCAACCCTTCCGAGGTTCATTTCTATCTCCCAGTTTGTAGCACAAACTTGATATACTCGGGATCCATTCTAATATGTTTTCTCCCAAAACCACCTTTGGAATAAAATGGTTAACAAGTTGTAGGAAAGCCTAAAAAGGGAAACAAATCACAAGGGCTCATAGCGAATATTCAGAAACTTATAATTGGATTTGGTTTAAATTTACTGATGAATTTTTTGGTGTAGTTGGCAATTTGTATCGATGGATTTACTTTTGCATTACTTTATTCATTCGACTGCCTATAATATGATGTGAATGCTAATCGATTTTCAAGTTAAAAATGATGAAATGCCGAAGACTTTTTGTGATCACTTGAATGGTAATTTTCTTCATGTAATATTTGCATGTGGATTGAAGAGTCATTGGATGTCCTCTTGGTTTCATGTACGTTCTCAACGTAATTCCTTTTTTTCGTCTCAACTATTATTCAGGGAAGTTTAGTGGAAAAAGACTTTGACATAAGAAAGGAGACAGGTGGGAAGTCTAATGTTGTATTTGTGAAGAGCTTCACAACAAATGTAACTGAAAACTTCTTGGAAATCCATTTATTTTGGGCGGGAAAAGGCACTTGCTGCGTACCAACTCAAGGATACCATGGTCCATTAATATCAGCCATTGGTGTTGTATCAAGTATGATCCGGTGTCATTAACAGAACTATTTTCCGTTCCCATTGTTTTGCTGATATTTTACATTTGATGCTGTGTAGATTTTGTTCCTACTGTTAGTAATAAACCGCCTGGAATTGACTCGTCCAAGAAAAGCTACACAACATTGATTATCGGAGTAGTTGTTGGAGTTGCATCTTTCTCATTTCTGCTAGCCTGTGGGGTTATCATGTGGAGAAGAATGAGGAAGGGTGTTGTTGATGAAGATGAAGGTAAGAATAAATACAAGTACTTCAGCTAGATGCTTATGGACATTCAATGCTTTTGTATGAAAAAAACTTGTTGAAATTTTAAAGTAAAGAAAGTTGATACACAAATTGACTTATTTGTGGAAAATGCAGAACTTAGAGGTCTTGACGTCAAGTCAGAAATCTTCAGTTATGCGGAACTAAGAGCAGCTACAGAAGACTTCAATCCAGCAAATAAATTAGGAGAGGGAGGTTTTGGAGCTGTCTACAAGGTTACCATTTTAAGTTAAATGTTAAACTTATTTTTCTTTTAAGATTCTAATTAATCAGGGATATTTTTCTTCAAAATTATACACCAGAGCTTCAATATCCAGATCTTTGTTCCTCACTCTCCAGGAAAAGAGGTTGCCCACCCTGAGTAAAATAATGATATGATGCTTGCAATCCTAATGATTCCTTCGGCCTGTGCTTATTTTGATTTTAGTTCTAGCCCTGCTTTGAAGTTTTTATATCAATCTTAAGAAGGATTACCACTGCACATCAAGGCATGTGTGCGTCTATCTATCTATCTATATATATACACGTATATATTGTTATAGGAGATAGTATTTATGTATTAGTTATTCCTTTCTATGTAATTTTCCGTTGGTTGTTTGGCCTCTAGGGTTTCTCCCCAATATAAAGGAGCACTATGGCCTCAGAATAAACATGCCATTCATTTCTTTCCACATGGTATAAGAGTGATGGTCTTGGACCAAAATTATGGTATCCTCTTGATAATTTAGTCCCACACCTACTAGCAACTCCTCCCCTATCTCACATGTACGACTTCTTCATTCCTCGGTCCTCACGGGCTTCACACCTCGGGTTTCATGCCACAACACTTCGGGAACTGTGCCACTATAGGACCTTGAAGGACCCCCTTTAGCAGTCCTTCTCACCGCCACCTTCTCGGGACTAGTGCTGCACCATTGCATGTAAGGATTAATCCCCAGCAATAGTGCGCAGCCCTGCCTTGGATTTTGCGCTAACCCACATCCCTACCTTTGGGAAGATAGCAGTATTCTATCTCCTGAAAATATTGGCATTTCGATTTTAAAATGTATTGTAGAGTGTAGACAGTGAGGTCAAGTGCATATCCGCCTTCAGGGCACACCTGAATTGAATGATCCAAGGCATCATGGTTGTATGTAGCTTCCCTGATGTGTTCCTAGATGAGTTGCCATGACTACCAATGGAGAGGATAATCGAGCTCGAGATCACTCTATTACCCAATACCCGTCCGATATCCATTCCTCCATACTAGATGGCTCCTGCAGAGTTCAGGGAGCACAAGGTGCAACTATATGAGCTGTTACAGAAGGATTCCATCTACCCCGATACACTACCCTAGGTAGCACCAGTCCTCTTCGTGAAGAAGGATGACAAATCCATGAGATTGTGCATTGACTACAAACAGTTGAACAAGTGAACAATCAAGAACCATTATCTACTCCCACAGCTAGATTATCTTTTTGATCAGTTACATGGAGCTATAGTGTATTCTAAGTTCTATTTGCAATTGTTTATTACCAATTGAGGATCAAAGACACAAACATGTTGAAATATATGTTCTGCATGAGATACAACCACAAGTTTGTGGTGATGCTATTTGGGCTCATGAATGCACATTTTGCACTCATGGATATGATGACCATGATTATTCACTCATACTTGGACAATTTCAAAGTGGTGTCTATTGACATCTTGATACACTCTCACGAGCAGCACGTGCATGATTCATACTTTCACATTGTGCTCAAGACACTTAAACATCATTATTTTTATGCAAAGTACATAAGGTGTGGGTTCAATTTACAGAAGTGGCATTTCTTGGTCATATGATTTTATATACATGCATAGCAGTTGACCCTGCCAAGATTAAGGTTGTTATACCTTGGGAGTAGCCCAAAGTTATTATTGGAGATTCATAGTTTCATTGGTCTCGCTGGATATTACATAAAATTTGTCAGAGGGTTCACTCAGTTGACCCTACCTTTTACCCGGTTGCCATAGAAGGATATACCTTTTGTATGTAACGACAAGTGCTAGACGAGTTTTCATGCACTAAAGGAGCGATTGACTAGCAATCTTGTTCTCACCCTTCACTTCAGTATTGTAAACTTCATTGTTTGTAAGGATGCATCCCAAGAGGGATTGGACGATGTGAGTGTGTAGGTTGTGGTGTTTGTCTCGACAGTTGAAGAATTATGAGTGTGACTATGTCACACATGACTTGGAATTGGATGTTGTAGTCTTCGCATTGAAGACATGATACTATTATTTATATGTGATTACATTCAAAATTTTGACAGGTCACAAGAACCTCAAGTACATCGGTAACCAACGACACTTGAACTTGAAGCATATGCGATGGATGGAGCTGTTAAAGGACAATGATTGTCTGATTTATTGCCATCTCAATAATGGTAATGTTGTGGCATATGCCTTGAGCAAGCTAGCACATACAATGGGTATAATTGCATGGCTACAAACTCAACATATGCTCATTGCACTTAGTGAATGACATCCATTTGATATTGCCCAGATAAAGTGGATTGCGGGACAAGATTGTCCAGGGTCAATAGGCAGACCAAAGGTCACAGGACATGTAACATCGTTTCCTAAAGGGCAAGTTGAACGAATTCAGAGTTTATGAGTTCATTTTAAGGAAGAGGGCTGTGTTTGTGTCCCCGATGTTGAGGAGTTGATGAAAAACATCATGGATGATGCACTCAGTTCCAAACTATCCATTCATGCTGGCAACATCAAGTTGTATAGGGACTTTTGCAAACACTTTTAGCGGGGAAGGGATAAAAGGGGATGTGGCAGAGCACATTCGTTGTTACCTCACATGTCAGGTTGTGAAGCTAGAGTACTGACACTCTCTTGGTCTATTGACATCTCTTGTCATTCTAGTATGGAAGTGGGAGAGCATTTTTTTGTATTTATGACATCGTAGCCACACACTATCTTGAGGGAAATAAATTGATTGCATTAATGTAAGGCAATTGGATTCTCTTATATAGGAGAGGAACGGAACCTATTGGGCAAATTACATGAAGTAGATAAAATAAGTAGATAACAGGAAAACATAAAGAAGGATAGACAATATCTCAACACTCCCCCTCAAGCTGGAGCATAGCTATCGATCAGGCTCAGCTTGGAACAACATCTCTGATAAGGCCCTCTAGCTAGTGCCTTAGTAAAAACTTCTGCTATCTGATCTCTAGATCTGACATGAGTAGTAGCAATAAGACCCTTCTGGTTCATTTGGTTACCTTCCTATGCGGAAGTTGTATCATGTCGGAGGAAGGAGGAGAGGACAAGGAAGGAGAGAGAGGGAGGAGGATGAGTGCGAGAGCGTTCGGCGGCCCGGAGAAAGGGAAGGTGGTTCTCCTCTGGAAGGAGCAAGAAAAGCGAACTTTCGGCTACGAAGAGGAGCCTATCAAAGTGGGAAGTGGGGAGTGGATGCGGGTGACTCATAGGAAGCCTGAGCGGAGGTGCTTCCGGTGTAGAACTAGGGGGCACATTGCTTCGTTCTGTCCTTCCCCGCCAAGGTGCTATTCTTGCGGGAAGACTGGTCACTGGCAAGCGAAGTGCATGGCGGCTTTTGGGTCAGTTGAAGCATCGGTACCGGCGAGGGGCCCGGCTTTTCTACGTGGGCAATACAACATACATGCTTCATATGTTCGTCAGGGGGGGCTAACCTTCGCGGAAGTGGTGGAGAACGTGCATCGGGGTGCAACTGCAGCGCAACCTGTAAGTATTCCTAAACCAGTGGTAGGGGGTGGTGGTTCATCGACCTCTGAAGAGGTTAGGGAGAACGCCCAGGATGTAGGACTGCATGCGCTGATCGGGGTGGCGGTGAGGGGTATTATTGCGATGGACGTGGTCTATTCCCACCTGTATGGGTTCCTTGGGTCGCGGTTCTCTGGCGACGTTGTGAAGCTGGATGATCGAAAATGTTGTGTACGTGGATTATCGCCATCTCAGAGGGATCCCCTTCTTAAGAATGGTGACGTCGACAATGTCTGCTGGGGAAGCTTGCGTTTTGCAGATGGGTCCTGTGCGGAGATGGAGGTTTGTGTTGCTAGGATCAAGGGCGTCCCCTTCCTATCTCGATCGGTAGGATACTTGAGGAAGGCCCTGCGACAGTGGGGAACGGTTCGAGCGATGCTGGATGACGGGCTCAAGCCTGGTTCACCGGTGGAGGACACGAGGGTCTTATTAGAATGCAACATGAGCTTCCTGGATAAGGTAAGAGGTCGAAGCACTTTCGCGGAAATGGAGGTCGGTTGCTACACATTCAGAATTAAGCTGCAGATCGACGAGCCTCCGCCTCCGCCGGAGATTCCGAGGGAGGAGGCCGGTGGTGAGACCGGCGATGCTTCGGGTTCCGTGTTGGCGGTTGGCTTTCCGAGGGGAGCCTTGGGTGGAACGGCGCGCACGGTTCATTGCACGCGGCGCTTCGCAGACTCGTCCCGGGTTTTGTACCTGCCGTCAACCAAATTCCCTTTGCATGTTGACGTGGACAGAGGGGTACCAACCTGGTCACCGCCAACTTACTCGTCTGATGTGGATATGGGTCTGAGGGTCCGGGCTGTGTACGCGGACCCTCTCGTGGATCCAAGTGTGACGCCAAATGTGGTAGCTGTGAACCCCTCAGGATCCGGGTGCCCGTTTACGACACATTCACATTTCCACATTCATTACTATTGCATTAAGTAACTGAAAGTACGGGGAAAAATTTTTCGCGAATGAAATAATTTCATCTGACATTCACATCAATATTTATAACCACAAACTCATAGAACAATGGTCACCAAAATTTCATTTTTTATTAACTTCCATATATTTTACATGTACAAAGTCTGACAGTACATACAGTATATCCCAAAATCTAACTGAAGAGAAAAGAAGCATATAATCATTAACGACGAACAAAAACTGAGACAAAAAGAGTAACATACCGTCTAGTATAGACCTTGTTTTCTGGAACCTTGTATAGCTACTGAAGAATAGACTCCTTTCCTGCCATGCGTGCAAGGAAGAAAAGGAGTCACAAACGTGAATACAAACCCGTAGTTTAAAATAAATAACAAGTAATTTAATGTGCAAAAGAGAGCAAGTAGAAAGGTGGAATAAGCACTATTTACATCTACTTGCATAAGTAAAAAATGTTTTCAACTGTTTGGCACTAAGTTCATTTGTTCTCCCCTTTTTCCCATTCATCCCATATATATATATATATTTATATAAAGTTTAGATGACCACACTAACATATAATGATTTTCTGTGTTTTAAGATCATGATTTTGGGTCTTGGAGATCATGTTGCGGAACTTGATGGCTACTTTCTTGTCATTGAGATCATGTCATGGTTTTCGATAATGGACTGATATGATGATGATGAATTTGATCCTTAATTCTATTTACTCCTTCTAAGTTAGTGGATAGTCCGTGGTCTTGGTCTGTGTGTAGCCTCACACTATGACTCTAAGGTATTAACTACCTTAGGGTTGGGGGGCCTCCGTAGGCATGCGGTGTTGTGTAATGCATCCTAACTAAGTTCCCAACACGTCCACTAACTTATAGGGATTTCGAATCAGATTAACGTCACCTCCAATGAACTCAATTTTAATTGTAATTTCTTCCAAACCTTCACTCTAACTCTCTCAGATGCAACTCTTGATGATTTAGATGTAGATATAGATGTAGATATGGATGATTTGGATGTAGAATCGCCAAGTCTGTTTGGCGAAAGAAAACTCAAGCGGTGAAGAAGCCTGCAAATGGCTCTTCCGTCTCGCCCTCTAATTGGAAGGACGGTCCAATAGAGGGATAGGTCTACTCCCCAACTACGCCACTGAGACGGGTGAGAGGGACTTCCCGGGAAGTCGCTCTAGAAAAACAGCCCGACCGGTAACGGGCAACCGAGCTCGCACGTAAATCTGAAAACCAAGGATCCCCCGCCTGGGTATCCTAAAACAGGGTCAGCGGAATGGTCTAAAGTCGGGATCCCAACGAAGCGTAAAAACACTGTGAGCTCACGTAAAAACCGAAAGAGGACTGGGATCCTAAACCCGCGCACTTGGCGGCCGCTGCCCAAACTGGGCTTCCTTTCTTCCGCCCAGGTGAGGGTCACCGCCCCCTCGCACGATCCGGTGTAAAAGGCCACCATGACCGGCAATATAATTTATAAGTCATTTCCGACTCACAATCAATTTCATTTTCTTGTCTACTTTCCTTCTCAATTCCCTTTTTGAGATTAGAAATACAGATCTAGCTCTCTTCATCTTCAATCTTGGAAATCATTTACCAACTTCATAAAAGAAGAGTATTAATAATTGATACAGATCTAATTGATCGATCCACTCCATCATTGTGATAATCATATTCATATAGTAGATCACAATAACGATCATTGGTGAAGATGATCATTATTGTAAAAACACTTAGCATTTCACCCAAATTTTTATCCTAATATTATGAAATCTATAATCAAGGACTGATCTCAATATAGGATTTAATTCACACAAAACACGCAAATTTTGACTTTGTTAATACATGAATTTAAGAGCTAATGATCAAATCTTAAACTAGGGTTTAATTCCCACTAAAATTCTCAAATTTTGAGTTGTTAAATCAGAGATTTAAGAGCTAATGATCAGATCTGAAGCTAGGATTTAATTCCCACTAAAACTCTTCTTTTCATACAAATACACTAAAAATCCGAAATATATAAGATCATCTTGGCAAGCACCTAAATCTGAAGCAAACTTCACATGACATCATTTACACCAAGTTATCATCGAGCATAACAGTTATTTTGTTTTTAGCGGGGACAATGGATGAGTTATTTTGAGAAAGAAATCTAGGAGAACAATAACCAATTTTATCAGAAATGTTAATAATACATTATGGCAACTACTGTAAGATTTGAACTTTATTTGTATTCTTATGGAAAATTGGGACATTGTTATACCATCAGGCTACTGTCCGTCGCTAACTTTATAGATCAAAAATACTCCTTGCATTAATCTTAAGAGTTATAAACTTTAAGGTGACTCTTGTATTTCCTACCTAGAAGCTTGGTTTGGAAATTGAATAGGAAAAATGCATAATTACATTTAATTGGGTTCTGCTATTTGTATGAACATTATCCAAGGGCTCTGATTTCTTAAATCTATAAACTAAATGAATGATAACTACGAGATCCAGTTATCTATTTGAAGATTTAATTTTCTGCTTATATAATATATGGAAAATTAATTGTAAGTGGTCTATTAAATAACATCAACATCTTATAACATGAATTATATTTATGTTCATTTCCATTTCATCTAAGAAACATGCAGACTGATGAATTCAATACATTTTAACCAATAGAAAATATTTTTGTACGGAAAATTCCAAAACAGTAATAACATCAAATGACTAACAACAATTTATCAATGATAACAGATCATACAAGTTTTAGTGGAGCCCTCTTTTTTTTTTTTATGCATAGTATCTATTAGCATGTTTATTTATTTTTACAAAAAAATATATTACAGTTACAACAACTTATAAAAACATACCACAGATAAGGGTTGATCTATACTTGAAAGATTCTTAATGGAAACATCCCTAAGAAATTCACACTAGTCTGTGCCTAAACCATTGCTAATTTTTCTCTTTATATAAAAAGAAAATCAATGCCAAGTTAATAGATATGCTTACAGCTCCAAAGGTTGTAAATTTATATGAAGATTTATTCACAGTATCATGCTATAATTTTCTGCACTCTGTTGACTACAAAAATAATAACCAACTACAACATTATTAAATTAACAAGTATTATATTTTTATATCATATTACTAATACATGAAAAATAATATATCAAGTTTGTCTCATCTATATTTCTCAAAGGATGAAATTACCAAAAGGAAAGAGTCCAACCAAGAAAATAGAATGAACTCAACTATTTCCATAACATTTTCCTTTTATCACAATTAATATTATGGACATGTAATTTACATGATCATATGTATTTACTGGTTATTCTAAAACCCTACTATAACTACAAGTCTCAAAGTAAGACCAAAGGCAGCCACCTCCATTTCCATATTCGTGTAAAGATATCCTAAGATGTATAATCGATCGGTACTGGGATAATTATTTGAACAAAATAACTTCGAGGCATTATCTCTACATCATTCTCTGAAACATAAATGCTGACAAATCCAGCAGAGATTAAATATTAACATCAGATCACAATTGTTTCACACATAAACAGTAACTAAATATCCAACACCTAGAAAATAAGATCCCAAAAACATGCCAGAGAAATTACTGTATCTTGAACCAAAATGGGGAGCACTTATCCCACAACAAATGCTGGAGATAGAATCGACATGGATAACAATCAAGAGGGATTTAATTGGTACATGCATGGCAGCAATTTGAAAGGGGTAGGATTGTACCTTGTAATTTTTCAAAATGAAAATTTGTTTGTATGCAGGAGAAGCTCCATGGAAGAAGTAATCGCATGCATCTTCAAGTTGTTGGAAGCACAACTGCTGTAGATGTGGCTGCTCAATACATCAATAGCCCTAACCCAATCTTGGGTAGTAGCAAGACTGCCGGGAGCAACACCCAAAGAAAGAAGGATAGCCTTGGGCTCTTTGCTGCAGTTCTGAATTTCTCAACATTAGTTCCAGCAGGAAGCTTTGGCTGAAGAAAGAGGAGGAAGGATGTCTTCGGTAGAGGGATTTGGTGAGGTTGGAAGAAAAACGATGGAGATGAGGAGGCTTTGATGATATTTATAAGGAAATAGGTATACTCTTATTTAGACAAGTGGACAAGGGCTTGGTCCAAGTGGAGGGAAAAAGGAATTAGGTGGTGGTTATACCCAATTTAAAATTTTTTTTAATGAGCAGCAACAGTAAACAGTAGCCGGTTACTGTGTTTACTGAAATTTAATAATAATTTTAATTTAATTTTATTTGTATACTTAAAACGAACCATATGCACACCTCGGATTTCGGATTTTGACGTGAAATATCTCGATTTGATCGTCTCAGAACGACGATCGAAATGAGTATAATATTGATATACTTCCGATCGAGTTTTGAATACCCGAAATTTCCGGATACGGTTTTTGTTTAAGATTAAATTTTGTGATTTAAAATTATCAAACGACCTCCGATTGACGAACGGTCGATTCCGTTGGTTTTCTTTCGTCGAATCGGATCTAATGACGGTCTCGATTCGTTTCGCGGTTTCCGAATTTGCGTCGCGGCTTTTCACGGCGCGCGCTACGGTGCGACCGATTTTCGGTCGATTTCGCCCGAACGACTTTTGATTCACGATTAATTGATCGTTTTAAGTTGTTTAGTATTGACCGACAACGTTTTTGGGTTCATTAGACCCAAAATCGGACGACTTCGGGTTTGATTGGAAACCGGATGCTACAAATATAAAAACCTCAAAGGGAGTCTCGTCCTCGAGACTCGAGTTAAGGCTATTAGGTGTCTTGTTGGAACTTCCTATGTCCATAAAAACCTCAAAGGGTTTTGAACCCATAAAAACCTCAAAGAGAAAACAAGTCATGTATTTTAACACTGATCTAACTACAAAACTTGTTTCGATTATTACATCAGAAAGCTGCGGTTATCGTGCCCGCATGTCAGCTTCGGTCTCCCACCTGGAACTCAATGTCTCTCCTCCGACGATCCGCATAGATCTTCTGGCGTCTTTGTGTCGTCAGAAGCCTCCGTCTTACAAGATCAACAGCTCTCGCGGTCTCCTTCAAGAGATCTACGGAATATAAAGCATGATCGCCTACCTCACGCCAACTGAGAGGTGTGAGGCATCTCCGCTCGTATAGGGCTTCGAATGTGCCATGCCAATACTGGAGTGATAACTGTTGTTGTACGTGAATTCCACCAAAGACAAATGGTCCTTCCAGGACCCTTTCCACTTCAAAGTGCATGCGCGAAGTAGATCCTCAAGCGTCTGAATGGTGCGCTTACTCTGACCGTCAGTCTGTGGATGATATGCAGAACTCATCTTCAGCTCTGTCTGTAGTGCTGACATGAACTGATGCCAATAATGAGATGTAAGTCTCGAATCCCTGTCAGACACCACCTCCCGTGGTATACCATGCAGTCTGATGATGTTCTGCACATAGAGCTTGGCCAAACTGGATGGAGTGTAAGTCGTGTTGACAGGTATGGAATGGGCTGACTTGGTCAACCTATCAACAACGACCCAATTGGAATCATGGCCACCCGGTGGTCTCCTGTGCTCAGCCTTGATCATCTGACAGGTCAAGCATCTGCTAACATGTAGCGCCACATCGCGCTTCATTCTATCCCACCCGAATGTCGACGCAAGTCACGGTACATCTTCGTACTGCCTGGATGGATAGATAACCGTGAACTGTGTGCCTCGTCCAGAATGTTTTTGCAAAGCTGCTCGTCATTGGGTATAACGACCCGTCCTGCCTTCCATAAAATAGACTCCATCACAACTAAGTCATCAAATTCGTCTTTGATGGTGTGCATGTATATCTCGGATCCAAGGATCGGTCTTCTGGCCCTCCACAATACGATCCCAAAGGTTGCTGTATCGTGGAGGCACGGCGGTAGAAATGGATGCGCTCTCCTGAGGATGCCAATCGGTCAAAGCTGCAAGCGTATCCCACATGTATAGCCAGTTCGTCGTACCCTCTGTATGCGGTCTCCTACTAAGAGCATCAGCCACTACGTTTCCCTTACCGGGATGGTAAGAGATCGTGCAATCATAATCCTTTAGCAATTCGAGCCATCTGCGCTGTCTCATGTTCAGCTCCTTCTGATCAAAGATGTATTTCAGACTCTTGTGATCTGTGAAAATCTCGAAGTTCACCCCATATAGATAGTGGCGCCAGATCTTCAAGGCGAAGACAACTGCCGCCAACTCCAAGTCATGTGTGGGGTAGTTCCGCTCGTGCGGTCTCAACTACCGTGATGCGTAAGCAATCACCTGCCCTCTCTGCATCAACACTGCTCCAAGACCTTCTCCAGATGCATCTGTGTATATCGCATAGTCCTGAGTGCCTGAAGGAAGAGCAAGAATAGGCGCTAGTCCTGAGTGCCTGAAGGAAGAGCAAGAATAGGCGCTGTAGTCAACCTCTCCTTCAGTGTCTGGAAGGCCTGCTTACATGAATCGTCCCAATTGAATGGAACTCCCTTATGCGTCAATCGTGTCAAAGGACGAACGATGCGTGAAAATCCATTGACAAAGTGTCTGTAATAGCCCGCTAGTCCGAGGAAACTCCGAATCTGAGTAACTGTCTTGGGCTGCTCCCAAGACATGACTGCCTCAATCTTCGCAGGATCACTACGATGCCTGCTCCAGAAATGACATGCCCCAGAAATGAGACATGAGATAACCAGAACTCACATCTGCTCAACTTGGCATATAGCTTGTGCTCCCGCAACTCAACTGGGGCCATACAGTAAGGAGCCATAGAGATCGGCTGGGTGTCTGGTAGTAATGTGATCTCGAATTCATCTCTCTCTCAGGAGGTAATCCCGGTAGCTCATCAGGAAACACGTCTGGGTATTCTTGAAACTACTCGGATGTCCTGTATCATCGGCTCCTGATCAGATACCTACCGAACAAATGAAAGGTATGAATCGCAACCCTGATCAACAAGTCGTTGTGCTCGCAATACTGAAATGTACTCCATGTTGGAGTCATATAAAGTACCCTCAAAGGTGAATTCAGGTAAATCTGGAATCCTGAAGACAACTGTCTTCCTAAAGCAATCAACAAGTGCATGATGAGCGGATAACCAATCCATGCCTAGAATCAAGTCAAACTCATCAAGCTGTAGGAGTAAATAACCTGCGAGCATCTCGTGTCCGCCAATCAGTATGGGCAAGTGCCCGACTATTAGATAATTTACAAACAACTGGCCACCTGGCCTTCGGATGTGATATGGAGAAGAGAGAGTCTTTGCGACTCTACTTAAGGAAACTAGTAGTCAGTATGTGTGCTAGTTGGTTAGTCGTCTCCTGTTCTGGTCGGGATGACATGGCTCTGTATGAGAACCATGAAAGTACCATTTGAAGATACTTATAATATATGCTTTTTCTCTTCTTGGGACATAATATGAAGATTAATGAAAATTGGTGACAGCTGTGGTGATTGAATCTGAATGTCATATTTTCCTTCTCGGACTCACGACAAGTCGGAAGACTGCCGCTATCCGAGAACTCAATGCGATCGGAATTGTAATACTGCGAATGTGTGTATCGGGGTACCACTGCTCTGATACCAAACTGTGAACCCCTCAGGATCCGGGTGCCCGTTTACGACACATTCACATTTCCACATTCATTACTATTGCATTAAGTAACTGAAAGTACGGGGAAAAATTTTTCGCGAATGAAATAATTTCATCTGACATTCACATCAATATTTATAACCACAAACTCATAGAACAATGGTCACCAAAATTTCATTTTTTATTAACTTCCATATATTTTACATGTACAAAGTCTGACAGTACATACAGTATATCCCAAAATCTAACTGAAGAGAAAAGAAGCATATAATCATTAACGACGAACAAAAACTGAGACAAAAAGAGTAACATACCGTCTAGTATAGACCTTGTTTTCTGGAACCTTGTATAGCTACTGAAGAATAGACTCCTTTCCTGCCATGCGTGCAAGGAAGAAAAGGAGTCACAAACGTGAATACAAACCCGTAGTTTAAAATAAATAACAAGTAATTTAATGTGCAAAAGAGAGCAAGTAGAAAGGTGGAATAAGCACTATTTACATCTACTTGCATAAGTAAAAAATGTTTTCAACTGTTTGGCACTAAGTTCATTTGTTCTCCCCTTTTTCCCATTCATCCCATATATATATATATATTTATATAAAGTTTAGATGACCACACTAACATATAATGATTTTCTGTGTTTTAAGATCATGATTTTGGGTCTTGGAGATCATGTTGCGGAACTTGATGGCTACTTTCTTGTCATTGAGATCATGTCATGGTTTTCGATAATGGACTGATATGATGATGATGAATTTGATCCTTAATTCTATTTACTCCTTCTAAGTTAGTGGATAGTCCGTGGTCTTGGTCTGTGTGTAGCCTCACACTATGACTCTAAGGTATTAACTACCTTAGGGTTGGGGGGCCTCCGTAGGCATGCGGTGTTGTGTAATGCATCCTAACTAAGTTCCCAACACGTCCACTAACTTATAGGGATTTCGAATCAGATTAACGTCACCTCCAATGAACTCAATTTTAATTGTAATTTCTTCCAAACCTTCACTCTAACTCTCTCAGATGCAACTCTTGATGATTTAGATGTAGATATAGATGTAGATATGGATGATTTGGATGTAGAATCGCCAAGTCTGTTTGGCGAAAGAAAACTCAAGCGGTGAAGAAGCCTGCAAATGGCTCTTCCGTCTCGCCCTCTAATTGGAAGGACGGTCCAATAGAGGGATAGGTCTACTCCCCAACTACGCCACTGAGACGGGTGAGAGGGACTTCCCGGGAAGTCGCTCTAGAAAAACAGCCCGACCGGTAACGGGCAACCGAGCTCGCACGTAAATCTGAAAACCAAGGATCCCCCGCCTGGGTATCCTAAAACAGGGTCAGCGGAATGGTCTAAAGTCGGGATCCCAACGAAGCGTAAAAACACTGTGAGCTCACGTAAAAACCGAAAGAGGACTGGGATCCTAAACCCGCGCACTTGGCGGCCGCTGCCCAAACTGGGCTTCCTTTCTTCCGCCCAGGTGAGGGTCACCGCCCCCTCGCACGATCCGGTGTAAAAGGCCACCATGACCGGCAATATAATTTATAAGTCATTTCCGACTCACAATCAATTTCATTTTCTTGTCTACTTTCCTTCTCAATTCCCTTTTTGAGATTAGAAATACAGATCTAGCTCTCTTCATCTTCAATCTTGGAAATCATTTACCAACTTCATAAAAGAAGAGTATTAATAATTGATACAGATCTAATTGATCGATCCACTCCATCATTGTGATAATCATATTCATATAGTAGATCACAATAACGATCATTGGTGAAGATGATCATTATTGTAAAAACACTTAGCATTTCACCCAAATTTTTATCCTAATATTATGAAATCTATAATCAAGGACTGATCTCAATATAGGATTTAATTCACACAAAACACGCAAATTTTGACTTTGTTAATACATGAATTTAAGAGCTAATGATCAAATCTTAAACTAGGGTTTAATTCCCACTAAAATTCTCAAATTTTGAGTTGTTAAATCAGAGATTTAAGAGCTAATGATCAGATCTGAAGCTAGGATTTAATTCCCACTAAAACTCTTCTTTTCATACAAATACACTAAAAATCCGAAATATATAAGATCATCTTGGCAAGCACCTAAATCTGAAGCAAACTTCACATGACATCATTTACACCAAGTTATCATCGAGCATAACAGTTATTTTGTTTTTAGCGGGGACAATGGATGAGTTATTTTGAGAAAGAAATCTAGGAGAACAATAACCAATTTTATCAGAAATGTTAATAATACATTATGGCAACTACTGTAAGATTTGAACTTTATTTGTATTCTTATGGAAAATTGGGACATTGTTATACCATCAGGCTACTGTCCGTCGCTAACTTTATAGATCAAAAATACTCCTTGCATTAATCTTAAGAGTTATAAACTTTAAGGTGACTCTTGTATTTCCTACCTAGAAGCTTGGTTTGGAAATTGAATAGGAAAAATGCATAATTACATTTAATTGGGTTCTGCTATTTGTATGAACATTATCCAAGGGCTCTGATTTCTTAAATCTATAAACTAAATGAATGATAACTACGAGATCCAGTTATCTATTTGAAGATTTAATTTTCTGCTTATATAATATATGGAAAATTAATTGTAAGTGGTCTATTAAATAACATCAACATCTTATAACATGAATTATATTTATGTTCATTTCCATTTCATCTAAGAAACATGCAGACTGATGAATTCAATACATTTTAACCAATAGAAAATATTTTTGTACGGAAAATTCCAAAACAGTAATAACATCAAATGACTAACAACAATTTATCAATGATAACAGATCATACAAGTTTTAGTGGAGCCCTCTTTTTTTTTTTTATGCATAGTATCTATTAGCATGTTTATTTATTTTTACAAAAAAATATATTACAGTTACAACAACTTATAAAAACATACCACAGATAAGGGTTGATCTATACTTGAAAGATTCTTAATGGAAACATCCCTAAGAAATTCACACTAGTCTGTGCCTAAACCATTGCTAATTTTTCTCTTTATATAAAAAGAAAATCAATGCCAAGTTAATAGATATGCTTACAGCTCCAAAGGTTGTAAATTTATATGAAGATTTATTCACAGTATCATGCTATAATTTTCTGCACTCTGTTGACTACAAAAATAATAACCAACTACAACATTATTAAATTAACAAGTATTATATTTTTATATCATATTACTAATACATGAAAAATAATATATCAAGTTTGTCTCATCTATATTTCTCAAAGGATGAAATTACCAAAAGGAAAGAGTCCAACCAAGAAAATAGAATGAACTCAACTATTTCCATAACATTTTCCTTTTATCACAATTAATATTATGGACATGTAATTTACATGATCATATGTATTTACTGGTTATTCTAAAACCCTACTATAACTACAAGTCTCAAAGTAAGACCAAAGGCAGCCACCTCCATTTCCATATTCGTGTAAAGATATCCTAAGATGTATAATCGATCGGTACTGGGATAATTATTTGAACAAAATAACTTCGAGGCATTATCTCTACATCATTCTCTGAAACATAAATGCTGACAAATCCAGCAGAGATTAAATATTAACATCAGATCACAATTGTTTCACACATAAACAGTAACTAAATATCCAACACCTAGAAAATAAGATCCCAAAAACATGCCAGAGAAATTACTGTATCTTGAACCAAAATGGGGAGCACTTATCCCACAACAAATGCTGGAGATAGAATCGACATGGATAACAATCAAGAGGGATTTAATTGGTACATGCATGGCAGCAATTTGAAAGGGGTAGGATTGTACCTTGTAATTTTTCAAAATGAAAATTTGTTTGTATGCAGGAGAAGCTCCATGGAAGAAGTAATCGCATGCATCTTCAAGTTGTTGGAAGCACAACTGCTGTAGATGTGGCTGCTCAATACATCAATAGCCCTAACCCAATCTTGGGTAGTAGCAAGACTGCCGGGAGCAACACCCAAAGAAAGAAGGATAGCCTTGG
Organism: Ottelia alismoides; assembly: GCA_037367405.1. Classification (NCBI taxonomy): domain Eukaryota; kingdom Viridiplantae; phylum Streptophyta; class Magnoliopsida; order Alismatales; family Hydrocharitaceae; genus Ottelia; species Ottelia alismoides. Next base: position 209,565 of record JAZKJV010000568.1, read on the forward strand.
GCTCTTTGCTGCAGTTCTGAATTTCTCAACATTAGTTCCAGCAGGAAGCTTTGGCTGAAGAAAGAGGAGGAAGGATGTCTTCGGTAGAGGGATTTGGTGAGGTTGGAAGAAAAACGATGGAGATGAGGAGGCTTTGATGATATTTATAAGGAAATAGGTATACTCTTATTTAGACAAGTGGACAAGGGCTTGGTCCAAGTGGAGGGAAAAAGGAATTAGGTGGTGGTTATACCCAATTTAAAATTTTTTTTAATGAGCAGCAACAGTAAACAGTAGCCGGTTACTGTGTTTACTGAAATTTAATAATAATTTTAATTTAATTTTATTTGTATACTTAAAACGAACCATATGCACACCTCGGATTTCGGATTTTGACGTGAAATATCTCGATTTGATCGTCTCAGAACGACGATCGAAATGAGTATAATATTGATATACTTCCGATCGAGTTTTGAATACCCGAAATTTCCGGATACGGTTTTTGTTTAAGATTAAATTTTGTGATTTAAAATTATCAAACGACCTCCGATTGACGAACGGTCGATTCCGTTGGTTTTCTTTCGTCGAATCGGATCTAATGACGGTCTCGATTCGTTTCGCGGTTTCCGAATTTGCGTCGCGGCTTTTCACGGCGCGCGCTACGGTGCGACCGATTTTCGGTCGATTTCGCCCGAACGACTTTTGATTCACGATTAATTGATCGTTTTAAGTTGTTTAGTATTGACCGACAACGTTTTTGGGTTCATTAGACCCAAAATCGGACGACTTCGGGTTTGATTGGAAACCGGATGCTACAGTAGCGGATGCGAAGGGCTTAACGGATGCGGGTGTCGGTCGGTTGTTACCTTCCTCCTCAGACCCTGCTGTGTTCTTGCCTTTCGTGGCTTTCTCGGCCTCGCCGGCGTGGCCTCTTCATTTTTGTGGGTCTGGTGACGCGCTAAGTGGCTCTCCTCTGCCATCATCTCTTCCTCTGATCACTTCTCTCACAACGGAGGGGAGGGCACCGACGCAGGAAACTGCCTCCTGTGTTCCAGCGCCCTCGCCCTCGATAGCCAATTATGATGGCCTTCGTAGGGATATTGCAGCTGCTTCTTCTATTGTGGTGACCGACCTCATCTCGGATGCGGAGGCAAGCGACAGGAAGGCTGGGAAGAGGTACAGAAGAAGGAATAGGTCCAGATCATCACGGGTGGAGGCGCAAACTTGCCCTCCGTTGAAGGTAGCCAATTATCATCACGGGTGGCCCAAATCCATGGGAGACTCGACAGTCCCAAATGAAAATTCTTTCCTGGAATGTTCGTGGGCTCGGTGACCCGGACAAACGGAGGATTGTGGGGTCGAGATTCACTGAGTGGGGATGTGACGTCATTATGTTACAAGAGACGAAGCTTCAATCAATTACAAACGACATGTGGAGATCTTTTGGCGCGGGGTGCATCGATCAGTTCAGAACGGTAGATGCGGTGGGATCCTCGGGTGGATTACTGGTGGCGTGGTGTGCTTCGACCATGGCTTTCGACTCAGTGATTTGTGGGAGGCACGTGCTGACGGTGATTCTGGTATGTACGACTTCTTCCTTGCCGGTGGTTGTATCGTGTGTTTATGGTCCTTGCTATAATGTGACTCGGGGGGAGCTCTGGGAGGATCTTCTTGCGGCTGGCAGGACAATCGAGGGAGACCCCTGGCTCATTGGGGGGGACTTCAACGTTACTTTGTTGACGTCGGACAAGCCCGAGGGCAGGGGGGGCAGGACCCGGGCTCGCTCGACTTTGCGGACACCGTTGACTCGCTGGGTCTTGAGGTTATGGATGCGGAGGACGTCGCCTATACTTGGAGAAGTACCAACTCTCGGTTGCGTAGTGATCGCTTTTTGGCTTCAAACGAGCTTCTGGAGGCTTTTACCCTATCCTCCGTGGAGGCCAAACCGCGGACTTTTTCGTATCACACTCCAATTGTTTGGTCCTCAGGTCTTGCACCTGCACATAGGAGGTTTTTTAGGTATGAAAAATGCTGGTTGTTGGAGGATAACTTTACGGAGTTGGTGACATCGCACTGGTCAGGCGTGGTTGTTTACGGGTCCGCCGCATCTCGTTTTGTTCAGAAGTTATCTTCATTACGGACACGGCTTTCTGCTTTCAAGAGAGAGTCTAAGGCGGCCAGATGCGCTTCGAGGAAGGAGGCGGAGGAGACCATTCGGAGTTTCGATGCGTTGGAGGACCTTAGGGAGCTCTCGGGGGACTAATTGCCATGTCGCGCAACTGCTCAGATGAATTTTACTTTGGAGGATAGGAAGAGAGTCATGGAATGGAGGCAGCGGTAGAGAAGTGTTTGGCTGCAGGAGGGGGACGCAAATACATCATTCTTTCATCGTGTTGCTAGTGGGAGGTGCAGGACCAATGCGCTGCGCTCCATCTCGATTGGTGGGGTCCGCGTGGAGGGGAACAAAGAAATGGGGAGAGCTATTGCTAATCACTTTAAGGACGTCTCTTCAAGAACTATTCCGAGGACTTGGAGGTGGTTGGGTCTTGATACGACGCCTGTGACAGACTCCTTCTGTTACATGCTCACTCGAGATGCGACCCTGGAAGAGCTTAAAGATACGGTGTGGGACCTGAATGCTGATGCTGCCCCGGGCCCTGATGGCTTCTCGGTCTCTTTCTACAAGGACTTTTGGGATCTCGTCGGCCATGAGGTGTTGGAGGTGGTCTATGAGTTCTATCTGGGCAATGCAGGATTCGATAGGGTTAACCGTGCGCTTATCATCTTGCTGCCCAAAACATCGGTGCCGGATTCCATTGACGATCTTCGCCTTATTGCGGTCTCTAACGCCCTATATCTAATTACTGCAAAGGTCCTCGCGAGCAGGCTGAGCTGCGTTCTTGGCAGTATTGTCTCCCCGATGCAATCAACCTTCATTCATGGGAGGCAGATCTCGGACTGCCTCACTCTCGCATCCAAGATCATTACAGATTGACTGGGGGGGTAAGCGCGGTGTTCTCTGGAAGGTGGACTTTGCGAAGGCTTACGATAGCCTTGATTGGAGATTTCTCTGGTCGGTGCTTCGGAGAAGGGGGTTCCCGGAGAAGTGGATCACTTGGATGAGACGGTGTGTTACCACGTCCTCGTTTTCGATCATGGTGAATGGCATGCCGGAGGGGGGATTGGTTCAACCTCGGAGGGGGGTGCGCCAGGGTTGCCCTCTTGCGCCTATGTTGTTTATCTTTGCAGCGGACGTCCTGAGTAATATTGCGATTCGTGTGGTCAACTGCGGGCTCTCTAATGGGTACTCGCGGGGAGGTGTACTGGTTCCGCTTCTGCAATACGCAGACGATACCCTCTTCTTCATTGAAGGGGGTCTGGAGGAGGCCAGAGGCATGGCCATGGCTCTGGAGATATATGGCGAGCTGTCCGAGATGCTCAAGAATGATAACAAGTCCAAGTTCGTCCCTTTCGGCCTCTCTGTGCAGGAGGCCGACGCATGTGCGTAGGCGTTGGGGTCGGGTTGTTCTTCCTTGCCGATGGACTATTTGGGGGTGCCCTTGACTTCGGGCAGAACGAGGACGAGAGATTGGTTCAGAGTTGTGGAGAAGGTGGAGGCGAAGTTGGCGGGATGGAAGTCCGTTGTCCTGTCGAGAGGGGGCCGTCTGGTCCTTCTAGAGGCGGTACTTTCATCCATTCTGATTTACATTCTATCAAATCGGTGTATTCCAAAAGGAATTAGAGATCGACTGGAGAAGCGGATGCGTGCCTTCTTGTGGGGAATGCAGAAGGGTGGGTCGAGGGGAGTCCACCTTGTTGGGTGGGAGAATATTATGCACAAGAAGGATCAGGGAGGGGTGGGGGTGAAGTCGCTCGAGCAAATGAACGACGCCTTGTTGCTTAAGTGGGCAAGCAGGATTTGGGGGCCGGGGGAGGATCTTTGCTGGTAGGTGATGCGCAGGATCTATGATGTGGGGGGGGGGCACCGCCGGCGTAGGTCGACCGCTTGGGCTCTCCCACCCCCTTTTGGAGGGGGGTCGTGGAGTTTTCTTGAAAAATATTACGCTCTTTAGCCTGGTCCTTGGTGGGGGCGAATCCTTCTCCTTTTGGTCGGACGATTGGACGGGGGGAGGGGCCCTTTATTCGCGTTTCCCCCGCTTGTATGCTCTAGTTGAAGACAAATTGATTTTCGTTGCAGATTGCTAGTCAGATGGTAATTGGTGCCCGACATTCTCCGCTAACTTCTCTGACCAGAGATTAGATGATTTCTTGGCCTTGCTGGATGCCGTGAGGGAGGTAGGGCGCCCTTCGGAGGGGAGGGACCACTGGTGTTGGCGTGAGGGCCCGTTCACGGTCAAGAAGGCTTTTGGGGCTATCAATAGGCCACCGCCGTCCCAATCGGAGATTCTGATCCGTGATTGTGCATTCTTATGGGCCCTCGTGCTCCCAGAGAGAATTGGTTTCTTCTTATAGCTGCTCAGGAGACAGAGGCTGATGACGAGGGACCAATGTGCTAGGCTTTTGGGAATCGTCTCTGACAGGTGCCTTCTGTGCAGTGAGGCGATTGAATCCGTGGAACACCTCTTCTTCAAGTGCACCATGGTGATTCAAATATGGCAGGGGGCCGGTTTGGCCTAGTGTTGCACTGAGGATCTCCAGTTGTTCTGTGACGCGCTTGTGGCAAATAAAGATATGCCGAGGAGGGAGTTACTCTATCCTTTGGCCATACTGTGGGCGGTTTGGCGAGGTAGGAATGATTTGCTGTTCTCGGGCCAGCGGTTCTATAAGGAGAACGTGGGGATTCATGCCAAGCGTTTGGTGGAGGAACGTGGGGATTCATGCCAAGTGTTCTGTATCATGACACGAGTGTACTGACGATCCACCTCTATGTGTTTGGTCCTCTCATGAAAAGGTGGGTTGTTGGCAATGAAAAGAGAAATTTGATTGTCACATTGGAGGTGCATGGGAAGAGGCACCTCTATAGTTAGGTCAGTAAGAACAGATCTGACCCACATCATCTCCATGCTAGCCTGTACCATGGCACTGTATTATGACTCGGTACTTGATTTGGCAACCACACTCTGCTTCTTACTCTTCCAAGACACCATGGAAAGCTGAAGTAGACTTCCTATTCTTTGGACACCCAACATAATCTGCATCTGCGCATGCTATAATTGAAAGAGATGCCTCTTTGCTGAATAAAAGTCCCGTACTTGGTGAAGTCTTCAGATACCTCAAAATTATATGGACTTTATCCATATGTGCTTGTCAAGGCTACTCCATAATTTGACTCACTTTTCTTACGACAAAGGATATGTCAGGCTTGGAAATAGTCACATATAGTAGCTTGCCAACAAGCTCCTTGTACCTCCTCTTATCGACCTCCTCAGTGTTATCATCATATAGCTTCATCCTTGGGTCAGTAGGAGTAATGGCAGGTCTGCAATCTGTCACGCATGTCTCTGAAAGATGGTCAGTAACATTCTTCCTCTGCATCATCACAAGACCTTGATTGTTCCTGGCAAACTCCAGTCCAAGGAAGTAATGTAAACTACCAAGGCCCTTGGTCACAAACTGCTGACCTAGGAAGTCCTTGGTACTCTGAATACCCTGCTCGCCATCCCTTGTAACAGTAATATCATCAACATAAACGAGGATGACAATCGTACCTCTTTGGGTCGTGCGCACAAACAAAGAGTGATCTGCAGTCAATCGCACAAATCCCTAATGCTCTATTAAGTCCGAGAGCTTCTGAAACTATGCTCTTGGACTCTGCTTAAGGCCATAGTTAGTCTTGTGAGGCCTGCAAACCTTCTGACACTCTCCTTCAGTGGTGAACCCAGGTGGCTATTACATGTAGACCTCCTCCTGTAAATCAGCATATAGGAAGGCATTCTTCACATCATGCTGGTAAAGGGGACACTCTCGTGTCACAAAAGAAAGTAGTATGCGTAGAGTAGAATGTCCGGTAACTGGGGAGAAAGTATCCTGATAATCCACCCCATACGTCTGGATGAACCCACGTGCCACAAGTCTCGCCTTTTAACGATCCACACTGCCATCTGCGCAGTGTTTCACAGTGAACACCCATTTGCATCCTACAACGGATGTGTCAACTAGAGCAGAAACAAGACTCCACATACTACGTGACTGGGATGCAACCATCTCCTCCTCCATTGCTAATCTCCACTGACTGTCCTGAAGAACCTCCTGATATGTCCGTGGTATCTCCACGGTTGATAGTGCTAAGGTAAACCTCCTGAAATACTTTGATAGTCTGCTCAAGGATACCTGTGCTGCAAGAAGATAAGTAGCACACCTACGTTCCTGCGTTGCGCAGAGCAATCAACACATCAAGATCGTCTGCCAAGGGCACATGCTCATCCCGTATGGAATCCTACTGCATAGACAACTCAGTAGTGCCATCAGTTGAAACAATATGCTTATGACATACCTGAGGCGTGTTCGATGATAGGCAAGGTATGTGAGCAGGGGGAACCGAGCGAGATCTGCAAGTAAAAATACATGGCAAAAACTGAAACACGGTACGAGGTGGAGCCACAAGAGCATGTATAGACGCAGGAGTAGGTGGTGGTGGCAATAGTGGTGGTGGTTGACGAAGTGGTGGTAGATCATGAGTAGAGGGAAGTGGTGTATGATAGTAGGAGGTGGAGGTATGTAGATCTAATCGCCAGAGTCAGACGAGGCTAGTTTGTCGCTTGTAGGAGAAAAATACATGATATACTCAAAGAAAGTAATGCCAGTACTGACAAAGTATTTCCGCTTAAGCTGATCAAGGCAGCGAACCCCTTTTGGGTTCGAGAGTAGTCGACAAAAACGCGCTTGACAGCTTTGGGTGAGAGCTTGTTATAATCTGGAGAGACATCATGAACAAAAGCAACTATCGAACACACGTGGTGTAAGAGAGAAAAGATCCTTCTCGGGAAAATGCAATTGAGAAAGGTATCTTCTCACCCAACACAGACACAGGCATGCAGTTCACCAGATAGCATGTTGTTAAGATAATTATATCTTTATGTCTCTTTTATTCGAGAACTTATCATGTAATTAACCCAAGGGCTATTCTCCTATATAAGAGAGCCCTCGGTCACGTCTAATGCAAGCAATTCATTTTCTCCTATCATGGTATCGGAGCAACGGTCCTAGACTGGGGTCCTGGTATCCCACCCAAAACCACCCTAACCCTACACCCCCTCCCCGCCGCCGCCAGCCTCAACGGCCATCGCCGCCTAACCGGGCACTGCTGCAGCGTGCCCCTGCGTGTGCGGCTCCCGCAGCTAGCCCCTCCGGGCGTTGTCGCCACCCCCAGCCCTAGCGGGCAACACCGCTGCTCCCAGCCCCATCGGCCATCACTGCCGTTGTGCGCACCTACGGGCAGCCCCTCCTCGCAGGGACTGCCCTAGCGGTGTTCCGGCCCATCTTCTAGGGCGTGTCTCCTTGCAGGGACTGCCCTAGAGGCCCCGCCTAGTCGGGCCAGCCAGTCAGGTCGTGCCTCTGACAACTTTCGTTGGGTTGTTCCGGCTCTTGTGCCAGATTTAGGGATGGCTGTATGAGTCTATACATACAACCTATCCCTCATATGATTATGTAGACCACCTATTTCTTTTTCCTCCGTCGGTTTGTGGCTCTTTTTCAACCATGTCAGAGATCAAGGGTGACATTTTCGCATCTTCTGGTGCCTTCAAAGGCCCGACCCCTGTAATGAAGATGGACGGGACCAACTATGAACTATGGTCCATGCAATTTTGTACCCTTATGCAGTGCCATAATAAGGAGCACATCCTGACAGACTCCGAGCCGGAAGACAAGACTGGAGCGAATGCGACGTGGAAGCAAGATGATGCTTGTGCTCGTATATGGCTCTCTGGGACACTGACTACAGAGATCGCTAATGATATTGTGAATCAACCAACTGCAAAGGCTATGTGGGACATACTGGCAGCTACATATGGGCAATGGAAGAATGAAGCAAGATACTTCAGTTGCAATTCGATATTTTTTCCACCAAACAGAATGGGAAACCACTCCATGCACATTTCTCTCATCTGCGGGCATGTTTGAGAGATTGCACAGTTCATGTTGATCACAACCGGTACGGAGCAACAACATGCATATAGAAATACCACGATGACGGGAGTTTTTCTGTTCTCTCTTGACTCTGAGTACGATGCAGCCCGTACTCAACTTTTGACTGGCGAGACCATTCCACCATTGGAGGAGGTATATAAGCGCTTGAGTAGGATTACTAATGCATCGGCGTCTACAGCACAGACTACTCCTTCAGCTATGGCTGCCACTCAAGGCAGAGGAGGATCATCCCACTTTCAGGGTCGTGGACCTCGCGGTCGAGGGGGAGGCAGACGTCGTGGTCCCTGTGCTCACTGTCACCGTCCAGGCCATTCTGAGGATACATGCTTTCACAAGCATGGATATCCAGCCTCTGCATGTGTTGCTGAGTAGACTAAGGCTCCCTCTGTGCCTACCCCAGACACTCGCTTTGATGACATTCTCTCCAGACTTCGTGAGATGATGACTACTCCTACGTCTCCGTCTCCAGCTTCCACAGAGGCTGCGGCTTCTGCCAGAGCGTCGTCTAGCTCATCAGGTACTCATTATGCGCTTACCAGTTCTACTTGCTCGGACTTGACAGACTGGATTATGGACTCCGGGGCTTCCCATCATATGTGTGGTGACAGGATGTGGTTTACTACCTACAGAGCACTTACACCTGGCAGATCTGTTGTCATTGCCAATGGGGTTCGATTACCCATTGTTGGTCAGGAGGAGATTACTCTAACGCCTTCTTTGAGACTTCAGAATGTCTTATATGCTCTTGACTTCCAGATGAACCTGTTGTCAATTAGTCAGCTTACGAAAGATTTACATTGTCATGCCATCTTTGACCCTTCTTTTGTGTTTCAGAAATACTGACTGGCAGGGTGCTTGGACATGGCCGTGAGCAGAGAGGCTTGTATAAGCTTGCTATACCATCATGTGCTAGACTTGCTACTATTCCATCTTGACATGTTTCTCCATTCCTTTGGCATCTACGATTTGGCCATCTTCCTCTGCAGAAGATGTGTCATGTTTTACCACAAATATCTACCCGTACCGCGTTGGATTGTGAAGCATGTCAGCTTGGGAAACACCATTGGTCTTCATTTCCGAGTCGTTCGAGTCGTCATAGTAGTCGGTCTTTTGAGTTGTTTCATTTTGATATTTGGGATCCGAGTCGTGTCCCTGATCTTCAGGGGCATCGTTATTATATGGTTGTTGTGGATGATTATTCCAGATTGTCTTGGGTGTTCTTCTTGAAACAAAAGTCTGAAGCTGGTGCTATTATCCGAAAATTTATTAGTGAAGTTAATAATATCTTCTTTGCCAATGTCAAATTCATTCGCACGGATAATGCTTTGGAATTCTCAACATTACATTTGTTTATTGGATACTCTCATACTCAAAAAGGGTATAGATGTTTTGATCCGGTTAGTAGGAGATATCATGTGAGTGCTGATGTTACTTTCTTTGAATCTATCATGTATTTCTTTCCTACAGGTGATAGGTTATCCAATAACAATGAGGAAGATAGAGTTGTTCCTCCACCTCCGTCTCTTCCGCCATTTGAAACTACGTAACCATCACCTCCACCATCACCTCCTCCACCACCACCACCACCTACTCCAAAGCCAAGATTCTTACCCATTGTTTACACTTGCAGGTCTTCTACTAGCTCTTCTGCTCATAAGTCGTCCACATCATCCAACATGCCTCAGGTATGTCATGATAACATTATTTCTACTGATGGTACTGGAGTTCTACATCATACACAGGATGATTCAGGCATAAAAGACAGGGAATGTGGATTTGGATGCTCCTATTGCACTGAGGAAGCCTCGACGTAAATGTGCCACATACCCACTTGCTACACATGTCTCTTTGGATCATCTTTCAGATGACTACAGGAGGTTTGTAGTAGGACTTTCTGCGGTTACTATACCACGAACATATATGGAGGCTTTACAGGACAACAGGTGGCACCATGCCATGGAAGAAGAAATGGTGGCATTAACGTCACGAGGGACATGGAGTGTTGTTTCTGCTCCACGAGGTGCTTCGATTGTAAGCTGCAAGTGGATATTTTCCATTAAGCAAAACGCAGATGCGACTGTGGATTGCTACAAGGCAAGGCTAGTGGCACGAGGCTTCACCCAAACATATGGGGTGGATTATCAAGACACTTTTTCTCCAATAACGAGACACTCGACGCTACGAATTCTACTAGCTGTTGCAATTTCACGGGATTGGCCGTTATTTCAGCTTGATGTGAAGAATGCATTTCTCTATGAAGATCTTCAGGAGGAAGTTTACATGTAGCAGCCACCTGGGTTTACTGCTGAGGGGGAGTCCCAGAAGGTATGCATGCTACATAAGGCAATTTATGGCCTAAAGCAGAGTCCTAAAGCTTGGCACCAAAAGCTGTCAGAGTTGATTGAGCAACAGGGATTTGTGAGGTCCATTGCAGACCACTCAATTTTTGTTCAGAAAACACAGAAAGGTACTGTTGCCATCCTTGTTTATGTAGATGACATTATTGTTACAGGAGATGATGCTCAAGGCATTCAGATAGCCAAGAAGTTCTTAGGTAAAGAGTTTGTGACTAAGGACCTTGTCACTCTTCGCTACTTCTTGGGGTTAGAATTTATCAGGAACCATCGTGGTCTAGTGATGACCTAGAGAAAGTTTGTGATGGATCTCCTTTCTGAGACAGGTATGACTGGATGCAAGCTTGCTACTACTCCTGTGGATCCAAGTATGAAGTTGTATGATGAGGATACTGAGGAAGTTGATAGTAGGACGTGGATCGTCAGTACACATAGTTGGGAAGCTGTTATATGTTACTATCACCGGGCCAGATATTATGTTTGCAGTAAGCAAAGTCAGACAATTCATGGAGCGGCCCAGAAAGGTACATATGGATGCTATCTATATGATTTTGAGATATTTGAAGAACTCACCTGGTTCGGGACTCTTATTCAGTAGGGATGCATCCCTGGAGGTGACAGCTTGTGCAGACGCTGACTATGCAGGATGTCCCATGGACAGAAAGTCTACTTCAGGTTTTGCAGTTTTTGTTGGACATTCACTTGTCTCATGGAAAAGCAAGAAGAAAATAGTGGTTGCTAGATCAAGTGCAGAATCTGAGTACAGGGCCATGGCACAAGGAGTGCAGAGATGATGTGGGTCAGATCAGTGTTGACTGATCTTACCATAGAAGTTCCTCTTCCTATGCAACTTCATGTGATAATCAAGTTGCATTATTCATTGCTAATAATCTTGCATTCCATGAACGAACAAAGCATATTGAGGTGGACTGTCATTACACACGAGACTTGATACAGAAAGGGCTCATATCTACCTCTCATGTGACTACAAGAGATCAGACAACAGATATCTTTACCAAGGCTCTATCTCGAAGTCCCTTTCAGAAGTGTTGTTCCAAGCTGAGCATGATAGATATATATGCTCCAGCTTGAGGGAGAGTGTTAAGATAAATATATCTTTATGTCTGTTTTATGTAATTTCATTTTCTCCGGGTACTTATCATGTAATTAACCCAAGGGCTATTCTCCTATATAAGAGAGCCCTCGGTCATGTCTAATGCAAGCAATTCATTTTCTCCTATCTCTAGCCGTGAGGACAACATCTCCCCAGTAGGCATGAGGAGCACGACTCTGTATCAACAATGTTCGGGACTTATCAAATAAGTAATGGCATTTGCGCTCGACAATATCGTTCTGCTGGGAGGTATATGCACATGAGGTCTAGTGAACAATGTTAAGAGATCTAAGAAAGTCAGAAAGTTGTAAGGTGCAGAACTCTAAGGCATTATCAGAACGAATATATTTGACTTTGGTAGAAAAAATATTCTTTATCTCATTAATAAAAGATTTGATCACGGATCCAATCTCATACTCATTCTTCAATAAAAAGTCCTAGGAAAGTCTTGAAAAATCATCGACAACAACAATATAAAATTGTGTCCTTGGTGATCAGGTACACGACTCGGACCCCATATATCTAAATGAAGGAGCTCAAATAACCGAGAACTACTACGACTATGATGGGATGGAAAAGAGGAACGATGATGCTTCCCAAGCTGGCATGCCTCACACTGGAAGGAGGATCTCATGGAAATCTGAGGGAAAACATGACATAGCTTCTGCAGAGGAAGGTGACCAAAACGAAGATGCCACGTATATGATGAGACTGGTCCAGTAGATATAGTAATAGTAGAAACACCAGCATGAGGAGGTTGGAACAGTCTGTAGAGTCCCGATTGCTCACGGCTACATCCAATCACTCTGTCCGTGAGTATGTCATGAAACACAAGAGATGAGAAGTAAATTCATCTGAAAGTCAAGAACATATAAAACATTCTTAAGATGCATGGACGACGTCAAATGCACCTCTCCCTGTCGTGTAATGGGTAAATGGTCTCCATTGGCAATGACAACCCATCTACTAGGTGGTATGGTCCTGTAGGACCTTAACTGTGCTCTGTCTCCACAAAGATGGTGTGAAGCACCATAGTATGTAATCCACTCTGTCAGATATGCATCAGTACTACCGGTAAAACATAAGCGATACCTGAGGAGCTCGAAGAGGCTCTGACTACGAATGCGGTATCTGTAGTGGTGGTTCCTGCAAAAGGAATCGTCATCTCTCGAATATGAGAGACGATATCACCAGGCAAGGATCGTCCTGGGAAGCAAGAGTATTTGAAGGCTGAATCTGTTCTGTTATGCAACCAGAAACGAGATATCTGTGTTTCAAGTAGCACGTATCCTCTACTTGTCTCAGTCATCAGCAAAAGGTGCAAGGACCACGTGGATGTCCCCACCTTTGCCACGAGGGGTGCGTCCTCTATACTAGGTTATCACTCCTCGTCCACAAGGCACAACCATATTTGACGAAGGCTAAGGAGTAGCCATAGGAGGCATGATGATCCGACTATGATTTCTATAGGCTTCCTCCGTGGGAGGTATGGTAGTTCCAGTGAGAAGGGTAGTACATGATGCATAATACTCTATATCAAGGCCGACTATGAAAAGTCCAACCATCGTTGAGTTCCTATATGCCTTTTACTGCTCAAGAGATGTCGTAATAGGCATATAGCTATGAAGCTTCTCAAACATGCCACGAAGTGAACTGTAATATACGTGCAAAGGATGACCATTCTTCTTGGCCATGCAGATGTTAAGCTGCAGTTGAAGAATCTTGGCCTCATTCTTTGCTTGAGCATAGGTAGAAGTCAAAGTATCCCACATCGCCTTGGCGTTGGGCTGGTTTAGGTTATCATTGGATATCTCTGTGGTGAGGGTCCCACATAGCAAAACACGCGCATACATGTCATCTTGCTTCCAAGAAGCATTGCCCCGTCTTATCCACTAGCTTTGATCTGTCAGGATGTGCTCCTTGTTGCATTGCATGCGATTGAGAAATTGCATGGACCACAACTCATAGTTGGTCCCATCCATCTTAGCGATGGGAGCCGTGCTCTTGAAGACTCCAGATGAAAAAATATCACCATTGTTCTCTGACATGATGGGAAAACGACCGAACAATGGAACTCAACTAGGGACTATACCGAGATGAACGAGTCTACATGATCATAAAGAGGATTGGTTACGTATAGACTCATACAACCATACTCATCAATCATTGTTACTCGCTTGGACCGAAATGTGAACCCCCTCGGATCCGGGTATCCGTTTACACACGTTCGTACTAATACATTGGCATGCCATCGCACAAAGTATTGAAAACGGGGAAAATTTTTTGTGTTTGGTGCTGTTGCATATGACATTCACATTTAATGAATAAACCGCATAGACAAGAAGAAGTGCCACCAATATTTCATTCATTTCCATATAACATTACATGTAACAAAAGAATGTATTACAATGTACATGTAGATCCCAAAATATATGACTGAAGAGGAAGGAAGTATATTACATCATAAGCTAAACCAAAAATTGAAAAAAAAGAAACGTACCATCTAATATATACACGATCACCAGATGTCATCAGCAGCTACTACAGTGTAGGCTCCTTGCCTGCCATGCGTGCAAGGAAGAAGAGGTATCAGCGGTTGCTGGTACTTCCCATAATTATATTATTATATACAAAAATGGTATTTAAAGTTGTTACAAAAGAGGCAAGTAGAAAGGTATAAACATCTAAAATTTACATCTACTTGCAATATAAAAAGGTTTTCAAGTTGCTTGTATGTACCTACATTGCTCACCCATTATCCCAACATTTCTCATATATATAACATACTTATCTTGTAATTGATTATTCATAAGTATATGTGTGTATATATATATTTTCATATTGTTCAGATATTATGTTTGTGGATTTTGACGATGTGAAAGGTGAGATTGGAAAGGTTTATTGATTTATTTAATTCTCAAGTCTAGTGGATAGTTTGTGGTCTTAGTCAGTGTGCGGCCTCACACTATGACTCTAAGACATCGGGATTGCCTTAGGGTTGGGGTGCCTCCGTAGGCATACTGTGTTGTATAATGCATCATAACTAAGTTCCCAACACATCCACTAGCTTATAGGGATTTCGAATCAAATTTTATTGTAGTTACTTCCAACCAACTCAACTTTGATTATAACTCATCCAAACCTCAACTGCAACTGTCTCAGGTGTAACTCCAGATGACTTAGATGTAGAATCGCCAAGTCTGCTGACGAAAATAAACAAAACTCAAGCGGTGAGGCAGCCTACAAAAGGGCTCTTCCGTCTCTCCCTCTAATTGGAAGTGCGGTCTAATAGAGGGAAATGTTTACTCCAAAACTACGTCCCGGAGACGGGTGAGAGAGACTCTCCGGAAAAGTCACTCTAGAAAATGACCCTACCGGTAACGGGCAAACGAGCTCGTACGGAAAAACTAAAATCAATGATCCCCCGCATGGGTATCCTAAAACATAGGGGTCAGCGGAACTGGTCAAAAGTTTGGATCCCAACGAGACGTAAAAACACTGTGAGCTCGCGTAAAAACCGTGAAGGGACTGGAATCCTAGACCCGCGCACTTGGCGTCCGCTGTCCTAACTGGGCTTCCTTTCCTCCTCCCAGTTGAGAGTCACCACGCTCTCGCATAGTCAGGTGTAAGAATCACCGTGACTAGCATTAATAATTATCAGTCAATAATTTATAGTCAATAATTTATAACCACGGGTTTCATATGTTTCACAGTATTGTATGTCACGTGTCTGGCAACACATGTAAGCAAAATCATAGCAGGATATGGGCAGACAGTTGTTTTCAACATCCTAGTAAGAGTTTACATAACTTTAATTTAGTAAAATATGCATTATCTGAGCTCCTTATCCATTCAAACAGGTTTATAATAGAGCTAAACAAATCTGTTATTCTTTCAAGGAATCATTTAAAACCATGTTTCTTCATTAAAGGCCAAAGGCGTTGCAACATCTTATCATAATGTGCTCTTAAAGAAAATAGATGACCAGATGAGGTTCTGGTAGTAATTTTGCACATTCACCCTTCTGCACCCTTCTGAGAATTGCTCCCCCAATTTGGTATATATTTATTTATTTTAAAAAATGAATGTTTAAACGAAAACAACCACATGGGAGAACACTTCATACATAATACGTAGATATAAAAGCCCAATCTAATCAAGTGATCTTTATCAATTCAAGTTAATACCAGTAAACATAGCTATTTATAAAATAAAAAGGAATCATTTTTTTATACCTTCCCTATTTGCACAACCAGGCCCACATCTTAATTAACACAAAAGCATCTGATTGCATAATGAAGGCAAATGAGAAAAAAAAAACATCCCTATAACTCTTAGTTACTGGCCCATTTTTTTGATTCACTTTAAGAGGACATCTAAGATGATTTCACTCTACATAATAGATCAAGCCCTTAAACGCTGCAGATTTTTATTTTATTCTCATGCTATATTGAGAACAAAATGTGCAAATTCATGCCCCTTGCATTCACCCAAGATATCCAGTGTTTCTCATCTATATTTTCCGAAGTATGAGATTACCCAAAGTGAAGAATCCAGCCAAGAAAATATGATGAACTCAGCTATTTCCAAAACATTTTTCTGTTATCAGTTATCACAAACTAACGTTGTGCACAGATAATTTACATGGTCATATATATTTGCTGACTAATAAAAAAACCTACTTGGACTACTGCAACTATATGTCTCAGAGGAAGACCAAAGACAATCACCTAAGTTTCCATATTCGTGTAAAGGCATCCTAAGATACATATTCGATTGGTTCTGGAATAATCATTCAAACACAATAACTTTAAGGCATCATCCCTTAACCAATCTCTAAAACATAATTTATGCAAAATCCAGCAGAGATCAATACCAGATCAAATTTATTCCCTATATAAACTGTAACTAAATTTCCAATATCCCGAAATTCAGATACAACGAAAAATACCATAGAAATTGTTGCATCTTGAATCTCAATGCGGAGCACTTATCCCACAGCAATTATCGGAGATAAAATCGACACGAATAGCAACAAGAAGGTTTAATTGGTACATGCATGGCAGCAATTTGGAAGGAGTAGGATTGTACCTCAAATCCCTAAATGTTGGGTATCAAAAATTGTAAGAACAGTAGGGAACACAACCATTTCAATCTGATGTTTGGGGCAGCAACAAGAAGCTTTAATTGGACTGGAGAGGCTGCTACAAGACTCCTCGGTTGGAGCTTCTTTGGAAATTAATGTGAAATTTTGAGAATGGCGGAGGGAATTAGGAATAAAGAGGAGAGGGTCTTTAACGGTGGAAATGGGGAGGGGTTTGGTAGGTTGTGTTTATATAGTAAGGAGAGGGTCCTCTTGATGTTGCCAAGTGAGATCATTAAAGAGCCAAGTGGATATGCAAGCATATCCAGCCGTGCATGTACAATGACCGTAAAAAAAACTTTTTTTTAAACCCAAAATCTTTCTTTATTTGACATTCTTAAAGTTGTCCGTAATCGTACATCGAGTGTCGGAAATTGATATGCAATATCTCGATTTGATCATCTCTGAACGACGATCAAAATGAGTATAATATTGATATACTTTTGATCGGGTTTTGAATGGCAGAAATTTTCGAGATATGATTTTGTTTTATGGTTAAATTTTGTGAAATTAAAATACCAAATGACCTCCAATCGACGAACGGTCAATTCCGTTGGTCTTCTTTCATCGAATCGGATCTAATGACGGTCTCGACTCGTTTCGCGGTTTCTGAATTTACATTGCGACTTTTCCACAGCACGCACTAAGATATGACTGATTTTGGGTCCCGAACGACTTTTAATTTGCGATCTATTGAACGATTTCGGTCTTTTAGCCTTGGCCAACAACTTTATTGGGTTAATTAGACCCAAGCTGGATCAGATTCGGTTTTGTGTGGATTCCGGATGTTACACGAAAAAACACGATTTATGGATCTGAAGTCATGTTTTCCAGTCAAAATCAAATCGATTCAGACTACTACTCAAGCTATAGAGTTGCACGGATGCATACGGGAGG
Source organism: Ottelia alismoides (assembly GCA_037367405.1). NCBI lineage: Eukaryota > Viridiplantae > Streptophyta > Magnoliopsida > Alismatales > Hydrocharitaceae > Ottelia > Ottelia alismoides. Next base: position 227,161 of record JAZKJV010000568.1, read on the forward strand.
TCCTGCGATGGCCTGGAGGGGTCGGGGAAGGGCTTGGGTGGCCTGGGAAGGTCTGATCGACGGCTTGGCCAGCCTGGCAGCAGCCTGGGCAACCGTCAATGGGTTGTACGGCAGCGAGAAACCCAAGGCAGCTTGGGCGGCGACGGCCTGTGATGGGGGGAGGGCCTGGCAGCGTCGAAGGAGATCCGGGAAAGGCCTAGGCGGCCTGGGGTCGGGCGATGGCGGAGGAGGTCGGGTGGCGGCGACGGATGACGGCGAGCGGGGTAGGGTTAAGGTTTTGGTGGGATAAGGGAACTCCGGTGTAGGACCGTCACTCAGATACCATATTGAGGGAAATAAATTGATTGCATTAATGAGAGGCCCTTGGGTTCTCTTATATAGGAGAGGAACCTATTGGGCATATTACATAAAGTAGGCAAAATAAATAGATAACTAGAAACGGAAAGAAAGATAGATAATATCTCAGTACACTACATACAAGCATTATGCATTATGGATAACTATTGACCAGTTGACCAAGTCTACCCATTTATCTTGGTCAACTTGACTTGTATACCGATGGACTTAGCCATACATTTAACATGCCATCCAGACACCGAAGGATCTGCTATGAGCATGCACAGTTGAGTGGAATGGATCTTAAAAGGATCACATTTCATTTGTTGAGTTCACAACAACTACTACCATGTCAACATTGGGCATGGCTCCTTTTAAGATGCACAATGTCATTATGTTGGCAAAAAATGGGTAATAAGGAGATAAAACCCATTTATGTCATAGAAGAGACTGTAAGGGGTCGTTCGGTTGGGAGGGTACCTCTCTCTATTGCGGGTCCCACATTTCTCTTTTAAAAAAAAATAAATAAATCAATTTTCCATCAACAATTCCATCAAAAAAATAATATATTATACCATCATATCATATAAAAATTATAAACTACTCCACTTTTACTCACTTTTCCAAACTTCAATACAATCACATCACAATAACTACTCACTTTTTCAAACTTCAATACTCATATCACAATAAACCCACTTCTAACACACCCCCAGTTTAACCCTCTATCCAAACACCAAAACACAAAAACAGGTTACCCTCTACCAGTTTAAGCCGTCCTAACCCGCGTACCAAACGCACCCTAAGGGTCGTAAAGACGACCAAGGAGAAGTTGTTGATCATACAGAGCCATTAGAAGAGATACACCAACACGACATGTTGGGACGTTGAGTTCGAAGCTGTGGATTTTGTTTTTCTAATGATATCTCCAATGAAGGGCATCTAGAGATTTGTTGTTAAGGGAAAGTTGGCATCGTGATTTATTGACCCATTCAAGATTCCAGCTCATGTTGTGAAGATGGCGCATAAAGAAGCCAGTCCCCCACACCTGTAGGGCATGTATGACGTGTTTTACATGTTCAACTAGCAAAGGTAATTTAAAGATCCTAGACATGTGGTCTGCTTATGGACTTGGCAATTGAGCCAAACATTTCTTCCCTGAAGCACCTTTGCAGATCTTAGATCATGCAGTTAAAAATCTATGGTGAAAAAAGATTCCATTGATGAAGATCATGTGAGAGATCTAGAATATCTAGAATATCATGAATGATCTTTTGTTTTAAGAGAAAAGATTCTTTTCTCGATTGTGTTTCTCGAAAAGGACATGTTCTCCCTTACATCACGAGTGTTTGGCTCTGTGACCTTTGTTCATAATATGATGCATGGTCGTGACAAGCTCTCCCCTAGAGCTGTCAATTATCTTTGTTGGCTACTCTAGTACCCTAAAGGGGTACTGTTATTTTGATCCTCTTCGGCAGAAATACTTTGCCAGTGATGATGTCACCTTCTTTGAGTTTGTTATGTATTTCTCTTCTACAGGTGACAGGTTGTCTCCATTTGACTCCAGTGAGTAGTTTTACATGCCTCCTCATATGCCTCCACCTCCTCCAATACCTACTTTGCATCGGCCACCTCCACCACCACCTCATGTACCTCCACCTGCTCTTGTTGATGCCCCTGGATCACAACCTAATATGGTAACGTAATTTCTGTTACATGTGTTTACTCGTAGGTCTCGCACTATTCTCATTGTTCATTGGACTTACCAATCATCCAACACGCCTCGAATATGTAATGAGAACATTGTTTTTACTGATGGCACTACGGAATTGTTTGTGCAATAAGATACTTTACAGGATGAGTAGGTGCCCTCTCAGGAGGGTAGTTTACATGTTCAGAATGTGGCAGATGATCTAGATGCTTCCTATTGCTCCGTGGAAGCAGAGACGTACTTGTGTTACATATCATCTTGCGGTTCATGTCTCCTTGAGCAAACTTTCAGAGGACTTTTAGGAGATTTGTTGTGGCACTATCAGCCGTGGATATGCCATTGACATATCAGGAGGTCATACATGACAGTCAGTGGTATCTTGTCATGGAGGGTGAAATGGTCGTGCTACAGTCGTGTGGCACTTGGAGCATTATTACAGCTCCTACAGGAGCATATGTTGTTGGATGCAAGTGGGTGCCTACAGTGAAGCACCGAGCAGATGGTAGTGTAGACCGCTACAAAGCGAGACTTATGGCGTATGGGTTCACTCAGACATTGGGATGGACTATCAAGATACATTCTCTCCAATGGTTAGGCATTCTATACTGCATATTCTTCTTTTTGTTTCAGTGACACGGATTGGCCCCTTTACCAGCTAGATGTTAAGAATGCATTTCTCTATGGTGACCTACAGGAGAAGGTCTACATGAAGCAGCCACCTGAGTTTGCTGCTGAGGGGGAGTGTCAGAAGATTTGCAGGCTTCTCAAGGCGATCTATGGCCTCAAGCAGAGTCCAGGAGCATTGTTCCAAAAGCTCTCAAACTTGATAGAGCAATAATGGCTCGTGAGATCGCTTGTCGATCTCTCACTGTTTGTTCACAGGACTCAGAGAGGTAAGGTTGCCAAACTTATTTATGTTGATATCCTTGTTTACATGGGATGGAGAGCGGGATATCTAGGCTGTTAAGGATCTCCTAGGTCAGCAGTTTGTTACCAAGGACCGTGGTAGTCTACGCTACTTCTTTGCATTGGAGTTTGTTAGGAACCAACGAGGTCTTGTGATGACTTAGAGGAAGTACGTTATAGATCTCTCTAAAACTGGCATGGTAGATTGCATGCATGCCATTACTCCCATGGACTCGAACTTGAAGCTGTATAATGATGATACTGAAGAGGTAGATTAGAGGAGGTACATGGAGCTTGTTTGGAAGCTCCTATATGTGAAAATCATAAGGCCAGATATATCCTTTGCAGTAAGCAAAGTAAGTCAGTTCATGGAGCAGCCTAGACTAGCACATATGGATGCAGTTCATACGATTCCGAGGTATCTGAAGGCCTTACCTATCACTGGTCTTCTATTCAGCAAATGTACATTCCTTACCGTTACAATGTGCAGATGCAGTTTATGCAGGGTGTCTCAAAGACAGAAAGTCTTCCCCTGGCTTTGCAATGTTCATAGGGAGTTCCTTGGTGTCGTGGAAGAGCAAGAAGTAGACAATGGTTGCCAGATTCATTGCAAAATTAGAATACAGGGCCATGCTACAGGTTAGTACAGGGATGATGTGGGTAAGATCTGCTCTTACCGACCTAATAGTTGATGTGCCTCTTCTCATGCACCTCCAATGTGACAACCAGGTTTCTCTCTTCATCGCCAACAACCCAACCTTCCATGAGAGGACCAAGAATATCGAGATAGACTGTTATTACACTCCAAACATGATACAGAAGGGTCTTATCTCCACTACTCATGTTAGCTCAAGAAATTAGACGACAGATGTACTTACCAAGTCCCTAGCCAGAGGGCCTTATCAGAGATGATGTTCCAAGCTGAGCATGATTGATATCTACGCTCCAGCTTGAGGGGGATGTTGATATATCATTTAATTTTATCTCTTTTATGCATTTTCATTATGTAATTTGCCCAACGGTTCTCTCCTCTATATAAGAGAATCCTATAGCATCATGAATAAGAAAGTTATTGTTTTTTTCCCAGCAAAGTTGAATTAAAATTTGAAGTTTATCCATATCTCCCTTCCGTCACTCCTTCCACACAATCTTTGTGCTTCTTCTCCAAAATCCCATGCAACTTGTGTGTCTTCTCTTCCTCCACCTCCCAAATTTCTTCCACTACATATTTTCGGGATTTTCCATCTGCATCATGCTGCCTCTCGCGGCGGTCAATATAAAACTCCATTTTCTTGTGGTCACACATTTCATCATGCTGCCTCTCACGGCGGTCAATATAAAACTCCATTTTCTTGTGGTCACACATTTCCTTAACAGTACTACAAACTAGATAACATGTTGCCACATTTTGTTTAACCGGCAGGGAAAAATGTTGATTTTAATTATGTGTTAAATATGTAGTTTCTCCTACTAGTAGTGCCCAATTTACAATTTTTGTCATAACATTTTTCTCTCTAGTTCAAACTCTTCATCAGCTGAGATTCTACTTTAATAAAATGATAAGGCTCTCCTCATATAGACGGATATACTACCATTGCCTGATCATTGTTATTCATCCAAAGTAGTGTACTAGGAGAGATGTAGCTCCTTGATCGTGGATGTAAGATTGTTGAAAATTAGAAAAGGAGAGAATGCAGAGAGGGGACTAGTGCAGCATACAGTCTTGTTCTCGGAGAGGGAGATCTATATACGTGGAGAAGGGGGCAGCGAAAGATGTGGTCATAAAGAGGGGTGGAGAGATGTGACATGGATCTAGTTCACTGATTTTTTTTAGAAACTCATCTTGGTCAAGGTTCTTATTCGACTTCGAATCATTCACTAACTAAATGAAGCTGTTGTTGCATAAGGTGTAATGTTCTTAAATGTTTCGGTGCTACTACAGTATCTGTTATTGATTATGCAATATTAATAAAGGCATTCATGTAATACACATTTTAGATTGTCAGTCTTCTTTGTTTATTTGACAATGGCATATTGACTGTTGCTATCTAAACTTTATCGCATTTATACCAGGGTAAGCTGCAGGATGGAAGAGAGGTTGCAGTGAAGCAACTCTCTATTACGTCGTCAGGTCATGGAAAGCAGCAATTTGTGGCAGAAATCGGTACGATAACGACCGTTCTGCACAGGAATCTAGTGAAATTGTATGGATGTTGCTTTGAGGGAAACAGGCGACTCCTCGTTTATGAATATCTAGAAAACAGGAGCCTCGATCAAGCACTTTTTGGTATGCCAGAAAAACTAATATCAGCATTATATTGCAATTTGTCTTTAGACTCTTTACAACTATGAGAAATTATGTGCATGCAGGTTCCAATGAAGTTTATCTCGATTGGCCAACACGATTTAGTATTTGTTTGGGTATAGCGAGAGGATTAGCATATCTACATGAGGAATCAAGTTCTAGGATCGTGCATAGGGATGTGAAGGCCAGTAATATCCTGCTTGATAGTGATCTCAATCCAAAGATTTCTGATTTTGGTCTGGCGAAGCTTTTTGATGATAAGAAGACACATATAAGCACTCGAATTGCCGGAACGATGTAAGAGCATTCACAGTGGTTACTTCATTTCATACTAAAATTTTTATGAACCAAAACTAAGCAATATTCATGCACATTTTGTGCAGAGGATATCTTGCTCCAGAGTATGCATTGAGAGGCCAGCTTACAGAGAAGGCTGATATATTTAGCTTTGGAGTCGTTGCTCTTGAGCTTGTTAGTGGACGTCCAAACACAGACACCTCTTTAAGTGAAGAAATGATTTATCTTCTGGAATGGGTAAGCACGTCTGATATATTGTAGAAGCTAAATTGCATATGTCAGATGTTCAATTATCCTATTTGTGCAACAAATACTAACTACCAAGGTCCTTAGGTGTGGCACTTGTGCGAGAACAACCTCCAAGTGGAGTTGGTGGATCCAAAACTGGACACATATGACAGAGAAGAGGCCCTGCGTGTAATAAAAGTTGCTCTCATTTGCACGCAATCATCACCTTCCTTGCGCCCATCCATGTCAAAAGTGGTGAGCATGCTATCAGGGGACATTCCAGTTGGTGAGATCACTTCCAAGCCTGCTTACCTTACAGATTGGCACTTCAAGGACAATACCAGTAGCATGTACAGCACTGATGTCTCTAGTGCATCGCAAGCTCTGGTTAGGAACACCCAGCCAGGCACTTCATCTGCCGAGAGATCATGGTCTTACCCCTACTCTCCTAAAGATACTAGTTCAATTCTGCATGATTCCATTGGAGGTGGAAGGTAATTTTCTCATATTTATCTCGACTCAGTCAAGACCAACCAGGCCTTCATTCATCTTGCATGTAGAATGTCACTCGCCGCGTAGTCTGATTGTAATGTCATGTGTATGGTGGCATCAAATTCCACGTACTGTAAAGACTTTGAGATTTATCCAGACGTGCACTCCCTGCTCATTTAATTTTGTAAAATTATAGTCTGTTCAAAAAAGACTAAACAGGTGTCCTGTTTTTGTGGAGATTGGTAAACTGTACTCATAATCTGTAGAACAGAGAAAGTGAGGTTCATCTTCTTTGCTTGTAAAAAAAAGTTGACCCATGTGCATTGCAGCATTTACCTAGTAATATAAAGTTATGTACGTGCCAATTAATGTCAAGATTAAATGATCCAAACCTGTTATGTTAACTTTTTAGGTGTTGTTTGGAGGTTAGCTCCCAAAATTTGGGTTCTCTCTCATTTTAAGGAGGATTTTTCCGAAGGCTAACCCCCATTTCCAACTCGTGGGCCCCACAATATATTTTTTATTCTCTATCATATGTGACACACCTTCAAACTATGCTCTCTTGCTTAATATATAAAATTACTCGTTTCTCTTTCATCCATTCCAACAAAAGCATATCATAATATACCATCTTATCATCTAAAAAAATATAAAATAGTCAACTTTTAATTGTTTTTTCCAACTTCAATACAATCGCATCTTATGAATATTGGAAGAGAAGTTAAATATATACTTAAAATTTTACTGGTCATCTTCCTATTGAAGTAAGTTATTAGTCTGGTATTACAAGCACTACGACAAAAAAGTCATATTACAATGAATAGTTTAATATTCATTGTAATATCATCCATAGTTAGATCTATTTTAACAAATATTATTCATTATTCAATTATTTAAATTCCAAATGAATAGCGTATTCATTGCTATATTTGCTAGAAATGAATCATATTGATTATGCCTAAACCATGTTACTATATTTGCTGTCCGATTTAATTGATTTTTAATTCGTTTGCTAAATTTAAATACATCCTGTCTGATACGTCTATGCTGAAACATCACTTCCGTTTGATTTGATTTTAGACACTGCTTTGAAGAACTCATATAAAATTTGCGAGAACAAGTGCATGCAAAATTTACAGCAGTTTCTCATAAAAATCAATATTTTTAGCTCAAGATGTACAAAAATATTTATCGAACATAATAGCATAGATAAACAGGAAAATCGGATTTTTTTAAGCTAATTATACCGCAGTTAGTTGATATCGAAACTTTTTTTTATGCGGGACAAGGTTCCCTTTAATCCAATTTATCATGTTGACAAGTATTCAAATTGTGTAAGTCCAAGTTGTTAAGAAGTATAGGTGTTCATTAAGTTAGTACCCACCCCATTTGATCATGACCCAACTCGTTCCATCGTTACCGAACCTTGGGTTGACCGGATCTATGTCCACGAGTATCCAATCCTGATGGGTATATGGTTCATTGAGTGAGTAAAGGATACCCATGCTATGTATAAGGCGGCACAGATATATAGCCAGTTAAGTCTCGCACCCTCGAATATATGGTTTTACGTGCAGTTGACAAGTTACCATATCATCGTAGGTTTTTAAATATGAATATAGATGCGGATACATATTTTGATGGATTTCAACATTAAATTGCCATATCCTTGATAAACCGGTACAATTAGAAAATGGATGCAAGTTAGATATGGATAATAATAAGCACACAACTTAAATATACATGTATCGTGTGGCTTACACATGATACTAATGTACTAAATGTATTTATTTACTAAAAATTATATCAAATATGGTAAAAGAATCTATAAAATCACGTTACATATATTTAAAAATAAATATGCATCTTTATTTATATATTAAAATGAATATACATATACATATACAGATATTTGACGATATCAAAGTGATATCCATTTTAAAACGGATGTAAATGTCATAATCTGCATAAAATGAATACATCAGTGGATCGGGTATGAATATATCCCTATCCATTTGCATTCGAATTCTCATAATAACACCGCTTTTATTAGATAGAGCTTAATTACACGCAATTTATGGTTACTTTTGACCCAAGATAGATCTGAATGGAGGCAAATAAACTGTAGCCGACCCCTACTTAATGTGGGAAAATATTTTTTTGGTATTATTGTTGTTGTATTACGTGACATTATTGAGATACATAACCCCCACTTTGAGAATAGATATATGAAATTCGATGCTTGTAGAAAAAAACGATATTTTATTTCAGACATCCCTAGCTAGATGCTTGATGTCGTCATCGTATGTCTCACAACAAATTTGGCTACTCTCCACATGTATATGATATAAAGTTCAGATAAGAAAATTATATTAAAACATGTACTTCTTTGCAAGATGGACACCACACTGCTCATGATTATAGGACGAGGAGCCGCCATAAGGAAGAGACTCTTTATTTGGTTGCAGGGTTGGGCATAGGACGAGGAGTTTCGTTTGGTTGCAGGGTTGGGTTGGGGTACCTCGGGGTACCCCTCCTTCTAATCCTCTTCGCAGTTTACTATTCACAGGGGTACTCCAACCCAATCCAACCCTGTCCAACCCTGCAACCAAACGAAACCTTGGTGCTGAAGAGATAGGTCGTTTACTGTTGAAAAAGCATATGTTGTTTTTCCTGCTCAAGTTTTTTTTTTCTGAAAGGGTTCATGGTCAAGTTGTGTCGATAGATGAGGAGGTATCTGGGGATTGTGCAAGGATATGGGCTTGGAAAATCTCCATGAGAATTAACATCTTCCCGTGGCTAATGAGAAGATGGCGAATTATGACAAGAGCTAGACGAGCTAGGATATTCCTATGGTGTGACGAGATTTGCAAGAGATATGGAGAAGTGGTTGAAGACATAGAACACATGTTCTTTAGATGCCCAAGATAAGGGAGATGTGGCGGTCGCGGACCTATTGGGCATCCAATGATACAGAGTTATCTCGTCACGGAGCTCACTTGGCAGAGGTTGGACGGGTTCAACGACGGAAGAATCAATGTTTGTGTGCATATTTGGGTCATCTGGCTGGCTAGGAACAACTTTATCTTCAATTAAGGGATATTTTACTGTGGAAATGTAAATGACCATGCCAAAGCTCTCTTTTGATTACTAAATATTTTTTAGGATGGGTCTCTAATGGAAATTCATCCCATCATTTCTGAAAATCATTATGGCCAACTCGAGAGGTATGAAATAGACTAGGGCATATGAACATATATCACGACAGAGGACATCGGAGCGTAAGGCGACGCGTCCCCTCCTTGGCCACCTATAATTCCTTCCCCGGATGCATTTATAAGGGGTCCACTATTGAAGACGTAGAATAAAAATTAAGTTACGAAAACATTGTATATACGGACAATGTCCAATCATTTATTAAAATAAATAGAATCTAAGTAATATGGAGAGCACGTTATTTATTTTGATTTAATTTTTAATCGAGAATTCAAAATGGTTTGGATATTTTTCAAAAAAAAAAAAAGATTGACTAGTCATACATTGTTTTGCCTATTGACTTTAAAAACTATTCTGAGTTTAAGGATCCACTCGGACAAGACGGATCATCTGTTGTAATACAACAGGTGTTGTAACAGGGATTCGTCTGATGGGGATCGGACGATCCTTATTGAGGGTCGACCATCTCCACCCCCCTATGAGGGTCGTCCGATCTGAGCTGATCCCTATGTTACAACACCCGTTGTATGATGGTAGAGGATCCGTCCTCCCATTAGGATCATCCTAGGCCGATCAAATTGGATCATTACTGATTGGATATCGAATGCAGGTTAGTGAAATGACTACCCATGTAATAATATCGAAGGAAATGGGTTAGGTTGTGTATCCTATGGTTGATGTTACTTTTAATCTTTGTGAGTATTAGATGTAGTACCATCTCTTTTACTTGTATTTACAACTTCCCCATTGCAATAAATATTAATTGATGTTATATGTATAGCATCAGATAGTTTAACAATGATTAGTACAAGTTTCAACTAGAAAGGCAGGCTATAATCTATAATTATTATATGATGTCATTAGATAGATAATACTAAATAAAATATTAGCTTTAATAAATAAATATAATTTTATAATGGATATTATTCATTGTTATATACATGATATCGGATGTCTTAGCGCGTATTTACACAAGTTTTGAAGAAAAGACAATCTATAACTAACGTTATATAAATAGTTGCTGGAATATATATATATATATATATATATATATATATATAGCTATAAATAAGATGCATTTTTTTTGCATAGCTATAAACAATTGATTGATTTTATTTATTCAAAATATTTTGATATTTTTCTCAAATCATGTAAGGTCAAGAGAGTAAACAAATTAAAATTTTGAGACAGATATATCAACAATTCTATTTTAAATAATCAAGGAATAACCTACATAACTAATTACGTCAGTGATATTTAAAGTTATTAGAAAATCATAATAATTAATATAAATATTTAAATAATAAAAAGGCTTGAAATATGGAAGATGAATTTTGGACCTCATTTTATGCGTATTTGAACGTGAATTGGTTTTAAATGCAGATGTAGATTTGTGAATGTGGATGTTAATTTTTAATGATATGGTGACTTTAGCAGACTATTGCAAAAGCTGCTTTTTTATTAGGAAAACATTTGTGGCTACATGGGCACCCCTTTTTAGTGCTCGATGTAGTAGAAGATCGTCATCACTTCTCACATTAAGAATGTTTCGTAGGTTGCCACTATTACCGTCACAATATTCAACTATGGTGTGATCACAATTTTTTTACTATTATGGAATATAACTATGTAATTTGCAGATATATGTGGTTGCGAATTGTGAATAATACCATAATGTGACTACTCTTGCAGCAGTGCTCCTTTCAAGGTAGTTAGGGTTAGTTACTGATGATCGATCGGTCAGAGGTGCTTAATGTCGGATCTTAAAGCAGCATGCAGTGTCTGAGAGATCGGATTCGGCAATCGCTCTATCGACCCTCTCTCGGCACTCACACATAGCTCAATCCTAGTCAGCAAACAATGAACCCATGAATAATATATAGCTTTGAAAATATGTGAGGTAAAATTTATTGTACCCTACAAAATGTGTATATAATAAACAAGTAGTATGGTTCAAACCATTGACAACAGAGGATCGAGATAACTAATCTGATTATATTTTGTATTTTTTTAGCTTTTTTCTAAATTTATGTGGGTTTCTAACTATATATGAATTTTTATGGATTGTTAATTGTTTCATAATTTTAAATTTTTATTTTCTTCTTAATTTTTCATATTTTTAGTTTCTTTTTTATTTTTGAAATATAATATACTTATATATAATAATAATGATAATATATTTGATATAAGAAGTATATAAAGTATATAATATATCTAGGGTTTTATATTTCTAAATATAGTCATAATATAGTAAATAAAATATTTTTGTATTTTTAATATCTTTCTTTATTTTTGGTAACTTTTATAGAATTTTTGCTCATTTTAATGTATTTTAAATGTATTAAAATGGACAATACAGTGGACATATTAAATAACCAAAATATTATTGAGTTTTAAAAATAGGTAATAGTGTACAAAATTCCTAAAACTATTGCTAATAAATACTATATATAATGAAAAAACTATATAACAAAAATAATATTTTTGGGTTTTTACTTATTACTGATTTTTATAGTGTTTTAAGGTTTTTGTAATTTTTAAGGTTTTCTTTTTATGTATTTTAGTGATTTTTGATATAAGTTATAATATTGAATAATAAAAGTACTCTATTTTTCTAGAATTTTTAGTTGTGTTTTAATATTTGTGCAATTTTAATAATCAAAATAGGTAATACAAATACATTTTCTATTTTTAATAAATAGAAAAAATAATTTAAAAGGCATGCAAAAATATATGTCAACAAGCACTGTTGCAGGCACTTAAATTAATTTTCCTATATTTTTTGGAACAACAAAATTTATAAAGATAAATATATAAAAAATTAAAACTATGAACTAATAGGGACCTAAACATAATTTATACAAACTTAAACTTCATTTAATAACCAGTCTAGAGCCTACAAGGGCGTTGCGATATTTTTTACAAAAATGACCTCGAGTTGACAAGGATAAGACCTATATGCAATAACAATAAAATTCAGGGTTCGAATCACATTTTTTACCTAAAATGTTACACTTAAATAAATATTTACAAGGTTTTTTTATTAAATACAGAAGGTACAGAGGGATGTGACATAAATTACCCACTTAGGTGCACGATCTAGTGGCTGCTAATGCGCTCCGCGACATGCTTAAGTGGATCGGGCAGTTGTGGAGGGCTTCATTTCACCTTGATATGAATGGCCCAAATTAGACCTGAGCCAAGACTTTAATCCAACGGTGCTCGAGGGGTGATGAATCTCCATTTCAACACCTTTATTCTATCATTTTGTCATTAAAAACCGTAGTAAATGCGCGTATATACCCTTAATTCATGCATTTTAGCATTCATGCATTGTTGTGTAAATAGTATATAATTTTTAATGCCAAAATTATAGAATAAAGAAAAGAAAAGAAAAAGAATAAAATATAATCATGACACCTTGGCATCTCGATGACTAGGTTGACAAGGAATAAAGTATGGAGAGATAAGGATCAAAATACATTAAAAATACATTTTATTTATTCATTTATTATTCATTTTTAGGACCCATTTTTAGTTCAACTTTTTATAACTTCAATAAAGAAACTTTGAATATGAAATTTGTAGATATATAGTTAAATATATAAAAATACAAAATTAATTTTACATAAAAATGATATACAATATACAAAACACAACCTAAACTAGATTCCAAAATCTCAACCTTACAGACCCATATCTCTCAAATAAAACTCAAAATATATCAAAATCACTTTAATTGTATATAACTTTTAATAAGCTATTTAATGAAGGTGGTTTCATATTTTTTGGAGTTAATGTGTGAAAGTTAGGTTTTGGACTCCTATTGTATAATTTACCTGATTAAAATATTCATTTTATTTATTACTCATTATTTTTATAATTTTATATTTTTTAATTTTGTAAATGTTATTTATACTATATGTACATATAAAAATAGGAATAAAATAATAAATAAAACATTAAAATAAAATACTTATGTAAAATACATAGGTAAAATACTTATACTTATACCTATCTAATTAATACATATATTTCATTAAATGTATATAATATATAAAAAAAATATAATAAAAATATCTTTATATATCTTAAAAATAATTTATAATTATGTAACATAATAAAATAAAACAATAAAATCAAAAATACAAAATAAAAATAAAAGACCTAAAAGTATAGATGAATATACCTATAATGTACCCCCAAAAAGTAACTTGTAATTGCAAAGCTTTAAAAAAATAAAAAAATCATAATAACATACTTTATAAAATAATAAACATTTTTTATTTTATAACCTAAAATTAATAAATTCATTTAGTATTTTGTATTAATTGTTTTATTATTTTTCCAGGGGTTTTTCCTGGTTGATCCACGTGGACCAACCATGTGCCAGGGAGAGTTGACTACGGGTCAACTCTCTAACCCACCTCCTGTGTCTGTCAAACCTTGTTTCTTACTATTTTTGTCGCTTTTTTTTGCGTCCCACACCATTCATCATTTTGGGAAGATTCCTCGACGACTTTTCCTTCCCCGATCTATGCTCATACTTGCCTGATGCTTTCCTTGGACTTTGGATCACTGGATCACTATTGTTTCCCTCGACTTAACCTTTACAAAAGATCCTATGAATTTCAATTTGATTTTTTTTGGGGGGGGGCTCCTCTGACCTAATCTATCTCCGTCTTGGTGTGCTCTAGATCGAGGAGGGTGACATCCTCCTCTCTAGCATCTTTGTGGCGGTGTTAGACGGGCTTTAGGTGCGTCTCCACCACCTCTGGCGATCTGTCACCGTCGCGTTCTGTTGTTTGTGTCTCCGGTCACAGAGGTATGTGTTTTCTTGTGTTTTCTAGCTTAGTTTCAATCCTAGTTAATTTAGTTCACTTCGTTTATCTTTTAATCACATGTTTTGGCTTGATATTCCCACCCCATAGTTCGTCAGAGCTAGGACTCCAGCAAACATCTCCACTGTATTATACCATGTTATCGACCCATATTCCACCTCTTCTTCCCCTCCTGACACTTCTCCACCCGTTCCACCCATCGTCCACCTTCGATCCCTATTGGATTGAAGATCCCATGCTCCTTCCACCGCCTCTCCGCCGGAGCATCCGTTGATGCCATTCCACCACCAATCTCCTGTTATAATGTCCTCCGCCTACTTGCCAAACCATCATCATCCTTTCTAACCCATTTGCAAGTTGAGAAGGACCCTCTGAGGGGTCAATTTGGATCCAAGAAGAGCTCATGGAGCAACAGGTCGTCCTTGACCTCGTGGAAGCACAACGTCGACCATCGCGCCATTTTGACACCTCCAGAAGGTAGAGCATCTCCTCTGGAAGATTTCACAACTCGAGGAACCGCCAGAGATAGTCGAACTGCGTTGAATCGTCGCTTGAAGTTCATCCGAGCGTGGTTCTTCGTGTGTTCTTGCAGATGGCCTCGCAACCGTCCGATCGAGTCCCCTTCTTCCATGAGAGCATCTAGCGTTGAATTCCGCTCATTACCAGTCGTTAGATCATCGAGTAAGATCTAATCGTAGCCATTCGAAGCCGAATTGTCATCGGGCTCCCCTATGACGCCAAGTGGCAAGTAAACACCCATCCAGCTAGTAGGGTATTTTGCATACATATCCCCGCGGTTTTTTTATTTTAATATTTATACTCTAAACTTTCATCTGCAACTCATATTATTTTGTAATATTTATCACTAGGACCCTGAACTTTTCATATTTACATTTGTGTCCTTGTTAGTGAAGCTCACGTGCCTATGATCGTGGGCTTGGCTATTTCGCAATATGGCCCTCACGAGACTTGGATTTTGTATTAGTTCCAGAAACTTTCATTTGCCTTTATTGAATTCTTGTAATATTTGCATATTAGCCCCAGAACATTGTGTATTTGCAAATAGGTCCTCGGTCATGTCATCTCACGTGTTCGTGCGCGTGAGGTGAGATCATTTTACAGAGGACCCCCTGCGAATCTTGTTATTTATATCCAGTCTAGAAACTTGTTGTTCACGTTATAAATTTTTGAGAAAAATGTTGCTGGTAATGTACTTTCTATTTGTTTGTTGTATTTATTTAATATTACTACATTACTCTAAAAAAATTCAAAAAATATATGTTTGCTCCTGATTACAGCTACTTTCACGTTGTATTTTTATTTTGCATTTATAAGACTTTTTATTATTTGTAAAACATCAAAAACATCCCTGTATCCCTATTTACAATATAAAATACAAAAAATATAAGATCTTTTTTAAGAATTCCAAAAAATATATATTATAGTTATCTGCTTGTTTTACAAATACAGACTAAAAATCTCTAAAATTATAAAAGAAAACTCTAAAAAATAGAAAAACTTCAAAAACACTTATAAAAATATTTAAATTTCTCAAAAAAATGAAAAATTACATCTTCTATTCCTAAAGTTTCTTTATATTATTATTTATATATTAAAGTTAATTTGGAGACATTTTGATTTTGTTTGATATTTTAACCTCCATTTTAATTTGAGTTGTTAATTTAATCCCTATTTTAGGGTATTGTTTTCCTTTAAAAATATATAAAAATTAGAAAATTCTAAAAAATCATAAAAATAATAAAAGAATTATCTAAATCAAAAAATATTTTATTTTCATCATTTTGATTATTTTTTATATTATTTATATCTACCCTAGCTTATTATATATATATATATATATCTTATATATAGCTTTATATATAAATTAATAGAAAAAGAGAATATAAAAATATAAAAAGAAATATGAAAACATAAAATTTAAAACTAAAATACAAAAATATAAAACAAATAAATATATATATAATAAAAAACAAATAAAAAAGACTTATATATAAGTAATCTCTCAATCAGATTTTGCATTTATTTGTCCAATTTATCCTGCTTGCTTCACGTGTTCGATCTCTATATGCTTGCATACTATACACATCCATTGTAGAGTTATAATAAATTTTAGATCTACAAAGGTTTTTATTGCCTAATCATTATTGTATGTTAATTTTTGATTAATTGGGATTTCTCGAGGGTTGCCACACCGACTGTGTCTCCGCCTTCTGTGAGACACCTCGCAAATCCTCTATTATCAAGGGCCACGTTTCTTCGATCCTTGATTAATTGGAGTTATAGCCACCTTCGTCAGTTTAAACCAACCTAAGACGTAGTTAGGTCACTTCCGCACTAGCAGAGGCCCTTTAGTGGTATCTAGGTCTTGGGGACATGGAGGTCTTCTTCACACGCACCAACCTAGAACCCAAGTCCTGCATCGAATTCGTTCGCAGTTGGTTCTCAAGGCACAAGTACCTACTCAAATATGTTCACTGGTTCAAGGCAAACCTCCTAAGCCCAATCTAAAACTGCTTTTCATGGTTAAATGAAATAGAGGATAAGATCTGGCGGAGGGCAGAGGAGGAGCTCGATCTCTTTGATTTATGCAAAATCAAAGGTGGGAAGTTGGGGCGTTTGATGGAGAAGGTGATGAGATTTGAAATGGGAGCGAAGGCAGGTCGAGTAATGGTTGGATTCACAATGAATTAGGGATGGATCTTGAAGCTCTAGTGTACGCTAGATTTGAAATTACTCGTAAACTAAAACCTAATTGCTAAAATTAAAACCCAAACTAAGATGTTGGAAAAAATTACACTAGAAATGCGAAGAAATTATTTCATACCTGCCCTGAATCAGGAAAGCAGAGAAGCTCCGCCCGAAGGTGCTCCAGTGAAGCTGGATAGCACCGTTCTTCACCTTTTCCACACCAACAAGGCTGAGGAGTTCACACTATCACCGAGACCTCGACTCAGATGGGTCCAATTGGTATTATGGCGAAGAAATGGGGATCAAAATTGCAAAAGTGGAAGGAAGGTCTTATTCATGGACATGGCGGAGGGTAAAATGGGGAAGAAGATGGCGTGAAGAGGAGCAAAGGTAGGTGAGATCTATGGATATGGCATGGGTTAGGGTCGTGAGGGATGTAGATTGGGGGTTTGCTCAATGAGTATGCAGTGATGGAGGAAGGGGAGAAAATTGGAGAAGAAGGCTCCCTCATGACTTTTGCTTTTATAGCACTTGTTGTAACGTAGGGGAGGCGCTTGATGAAGATCAAATGACAATCTGAGGGGGTCAGGGCTGGTTGGTATGCATCTTGATCCTCATCGAGCGGCTCCCCTGCGCTATAGTAGTTGTTGTAACAACCCATGATCCACTCTGATGCAAAGAGGTGAAGAAGTTGAGGAGATGAGAGGATGAGGACCTGCAAGCTAGGTGGAAGGGTTTGAGAGAGGGTGTTATGCCGAAGGGTTTCTGAGATGGTATGGTTGTATAGGACAGTGAAAATGTAGGAGAATTAGGTGACATGTTGGCTACATATCCATTAGTTAGTTGATGGTAAATGATTGATGGTTGTGCGTATTATGTGCTTCTTAGTTCTTGATAAAAAAATCTAATGAGTCAAATCGAGTTATCGAGTCGATATAGCAAGTTTGAGTATGATTGACATTGAGGTCGACTTGATAAGGATAACGAGTCCATTATCCAACTCAAACCCGAATCATTAGCTTCTCAAGCATGAGTCACGGGTTGAATCGAGTTCATCGCGCTCGAACTTTCTAATACCCGCTACAACGAAAATACATTGTGATGACAAAAGGCAGTGATGGAAATTCGACTTGTAGCAGTGTATTGATATATTAACGTCACCAATAGGGCTGCTAATCGACCGAACTGTAACAAACAAACCTATGTTCGAGTTCGGTTCGATAAGGGAGTTCGAAAGTTCGAGCTCGAGTTCGGTTCGATAAATGTTCGATAGGATATGTTCGAGTTCGAGTTCGTTTAAAAAACGAACGTTCGAGTTCAGTTCGATAACAGTTCGTTAACAATTTAGCTTAACTAAAACTTGTTTATATGAACAAGTTCGAAACTGGAGTTCGATAACAAGGTTCCATAAGCAGTAAAAAGAAGAAAATTTTCAAATTAAAGCGATACAAAGCTCAATATAACACCACAATTTCTTTAACATCGAAATTTACCAAGTGTATAAATACTAAGTTACATATACAAATACATACACATATACATATATTGAACTCGAACATTTATCGAACTATGTTATGTTTAGGTTCGGTTCGTTAAGTTATCGAACTAAAATTTGAAGTTCATATTCAGTTTGTTTAGAAACGAACGAACATTTTTCGAACTATTATCGAACGAACTCTAATCGAATACGAACATGTTCAGTTCGATTAGCAGCCCTAGTCACCAACACCTATTGCCAAAAGGTTGGTAGCCATAGTTTTACTGTAATAGACAATTGCCATAGGAAATCGTCATCTCTTGATGAAATTCCGACCACTTTGCTCCATACAAGAAATTCGAGTTTCAGGATGTCAGATTTGCATTAAACTCAGGAACAATCCAAGAACATTCCAACAACCAAACCAGATAAAAGCAGCGGTTTTGGAGGTCTGGATATCAAACCAAGACCTAGATGGCTATGCATGCCTGCTTACTGTTGAATATAATGGAGCGTCAAAGTTGTGTTGCTGCCATTCTAATATCCATTATCTATGCTGTCCATGTCGAGAAAACTCCAGCAGTTCCTCGATATCAACTTGTGTCCACCTGTTTTGAAAGCTTCATCGACAAATCCTTGTCAACTCTTATGTCTAGAGTTTCTTCCTGATTATTCCACATAGTTGGAGAAAGAAACGCCAGAAGATGGTATATATTTAATTGCTTCCGTAGACTTTTACATTCACGCATCTTGCAACTTTGAAGAACTGTTACAATGTCATGTGAATCAACGAAAGGGAGGGGTAAGAGAAGCTGAACGTTCCACGAAAGAATGGTAATGGGTGGAATAATACACCATCACCATGAGAGAAAAATGAAGAAAAATAAGGAAAAAGGACAGGAAGCAAACAACATCAATCCTTTTCTTTGACAAGCTTCAAGTTTCATTTTTCAGCGTAGGTCAGAGGACTGATCTAATATACCTACTTACACTTGGTATGTTTGGTTCTTGGGCTGGGCAACATGATGTGAATAATAGCTGTTTGGGATGGTTATGAGAGTTGGAAAAGGTTGGAATAAAGAATGTGATGTTATGCCACTATGATTTGTGATATATAGAATTCCAACCCAAATATAGAGAAGGGTAAACCAAGAAACCTCGAGGTATCCCAATTACCAAACGGACCCTTGGGGCATTTGATTTGGGGTTATCCCCCTCTTTGGGGGAATAACCTCTCAAAACCATATTTTCACCCTCATGTGAGGCCCATTCTCTCTCTTTTAGTACAATAATAAATCATTTTTCTTCTATCCATTTCATCAAAAAATAATATATTATATCATCATATCATCTAAAAATTATAAAATACTCAACTCCTACCCACTTTTCTAAACTTCAATACAATCACATCACACTACAACAAAATTGAGTTATAGTGACGTTTTTTAAAACACGTCACTAAATTGGAAGTTGTTAAATATATCACGACAATATTATTCATCGTGAAATGAGATTTTGTACTTGAAATTAGTGACAAATAGTATATTTGTCGCTATATCATTAGCAATGATCCATATAGTAGCGCTTATCCATTGCTATTTTTCAAAATATCAACTAATCTTCGCTATTTTTTTAGTTCAAAATTTAGCAACGACTAATTAGAACTTTGAAAAATAATAACTGATAAGCGTCACTATATAGACCGTTGCTAATGATATAACGACAAATATGATATTTGTTGTTAATTTCAAGTACGAAAAATCATTTCACCACGCTATTTTTTTTAGTTCAAAATTTAGCAACGACTAATTAGAAGTTTGAAAAATAATAACAGATAAGTGTCACTATATTGACCGTTGCTAATGATATAACGACCAATATGATATTCATTGTTAATTTCAAGTACGAAAAATCATTTCACCACGCTATTTTTTTAGTTCAAAATTTAGCAATGACTATATAGAAGCTTGAAAAATAATAACGGATAAGCGTCACTATGTAGACCATTGCTAATGATATAACGACAGATATGATATTCGTTGCTAATTTCAAGTACGAAAATCATTTCACAACGAATGATATCATCGTTATATATTTAACAATGATTAATTTAGTGACATATTTAAAAAAAACATCACTATAGCTCAATTTTGTTGTAGTGACAATAAGTACTCATTTTTTCAAACTTTAATGCAATCACATCACAACAAACCCAAAACCCTCTGTCCAAACACCAAAACTCAAAAACAGGTTATCCTCCTCTAAGTTATCCCGAGATAACCACTAACCAAACACACCCTTAAGAATAAGGCTATAGAAGGAGGTTATTCTTGCTCCATGCCATATCCTCGTTTTCTTATTTTTAAGGATTTTTACACTTGTGTTCCTTTGAGATTCTGTGATTATAATTATGCTCCTATTTATTTTGCAATAACACTTGTGCCGTTGTGTTTTACAAAGTTCATAGTTCTGCTCTTCTGTTAAGGTAAAATAGAGGCACACAAAATAATAATAAAAGGGCAAAACATTGATTTTTATAAGAATATAAGGGCATATGTTTTATTAAAAAAAGTGACATGAGTGTAATTACATGATCTCTTAGGGATACAATTGTAAAAATCCAAAATTTTAAAGCTCCACAAAAACTTTGAACTTTCGAAAAAAAATTAGTCGTGATCTCCCTTCTTGAGGTTTTGATCGTATTACGCCCAAATTCAACAAAAATACAAATAAAAATAAAATTCTAATCTAGAAAATTATTTTGAAGGTAACAAAATTGTTTCAATTGGTTATTAAATGTTTGTTCCATTGCCACAAAAATCATCACTATCATATCGTTTACTAACATGGTCGGTTACGATATGATTCTAGAACAAATTTTAGTTGACATGTAAACTCTTGAAATATTCTTCTTGATGTCATCATGTTGTCGAAATTAATCTAGTATAGGTTTTAACTTCAAGGGTTCGATATTTGCAAGTTCAAAGTTGCAATAAACTAAACAAAGTAATTTGCTGTTTATTCATTTGTTGGTGTTCAAGTTAGGGGGAAAAAGGATTGATAATGTTAGATGATGATCTTGATCTTTTTTAAAAAAATTCATTATTTTGTCTTATCGATCTTTTCTATGCATTTCACAGTTAATATCTTTATTAATATATACATATATTTATTATATGATTAAGACATAACAAGTTTACTATTACTTACCTTGTTCTATTTTATTGATTGTAGAAATTAAAATTTGCAATCACCCACTACGACTAGTTTTAAAAGCGGGACATTATCGGTGGTGGTTAAGTAGATACTGCCATTCAAGATAACTTTTATCGATGGTTGTATTGTCAATACTTAAAGAATAAAATGAGTGTCAACGGTGTCCTTATACTACAACCGCTAACGACCATGGATGGATCCCTTAGTCTCCAACTTGTAGTAAGATCTCAAAGTATCAAAATACACTCTTTCAATTTTTTTGACGTGATCCAGTATCCAAATCAGATAAATGACCACTCATCTTACGACGAACACTGAAATTGAAGTATCTAATGTCTAGTCTTTGAGGGCATGCAGTGCCTGACATGTCGGATCCGACAATCGTTGTACCGGTCTCTCTCGCAGCACTCAACAGCCAAGTCAAGCGATTCAATCAAAAATTAACCCACAATGGTGCTCAATAGATAAGTGAAGTGAGCTAAAATTTATTATACCCCACAAAATGATATATATATATATATATATATATATATATATATAGTATGAAAGTCTAGGGGTCGATCCAGTGAGGAGCAACGGTGATAGACCACTTTTTTAAGGGTTTTTTTAATATTTAAGGTATTTTTAATAATAATAATAATAATGTAAGTATATATAGCTATATATACAATGTGAATTTTCTAATTATAAATATAGCCATAAATATTCAAAACGGGTAAAATAAATGTTTTTGTCTTTTTTTAGGTTTTCGTTGTTGGTAAAATTTTTCTTATATTTTTGCTAATTTTTTTAGTTTTAATTTGCTCAAAATTTAAAAATAATGAATGATAATAATAGGTCGAATTGTTTTAGAATTTAAAAATAGATAAAAACCTCATAATTTTCCAATATTTTTACTATATACTATATAATATAAAGAAATTAAAGAAATAGAAATGAAAATTTTTGGACTTTTGGATAATTTTAAATATTTTTTATATTTTTTACGGTGTTTTGTTTTTATTGGTTTCCTTTTTTGCAATTCATGTGATTTTTTGTGTGGGGATGAAAATACAATAATAAATAAACTCTAATTTTTTAGAATTTTTCAAAACATTTTCCTATTTTTTATATTTTTAAATGCAAACATGAAGACAATGGATTATTTTTAAACTTATAAATATAGAAAAATAATTTTAATTTCTCTACGAAAAATATATGTGGTTTAGAACACTTACGAATACTTTAAATAATTTTCCTACAATTTTTTGATGCAAAATGTTATTTTTAGTAAGAGAAATAAAAGAAATAATAATTAATATTCTATCATGGACCTAAATGTAATTTAAAGTAACTTAGCATGCATTCCAAGTTTATATTTAAAAGTACAAGGGCTATATGCAAAAAAAATCCAAAATATATTAATTAAAAGCACCTGGTAGGGGGTATAAATGTAATTTTTAAAAGGTGTGGGACCTACTTGCAATTTAACCACAAAATATAACTCTGAAATACAAACTTTAAAAATCGAATAATAACTAAAACCTGCAAGGGAGTCCCTACAAAATGTCCAGATCCCCCACATGTATGGGAACGTGAGGTGACATGGATTGGACCAGATAGTAAATAAAGTAAATGCGGGGAATAAAGTGCAAATATTACATAAAGTTTTAAACTACAGCTGAAAGTTTTGGGACTGAAATAAAAATACAAAAAGCGAGGGGGTCAGCTAAAACACCCCTCGAGGAGTGATCAAATTGCTGCGGACGCTTCACTTATCCACTTGGCAGACCCTAGTCACACGATGATGCTTCGTCGATGAGCGACGGAGATCAGATCTAGCAAGGGATCCAATGGTCAATGGCAGCCAAGATCTAGTGGTAGTTGTACCACTTGGACGGGGCTCTTTATTGGACTGTAAAGAGGCAATCTGGAAGAACGAGGAAAAGCACTTTTAGGGGCGAACTTCAATTTGGTCTCCTGGTCAACTCTCGCCACCAGAGGGGCTGTCAGATGGCTCAAAAGGAGGCTGGGAGCTATATTTGATGGTTGAGCTTCTCAAATAAGTTTGGGACCCAGTAGAGGGGTCCTAGATGGTCGAAGAAAACCAACTGCTGAGGAACCTCATGCCTTGCAAAATTGACCCCAAATCGTTTCCTTTGAGCTCAAACCTCAATGTTAGGTACACAAAAGAAAATAAGGGGATATGGGATTCGTTTGGTGCACTAATGAGCGGAGGAAGTGCACAACAGAGGGTCCCGACAAAAGGTGACGGAGGAGACCTTGAATCACTGACCGAGACTTGATCAGAGGGAGTGATGGTTCCTGGGATGAAGGGAAGGTGATGGGGAAGGTAGTCGTGGTATTGGATGCGCTAGAGGACAATTGGACACAGTGGAAACGATGGTCGGAGGCTTGGAGCAGGAGTTCCTACGAACTACGATTAGGTTATTTCACGGAATAAAAGACGAAAACAACTAAATATAAATGCTAAACTACGCTATAATTAATCCTATGAATGAAAATAAACAAAGACCTAGGGCTCTACCTGCAGGATGAGGGAGCCAAGGAGGAGCTCCGTTGAAGAAGGTTGGCGAGCTCGGATCACTAAGTTCATAGCCTCTTCCTCCATGCCAAAAGGATTGGTAAGCTCGTTGTTGTCACCGTCGACCTAGGGCACGAGAAATATGAGGATTTCGATGATGAAACATGATCATGTTCAAATGAGGTTCGACGGAGGGTCTTTGTACAATGTGATCTTTGACCGAGGTTATGAGTCGTTGCATCGATCCATCAATCGAGGAATCATGCTAGCATGAAAGCCCAAAGATTGAGGAACAAAATCGAAGATGGAATCGACCTCATAAAATGCAAGGAGCATCGGGGGAAAATTGAGGAAGAATAGAAGTCGGAGACTCTGACTGACCTAGGGCACAGAGGGTCAATTGATCGGTTGGTCAACCAAGGCCGCACCCTCATTAGGCCATGTCGGCCACTACTCAAGTTAAATGTACACATAATTCAAAAATAAATAATAAATGATTTTATTATTTTTAAAAATATGAATTATTTTATTTAGCATTTTATAGTAATTTTTATTTATTTTTTCAAGCTAATTTATCGTGTGTTATTTTTTACATGTAATATTTATCGGTATATTTACCTATATATTGGGTACTTGATTTTTATTTTCTATTTTAGATTTTTATTATTTTATATACTTTTTTATATATTTTTATCTTATTTACATACATATATATTTTTTAATTATATTTTTCTGAAGTCATTTCTACACTTCAATGATTGTGAATATAATATATATATATATATATTATAAGTATATTTATTTATGTATTATAGTATACATATTTATTTTAATGTATTTCTAATTATTTTATTTCACATTTATTGTATATATGTATTTTAAATACTATTTACAATTATAAAAATATAAAAGAACGAAAATATAAAGAATAAATAAGCTCATTATTTATATAGGTATATTACACAATGAAGGGTCCAAATCCTAACTTTTGCATCTTAATTTCAAATTGAATGAAAACAACTTAGTTAAGTATATAATTTAATTTTATGAATAATAAAAGGTAAGCTTGTCTTTGAGTTTATATGGAGAAGATACAAGTCTGAAAAGTTTTGTTTGTGGCTTTTATTTTGAGTGTCTAGGGCACACTATGTATTATTTTTAAGCAAATAAATTTTTATTTTTATTTTTATTTTTATCTATAAGTTTCATATTCAAAGTTTATTTATTTGAGGTATAAATAATAAAGAATAAAATAGATCCCAAAACCTTTTTATTGAATTGAAAATTAGGGTTTCGAGTGTTTATTGGCCCTTATCTCTTCCTACTTTATTCCTTACTGACCCAGTCATCACGATGCCTACGCCTTAAAATTTAGTGTCATTCAATACCCTATGGTATTTGATTTCTTTTTCTTTTCTTTTCTTCATTTTTTTAGTTTGGCATTAAATGCAATTATTTACACAATATTTACAGTACAAATAATATATGTTATTTTCTACAAGTTAATGCAATTCACATGCATTTAGCTAGGGTTTAAACGTAAAAATGAAAGAATAAAGGTGATAAAATGGAGATTCATCATCTTGTAGTACTCGTCGAGAGCTTTCCAACGAACCCAAAAAGATCGAAGTCCAATATCATATGGGAAAAGTTGCACATGTTTAAAGATCGATTTATAATGTTTTGGTTCGAAACTGAACTAGGTTCAATTCTATTTAAGCCCAAGTGTTTAGACCACATAGGCTTATTAGCCACCTTGAGCTTGCCAAATCTCCGCCATCGACGATCGTTACCGATGTACAATTGGCAATCCAAGGTATTGGATCCTCACGATTTACACACCTTGGGTTTCAGGTTGCATGTTACAAATGGGTGGCATTTTTATTGCAATCATATGAGTTTGTGTGGATTTAATTCCGTAGTGTGTTGCGTCTTGGAAAATTCCAAATGATCCATTTATTACAAGTGGTTAAAATTTATACCAATGTTATGTGGAGGAGATGAGGATCACATCCACATGTTCGGATCGAGGATACCGACAGTTAGTGGGACACGTTTTGAGGGTATCCACTATGTCGATATTTTTTGAGTGATTTCATAAGATTTGTGGATCGCATTGTCAATAAAAATTATACCACTGTGACGTGAGGGAAGTGAAGATTACATGCACATACTCAGATTGCGGATCTAGGTAGTTTAGCGTATGGTGAGTTTCGATGGTTTTCCATTTATCGTGACATATTAGAGGTTATTCTAGGATATTCCAGTATCGCGTGTCTATAAAAACTATATCATTACGATGTGGATTGAAAGAGCATCACATGCACGTCCTCGAATCAAGGATCTGGACAGTTTTGCTAAGGCGCATTTTGGCGGTTCCATATTGTTTCGTGAAGTTCGATATCAATTTTTGTATGATCCAAACATCGTATCACAACATTTTTTTATGCATGCATGTGGAGAAATAGTGCTACACATGTGTGTGATTGGATCAATGATCATGGATAAAAAGTTACCTATTAAAACATAGTTGTAGCAACCATTCCCCTAGGATCAACCTCCCTCTAGGATCAAGATACTCGGTAATCCAATCCATGAAATGCAATCTCACATTCGAAGCACGAGAAATAAGGCTAGAAAGCATAACATAGAAAGACGGGAGAAAAATAAATTATTTTTTCCATTAACATTCATCAAGTAATCATGTTCACCAAAAAATCACATTCATGTATTCACTAAATTTTCTACACATATATAATACACATCTCGCAAAAAGGTTCAAGTAAAAACAACAGATATAAAGCAATAGTAACAGTAAAAACTAAATCAAACAAGTTGTTCGCCTATGTGGCTTCTCCTGAGGACATGCCAGATTCACTAAAGTAGGTATGTCATGTGCAATGTTGTCTAGTATGATGCAGAAAAGAACCAGAAGGTAGAAAGTTTACAAAAGTTGGTAACTGTGTAAAATCCAAACCATGTTGTAACTGATCAAAAAATCCTAGATCCTTGTTCTTGTGATACCAGCTTTAATTCAAAACATGTGATCTCACAATTTATCATGTACCAAGTCCATTCCTCACTTTACCTTGTGCCAATTTAAACTCCACATGTTACCACATGCCAACCCTCAACTTCGATCTGAAACTGACCATTAGAATTTATAGTCTCGAAACCATCATGAACCCTCTCATTCACATAAACTACAAATCTCAAAACTCCCCGCTTAATACTAACACTCAAGATACTAATCAATACACCAACTAGTACCTAAATATCAGTCTTAAGTGAAAGAAGTGAAGTGCAGACAAATGAACATAATTTGTTGGCATCACACATCTGAAATCGAGGTTGTACATCGGCAAAAAAGGAAGAATCGATGTGCCAAGTAGTCTGTCTCCCGACCAACAAAGTATGTATCCCGACAAACAACTTGTTGAGATCTCGGTCATCTAAGTTTCTACCCGAAGTTCCAAGGGTAAATGCCCCACCCTTAATGGTGCTACCCCAAGCTACCCCCTTGTCGTTGAAAGTCGTATACCATTGCATGAAAGCAGAACTACAACAGAAAACTCGACTGTTGGTCCTAAGAGACAAAACTTAGATCTAAAAATGCACGTAAGATGCTCAATACTCATCCTCAGCGGACCTCATCGAATCTATCAGCTACTATATTTTCTATTTTAGCCATACTAGAACCGTTTCTCTTAATTATCAATTTATTGCATACATTTAACAGATATATTAATATCCTATAAGGTTTAAATCATTTTTAGGATCAAATTCCATCAAATATAAGGTCTAAATGGGTCCACCATATAAATCATCCAAATTTACTGATTGGTCGGTATTGATCGATCAGTAAGTCAATCATGACTGACAAAATAATCGATTAGCAAAATTGCATGATCGATTATGTCTGAGACAGTAGCTAAAACCACTCCGACAACATCCTATGAACTCATTCCAATCGACGATCCAATTACACCATTGTGTTCCTGCTAACACCCATATCACAAAAACATAATTGGATCTCACATATGGGGCATGGATTGGTTGGAAAATATGAAAATGTGATGTGATAAATTGCATGTGCACCCGAAACTGCAACGAATTTTAACAAAAACACTTGCAGTAGATAGCTCATAACTCCTATAACCCAATGGTGGAAAATATTGTGAATCCAATAGCAAAAGGAGGGTGAAAACCCGTACATCGGGATCATCCCTTGCGATGCTACCTCGTCTGAAATGGTTATTCTACGATGTTTAGTATATTTCTACGTCCACCATGCGACTCCCCATGCGAGGACTTCATAAAGGTGCCATTGGTTTTCTGATGAGCCATCAAAAATCTCTCTGATTGTAGAACTTTTGGACACATTTATGTATATGGTCTCGGTTCTAATCGGATCCGGGTCTAAAAAGTTGTTAACCGCTCATATTTTCTTTGTAACTTTCTCGTAACTTTCTCATATGGTCTTTGATTTCATTGTTCTTGTATTACGTGATCCGCTCCTTGATGTCTTACAGAGAGAATCCTTTAATTATGAATACGAGACTCTTGATCTTGTTATTATCATATGTTGGAAATGCGAGCCCACGGCGAGCCATTATGCAATAAATGTTATTGCACATATCATTCCCTGATCTGAAATGAAGAATGGATAATTTGTATAATAGGTCCCTTAGTACAATTAGGGTTATGTACCATGGCCATCTTAGTAATCATACAGCTGTTGATTCAACTATTGAATCATAGAGGCTGGTGCTTGGATGAATATCTAAAGAGTTAGATTGAGGACTCATCAAGCACCGTCAAATGATTATTAAGAGATGATCTCCAGCCTGAGTAGGAGACGGCAATCCTGTCTCTGAAGGCTGATATCTGACCGACCTCTTGATGCAGGTCCTCTGCATAGGAATAGAGATTCGGAGGTGTCAGATTAGTTAGGTCAAAGAGTTGACTTAACGAGATCGAGATAACCAAAGTCCTATATCGTATGCTGTCATGATATAGGCACGCATCCTCTGACCGGAGACAGATGTGTTACTATATGTCTGAGTGTGTACATTTGGCAGACCAATAGGTTGATGACCTAATCAAGGTCTATACACCGGCGCGCTGGTGTGCACATAAGGGCATATGAGTAATACGATCTCTCAAAGGGATCATACAGGTTCAGTTACTGAACCGGAAGACATGAGCTCACATTGGGAAGAATCAAATTCCATGCGCATGGTCGTCTCGCTTTGGAAGCTTGACTGAATTTGTAGGTTTGATATATACTTTTAGTATATGATCAAGACCTAAGTATGATATACACTTTTGGAAAGTGTATGATCGATACCAACTCCCAATGATCGAATGAGAAACTTACTGATAAAACCATGAAGTAGACAGTATAAAGTTGATCCGATACTTCGGGTTTAGTCTGAGTCTTCCAGTATGCAGGATGTACAGGTATTGGGAATACCTGAGGGTGATTTGATCATAAACGATTGTATAACCATGACGCTTCCATTCCTAGGGAGTGATGAAACGGGTCTGGATTTTAGTGACTCCTCTCAGTAGAGAAGTGATCTGATCTTGGTCCAAGTGTTGGACATTGATCTGAATGTGATTCAGATACAATGAGAAGATTAGATTTACGGTCTTGATTTAATCAAGCATCTATGGGAGGCCCGCGATCTGGATTTGAGATATGATCTCAATATCCATGTCACTATACGTGGAACAATACAATCGCCCTGTCCTTATCTCCAAGTATCTGCGGAGAGATTGCATTATTCTTGAAGGGTTCAAGAATAATTCCATAAGATCTAAGCAATGAAGAAATAATGATTAAATGTGATTTAATCATCTTGATGTGTGAAGAAATTATCCAATTTAATTAAATGTGATTTAATTAATGTGGATAAGAATAATGTGGATAGAAATATCCAATTGTTCATAATATATTATAAATATGATTTATAATGTATTAGAGAGAGCTAATTATAATTTATATGTGTTGATTAATTATTATGTGTATTGGATACACATTGTGTAATTAATTAACAATATGAATTATATGTTGTTTTGGGTTGTGAATATGATTCACAATTTTTTCCATGGCAAGAATGCAATATTCTCAAAGATAATTGTGAATTATTTTTTGAAGAATAAAATCCAACAAATTTGTTGCAAACAAATAAGAGAAAAAAATCAAGGAGATATGCAATCTCATGGGAATCTATGAGATTGCCTCCTTGGACTCCCATAGTGGGCGGCACACCATTCCTATATGGAATGGGTGGCCGTCCAACATGGAAGGTGAATGGAGATGAAATCTCCATGCACATTCTCTCCTTATTTGTTGGGTTGATTTAGGACTAAATTATATTTGATTTTTTCAAATATATTTTAACCTAAATTTGTTGCTTTTGACAACAACAATCTTGGCCATTGGATTGACACAAATCAATCTCATCCATTGATTTTATGTGTCCCATGGATTGAGATCCATGGATCCCAAAACCCTATAAATAGAGAGGCATTCTATGCTCTCTAAGGACCTGCAATATTGGAGCTCTCTCTCCCTCATTTCTTCATACACGCCAGCCCTCTCTCCCTCTCTTGTTGGTGGCCGTCCACCATACCCTAGAGAAGGGAATCGTCGTCGCCATCGCCACCGCGCTGCCGCTTCGACGTTCTTCGGTTTCTCCGTCTTCTTGGTGTGCTACGCCCACGAAGGAGACGTTTGATCTCGTGCGACGAGATCAGGAGCAACCACGCTTGGATCATCTTCTTGGATTGCGAGGACAACGCGGTTCATCCCCGCGCTCGCAAGCGGTCTCGCCAACGATCGGACTTGAGACAGGAGGTCTCTTTCTTTAGAGACTTGATCAACCACGCTTCAAGAGGTATTGCATTATACTTGTTGTGGTTATAGATGAAACGATCTGAGAATGGTTCTCGGATCATGTGGTTTCATCGAATAAAATTTTTTAAATTCCGCTGCACCGAACAACTAGTACGACTAGTCGTTCTTCGTCGTATTCGATATGACGATCACGCTTCCGTGATGCGCTTGAGGATATTTTCCATATCCTTCAA
This sequence comes from Ottelia alismoides, assembly GCA_037367405.1. Classification (NCBI taxonomy): domain Eukaryota; kingdom Viridiplantae; phylum Streptophyta; class Magnoliopsida; order Alismatales; family Hydrocharitaceae; genus Ottelia; species Ottelia alismoides. The sequence continues at coordinate 258,517 of JAZKJV010000568.1, forward strand.
GTGGTATCAGAGCCTTAGGTCGACGGTTTCGAATATGATTCGAAAAACCGAGGACGACTTGGGTTCGTTAAGGTCGCGAAAGTTTTCATCGCATTTGATTTCGCAGATCTGTTTAGTAAATAAATTCGGTACTGTTTAAATTGTTTAAACATGAATTTAATACTTGGATTTTGTTCCCCATTAAATAAGGAAAACATAGGAACTGAGTTTACGTAAATCGGATTTCGTATGCTCTAGATATGGTTGTTTTAATGAACATGTATACACTGTTGCGGGAACTGTAGATCTGAACGTGATTAAAATGTTAATTACTGTTTAGACTTGCCTTGAAATGCGTGTAACATCACTTGGATTCTGTCCTAAATCAAATTAGCAATCTATGAAAATTGATTTTGTCTAATTTGGATTTAATATGATTGAGATATGCTAATTTTAGTAAGAAGGGGTCACTGCTGAAATTACAGTCCTAATCTAGAACCAAGTGATTGTCAATTAGTGAAATTAATTGTTAATTTCGTGAAATAATCATGAAAAATATTTGTGAAATATTTGAAGATGATTATTTACATAATTGACTTGGCCTCAACCAATTAATTGATTAGATTTGATCTAAATCTTAATTGGAAACACATTCATCAAACTTCATGTTTGATTGGTGATTGTCATTTAATCATTTAGTGAAATTAAATTGTTTAATTTCCTAGAATAATTGTGCATAAATATTTGTGAAATATTTGATGATAATTATTCCCTTGAATGACATTGCCTTAACCAATAATTGATTAAGATGTGATCTAAATCATAATTGGAAACCACAATCTTTCAAACTTGATGCTTGAATAGGATTTGGGAATTTTTCTAGCAAGTTTCCTTATAATCAAAAATGTTTTGATTATTACTATATGGTACAATTTCGGTTGAAGAACCGATGATCATCTCAAGTACAAATTAATCAATTTGGCATTATCCTTTCCCGAGGCGGATATGGTGCCTAGTCGGAGAGCATTGGGGTTGCGGGTTGCAACGTATGTGGTCCGTCCCACTCTCGTCGGTACTGGCCATGACAGCGGGTAGGGCCGGGATAATGTCCGAGGGATTAATATGTATTTTTCTAATTATTAAAATTCGAATTAATACGTATTTTGAGATATTACCATATATGTATTCAAGTAAAATAATCAAGTTTGATTGATTGAATTGGATTGATAATTAATTTAATATGATTAAATTGATTATGTCCAATTGAAATACTCTAATATGATTAGAGCTAATAATTCCCTTGGAAGAATTAATTATGTGAATGTGATTCACTATAATTAATTAAAATTTGAATATGACATGGAGGATCACATAAGTGACATCCATGGTCTCCCGTCAAGGCGAAGGGTTCCGTCGCCAGGGATTGTATGTGGGAGACGTCTGTCCGAAGTGACAGCTCCTGTATGCAAGCGCATCTGGATCGGGTTCTTTGCTTCTCGAAAGAGTAAGGCCGTATACGTAGTGACCCCAATATCGGATCCTCATATTATTGGGGCGATATTGGATTGCGTATAGCGAGTACTATTCCTGTTGACGATTGGTTCAATTAACGACGGGTCAACATCGCCTTAGGGGTGGTGGGCTCGGGTGTTAAAGACCGAATTGGGAGATGCAAGTTGGACTTGCAAGGCGGAATGTCTTCCCGCTTCTTTTTATCCGAGTTGTAGGTTCTCATATTATTGGGATGCAACAAAGATAAGGAAGGAGATCCCAGATCTTGCTTGAGATATAATGGTAAGTATATCTCTTACATTGAAAGTGATTAAGGGAATGAACTTTCAGTGTTGACAAGGCAAGACAACTTTGATATAAAAATTCCTAAATCAAAGTAAAATATGTATATATAAATACATACATTTATGCAAATTTCTTATTTCAGATAATCCTTCATTAAAACCCACTCAATGATATACTCAATAATAACCAGTGAAATATCTTGGATTGGACTCAATGATCCAGATATTATACTTGCAGTTGAACACATAATGTATGTGGTTGCAATGTGCAAGTTTCCTCTTAATAATGAGGAATGACAATTAAATAGATAATAGGACTACAACCCTAGGGTTTGTGTGTCTCTATAGTCTTGGTATCATCAAATGTACTTTGGAAGTGACATGTTGATGATGATCATGATTGTCATATAATCCTTAATAAATCAATGAAGATTTTCTGGTATACATATGTGCTCTTGACATTTAATCATGAGTGACATGGTTCTCTGCATCATGTAGAATGGTAGCTCTATAAAGAGATGATGTATTCAAATTGTTCGAGTACCTACCTGAACATATGTTTTAAGAGTTTAGATGGATATAGATGATGAATGTCATTATTCTACTATCTATACTCTAGTCATTCATGAAGCTTCATAATAATCATATTATATGAATTTAATGAAGCATGTATAAATGTTGAAAAACTCTTACTTTGAATTCTTTTGAATTTAAAATAAGAGATCCTTAGTCTTAAGCAATGGTTGCTTATAGATAAAGGGAGCGCAATGGAAGTATGGGTTGGACCCAAGAAAGAAGGAAAGTCAAAGAGTTGACTGGACTTCTGTGACTTCCATATGACATCCAAAGAGTTGGATGAATGCCAATACTGCAATAAATTGATGTGTTGATAGTATGACTATCAAGTCTGTCTAGAATCCTTAGAAAAGGACTCGGATGGAGCATCAGAATAATCTACATAAATCATTGATATTGACTTACTTATTGAATAAGATAAAGTCAAATAATTGTATCTCAATCTTCTGATGGCATTTGCAATAGGTTGCATATGTTTTAGAAGACCAGAAAATTTGATCTTAAGGTTTATAGTTATCCACATGGACATTGATGTAATTATTGCAACAATCCCTGTTGGATTGATAGACTTGTTGATTTCAGTGGGAGAGCCCTTAGTTGTGGAGAATGTCTCTATGACCTAGATATAAGAATACACTCATTGTTTATTTCTAAATGTTGGAAATAAACATGAATTCTGAGATAGAACTATCATAAAGAGTTATGATGGATATATTTCAGATAGTAATCTAAAATCTGGTGGACTCCACAATATTAGAAAAATTAATGAATGGTTCATTAATATTTCTAAATACTGAATTAAAACCTTTATAAGATCAATAGGAGGATGAAGATCATTTGACAATGATCTAGCATCGAGCCTTGGACATTTGTCTATCGATTTGATCAATAGACTAGTAAGTGATGAAACTTTAGAATGTCTAAAATTTCAAAACTTACATACTTATGAATATTGTCCAATACATCCTTCTTCGGGAATGGTGTAAGATGCCAAGGTATTCAGGATCTCATACATATTGATGTATGTGGATCATCTATATCATAGTAAACATTGTGGATATGTGATATCTATTGATGATTGTATGATATGAGATTTCTTTTCTTCACCTAAGAAACCTTTGAAATGTTCAAAGATTTCATTAATTTTGGTTTAGAACCAAAGTTTGAAGGAAGATAAAATGAATTTGATCTAATCTAGGTAGCAAGTACCTACTAGATAAATTCGAAGAATACCTTATGGAGATATGAATATCATTTCTATCTCAATCCTCCTAACACACCTTAACTCAAAAGAGTTACAGGTAGATACAATTGGATCATGTGTGACATGATCTTATCAATGTTGAATTTTTAGCATAATTATCCCTTAGTTTCCAGGTATATATGTGTAGTAGAGACTGCAATGTATATCCTTAATAAGGTTCCATGTATGCTGGAATCTAGCACTTGAGAGTGTTGCTTCATTAGGAAAATAAAGGATGGTATTGGATACCTACTTTATGACCTTGAGATTCTTAAAATATCTCATCTCCGAGAATGTGATTCTTAGAGGTTGAGACTCTTGAGAATCAAGATGAAAATGAAGTATAGGAACTCATTTTATCTTAAGAAGATAATGAGACTCCTGAAATTGGAAGCTAAAAGGACAATTAAGATGAAACACTAATAACTCTTCAAATGAGTTTGAGGATGGATTCCATGTGTTAGAGAAATCTGACAATGATCGAACTTCATGTGATGAAGCTTCTGAAGATCATAGCATGGATAGATGGATAGCAATAAAAGTCTAATGTAGACTTCATATACAAGTGTTGTATATGGACCCTCGAGGATCCACCTATATGGGTAAGACCTGTAAAGGTGTAAATGGATCTTCAAGAGAAAGGGAACCTGATGAAAAGGTAGAGACCTTCAAAGCACGGTTTGTAGCCATGAGCTACACACTGGAAGAGAAGACATTGCTTGCAATGAGACTTGTTTTTCGGTGACCATGCTTAAAACCATCAGAATATTACTAACCTTAGCTACACAACTTGATTGTTGCATCTTCAAGATGTAAGTCAATATTGCATTCCTCTACGAATACCTCTTTGAGGATATTCACATGAAGTAGCCCCCAGGGCTTCATGGTTGAGGAAAGCAAGGTGTGCAAGCTAAGGAATCCATCTATGGACTCAGATAAGCTTCTTAAAGTTGGATCATAAGATTTGATGAAATTATAAATGTTATGATTTCAGATAGAATCTGGATGAGCCATGTGAAGCTTAATGGGAGTGCCTTTGTGTTCATCGTGCTAAATGTAGATAATATCCTAATCATTTAGAATGATATAAGGGTGATAATAAGTGTTTTATTATCTGGTTGTTCCATAACTTGAGATATAATCTCAAGGATACCTCTTAGATCTTAGTTCTGAAATTGTTCAGGAGTAAAGAGAAGAGGGTATTGGGACTGTCACATTAATAGTACATTTTGGAATTATTCCATTTTATGAAAAATTCCAGTAATGGCTTCCATCCCTTCAGATATGGTACTGACCTATCTAAAGGGATAGCACCTCAAAGAGTTGAGGAAGTGAATGCTAGAACTACTTGCCTTTGGGCATCAGTTCTGAGAAGCCGGGTGTATGCTAGATGTGTACAAAAGCCAGATGGTTGCCATGCAGTGGGAGTAGTAAACTGTTACTAGTCCTACTATGGGATAAAACACTTGGTTGCAGTAATAACAAAATCTTCATAGATGACAAGATTTTTGAGATAGTGATCTCAAAGTCTTATCTTCAAAAGTTTAAGACTTTATAGATAGTGATCTAAAAGGTCTTAAACTAAAGATACCTTAGGAGATAGAGATCTCAAAAATAAGGATATTCTTATAAGGATTATGGAAATACTGGTTATGATAATTGTTAAGGCTGTAGTGTCAAGGACACCATAACTAACAGGATTGAGTATTAGTTGCATAAGATGCAACATTCGCATTGGATGCGAGCACTGTTACTGGGGATATGCAAGTGCCGTAAAAGGACTTGGCGTAGTCTCGCGGGAACAGAGTGACTGATCAGCTTACCTAGCTATTTTCTAAATAGCCTATGATTGTCACATGAGTGTGAGTTTAAATGATTAGCCCATTAATGGCTCTTTGGGCTAGTGGGAGATTGTTGGAAATGCGAGCCCACGGCGAGCCATTATGCAATAAATGTTATTGCACATATCATTCCCTGATCTGAAATGAAGAATGGATAATTTGTATAATAGGTCCCTTAGTACAATTAGGGTTATGTACCATGGCCATCTTAGTAATCATACAGCTGTTGATTCAACTATTGAATCATAGAGGCTGGTGCTTGGATGAATATCTAAAGAGTTAGATTGAGGACTCATCAAGCACCGTCAAATGATTATTAAGAGATGATCTCCAGCCTGAGTAGGAGACGACAATACTGTCTCTGAAGGCTGATATCTGACCGACCTCTTGATGCAGGTCCTCTGCATAGGAATAGAGATTCGGAGGTGTCAGATTAGTTAGGTCAAAGAGTTGACTTAACGAGATCGAGATAACCAAAGTCCTATATCGTATGCTGTCATGATATAGGCACACATCCTCTGACCGGAGACAGATGTGTTACTATATGTCTGAGTGTGTACATTTGGCAGACCAATAGGTTGATGACCTAATCAAGGTCTATACACCGGCGCGCTGGTGTGCACATAAGGGCATATGAGTAATACGATCTCTCAAAGGGATCATACAGGTTCAGTTACTGAACCGGAAGACATGAGCTCACTCATGAGATATTGGGAAGAATCAAATTCCATGCGCATGGTCGTCTCGCTTTGGAAGCTTGACTGAATTTGTAGGTTTGATATATACTTTTAGTATATGATCAAGACCTAGGTATGATATACACTTTTGGAAAGTGTATGATCGATACCAACTCCCAATGATCGAATGAGAAACTTACTGATAAAACCATGAAGTAGACAGTATAAAGTTGATCCGATACTTCGGGTTTAGTCTGAGTCTTCCAGTATGCAGGATGTACAGGTATTGGGAAAACTGAGGGTGATTTGATCATAAACGATTGTATAACCATGACGCTTCCATTCCTAGGGAGTGATGAAACGGGTCTGGATTTTAGTGACTCCTCTCAGTAGAGAAGTGATCTGATCTTGGGTCCAAGTGTTGGACGTTGATCTGAATGTGATTCAGATACAATGAGAAGATTAGATTTACGGTCTTGATTTAATCAAGCATCTATGGGAGGTCCGGGATCTGGATTTGAGATATGATCTCAATATCCATGTCACTATACGTGGAACAATACAATCGCCCTATCCTTATCTCCAAGTATCTGCGGAGAGATTGCATTATTCTTGAAGGGTTCAAGAATAATTCCATAAGATCTAAGCAATGAAGAAATAACGATTAAATGTGATTTAATCATCTTGATGTGTGAAGAAATTATCCAATTTTAATTAAATGTGATTTAATTAATGTGGATACGAATAATGTGGATAGAAATATCCAATTGTTCATAATATATTATAAATATGATTTATAATGTATTAGAGAGAGCTAATTATACTTTATATGTGTTGATTAATTATTATGTGTATTGGATACACATTGTGTAATTAATTAACAATATGAATTATATGTTGTTTTGGGTTGTGAATATGATTCACAATTTTTTCCATGGCAAGAATGCAATATTCTCAAAGATAATTGTGAATTATTTTTTGAAGAATAAAATCCAACAAATTTGTTGCAAACAATAAGAGAAAAAATCAAGGAGATATGCAATCTCATGGGAATCCATGAGATTGCCTCCTTGGACTCCCATAGTGGGCGGCACACCATTCCTATATGGAATGGGTGGCCGTCCAACATGGAAGGTGCATGGAGATGAAATCTCCATGCACATTCTCTCCTTATTTGTTGGGTTGATTTAGGACTAAATTATATTTGATTTTTTCATATATATTTTAACCTAAATTTGTTGCTTTTGACAACAACAATCTTGGTCATTGGATTGACACAAATCAATGTCATCCATTGATTTTATGTGTCCCATGGATTGAGATCCATGATCCCAAAACCCTATAAATAGAGAGGCATTCTATGCTCTCTAAGGACCTGCAATATTGGAGCTCTCTCTCTCCCTCATTTCTTCATACACGCCAGCCCTCTCTCCCTCTCTTGTTGGTGGCCGTCCACCATACCCTAGAGAAGGGAATCGTCGTCTCCATCGCCACCACGCCTGCCGCTTCGACGTTCTTCGATTTCTCCGTCTTCTTGGTGTGCTACGCCCACGAAGGAGACGTTTGATCTCGTGCGACGAGATCAGGAGCAACCACGCTTGGATCATCTTCTTGGATTGCGAGGACAACGCGGTTCATCCCCGCGCTCGCAGCGGTCTCGCCAATGATCGGACTTGAGACAGGAGGTCTCTTTCTTTAGAGACTTGATCAACCACGCTTCAAGAGGTATTGCATTATACTTGTTGTGGTTATAGATGAAACGATCTGAGAATGGTTCTCGGATCATGTGGTTTCATCGAATAAAAATTTTTTAAATTCCGCTGCACCGAACAACTAGTACGACTAGTCGTTCTTCGTCGTATTCGATATGACGATCACGCTTCCGTGATGCGCTTGAGGATATTTTCCATATCCTTCATCATAATCACTTGAGTTGAGTGGATGACTTATTCCTACGGTAAATGGTGATTTTCCTTAAATGACATGTGAACAGTTTAACCAAGTAATTTATGTACATCATGACTGGATATGATGATTCCCACGCATAAGCCTATACATCACTTAAAAGGGGAGGGTCTACATGATGTTTAGGAGACATTGAGTAGACATGTGAGGATGCACATTAAAGGTCAAATGAACCTGAAAGTATGTACACTTAGATATGCTAAGGGATGTGAAGTAAGTGGAAGTGTTGAGAACTTAGTTAGGATGTACGTTCTTCAAATGCATATTTACGGAGCCACACCAACCCTAAAGTACTAAGTATTTTAGACTCTTAGTGTGAGACCCTATTTGGATCAATATCGTAGACTTTCCATGATATTAAAAGGAGTAATGAAACACAAAAAGATCTTAGAAACATAGTTAGGATGTATACCTCTAATGCATATCTATGGAGGCATCCCAACTCCAATGTATTAAGTATCTTAGAGTCATAGCGTGGGATTCAAAATGGATCAAGACTGCAGAACTTACATGATACTAAAGTTTGATAACTAAATAAACACACCATGAGAAGTTAAGTGTCAATGTCCTAGAGGATCAACTAATAGGATTGTGCAAAACCATGAAAAAGAATGTTGACTTAAGATCTAAGTTTGGAATATATATAGGGTAAATGTGTATGCCCCTAGGGGGAGCTAACTTAGCTCCCCCCGTCCCTTTTTCACATATGTTTTTTATTTTTTTTGAAATCCAAAATCGTGTAAATTCATTATTAAATCCATATAATATGTCATTCAAATTTCATGCGAAACAGAGACTCCTACGACCTCCATCCAAACGGGGTCGATTTAAAAATCCTGTTACCGTTAAAAAAATGACTGTCTGGATGGAGGCCGTAGGAGTCTCTGTTTCACACGAAATTTTTATGACATAATATAGGGATATAGTGATGAATATTCACGGAAAAAAATTTCAAAAAAAAAATAAAAAATTTGAAGGAAATGGGGCGGGGGTAGCTAAGTTAGCTACCCCCTGGGGGCAGCCCATTTTACCCATATATATATATATATATATATAGAGAGAGAGAGAGAGAGAGAGAGGGTTAATGGGGCTGCCCCCACACCATTTTCGATGCATTTTTTATATTTTTTTTCAAAAAATGTCGCCATGTATATTCATCCCTATATACCTCCTACATGCCATTCGAATTTCGTCGGAAACAGAGACTCCTACGGCCTCCATCCAGACAGTCATTTTTAACGGTAACATGATTTTTTAAATCGACGCCATCTCGATGGAGACCGTAGGAGTCTCTGTTTCTGACGAAATTCGAATGGCATATAGGAGGGATATAGGGATGAATATACATGGTTTTATTTTTCAAAAAAAAAATAAAACACGTCGAAATAGGAGGCGGGGCAACCATGTTGGGCGCAACCCCATTAAATATATATAATATATATATATATATATATATATAGGGAGTTGGGAGCCTAAGCCCCGGGTGTGGGTAACTACCTACACCCGACCTTTTTTTGCATGATTTTTGAATTTTTTTGAATGAAATCTTAGGGGGTTTTCTTAATATATTGAGAGGAATATGTGTTTCGAGTTTCATGCAAAATAAACATTCCTAACACATTCATCTAGAAGGGGTTAATTCAGTAATTCTAAGACCGTGAAGCTAACTTAGCTCCCCCGCCCTCTTTTTCACATTTTTTTATTTTTTTGAAATCCAAAACCGTGTAAATTCATTATTAAATCCATATAATATGTCACTCAAATTTCATGCAAAACAGAGACTCCTACGACCTCCATCCAAACGGAGTCGATTTAAAAAATCTTGTTACCGTTTAAAAAAATGACTGTCTGGATGGAGGCCGTAGGAGTCTCTTTTTCACATGAAATTTTTATGACATAATATAGAGATATAGTGATGAATATTCACAGAAAAAAAATTCGAAAAAAAATTAAAATTTTTGAAAAAAAATAGGGCGGGGAGCTAAGTTAGCTTCCCCTAAGGGGTAGCCCCATTTTCCTCTCTCTCTCTCTCTCTCTCTATATATATATATATATATATATATATATATATATATATATATATAGTAAATGATAAGACATGTGGTGACCATGAAGTAGGTTGAAATGATTAGAGGATTTATATCGATTACATGTATCAGGAGATAACAAATCTGTGTATATGATATGATGACATAACTCGTGCCTTATAATATGATGTCATAACTCATGCCTTATGCTATCGTGTTCCTTCATCGATGGGTGATGGACAATTACAATCCAAGAAGGTTTTCATGTGAGTTGTTGTTTAGCCTCACCTATGGGAGTTAGTCCCAGTGAGATGAGAATAACACAAACAAAGTTAAGATTGAATGTCATAATTATAAATGACTATATCCATGTGTTATGTTGAGAGGAGTTGTCATTCCCGAGAGTGTAGTGCAACTATTGTGGTATCGATGAGTCCGAGATGAAGTGTAGTTCTGGTTCTGCAAGCTTGTCGTTGTGTTCCACAACTCTATCAGTTGAGCATAATGCTACTTGTACCGTCAGTGTGTTCGCACCTCTATTACGGTACTCACCAAAGACTGTACTTTGTCATAAAGTTGTATCCAGTGTGGTCTCATTTGACCGCAATGTACTCATTTTGGTTAGTATCCTTATGGCGGGTAAGACGAGGTGAAATGGTTTCAGGTGTGGAGGTTTGGTTTGCATGGGTTGATTACTCCAGTACATGGCTTGTAATCGTTGAGGTTTAGTATACGTATTGAAACTAAGAAATTCAGGATGGTAGTTGCCCTGTATTGTACCCTTATGTTTATCATGTATATTATATGTATGGATAACCTCATTGAAATACAAAAATCTAGAAATAATGAGATGACTTATTGTATGGTAAACACTTGTAAAATACAAGTGATGATAACGCATTGAACAATGAATCCTTGTGGATGGGTTGCTTTAGTGACTATACATTAGCTAACTACGGATGAGTAAACAATATTGGATGAGAACGAAAAAAAGAGGGTGGACATCTCTCTTGTGCCTCTTGAGGCGATGAACAAAGATCTTCTGGCGAAATGGATCATTCGTATATGGGGTGATGGTTCTGATACACTTTGTACGCTTCTGAGGATGATCTATAGTGTGACTGGAAACCTGGATTGGTGTCCTAGCAGAAGGGTGAAACCTTCAAATTTTTGGCGTGGAGTGTGCTCGGTGCTTCCGCTGATTTCTCCACATCTGGATCCTGTGCCGAGGGGTGGTGATGGAGATAATCATTGGAGATGGGTTGATGGTGCTTTTAGTGTGAAGAAAGCATATAAGGTCTTATATGCTTCCATCGTCTTTGATCTGGGAATTGCGATACCAAGCTTAGGGCAAATCTGGTCTTGGAGGATTCCTAAAAGAGTGAAAGTTTTTCTCTGGTTGTTCAGGAGAGAGCGGTTGATGACCGGCGCCCGGAGGGCCAGGCTCTTTGGGGCTAGCAGCTCATGCATGCGGTGTGGAGTGGAGGTGGAGGATGCTAATCATCTTTTTTTTATTTGTTCTTCATCGAGGCAGATTTGAGCAGGGGTCAGCTTACCTGTTGTTGCACCAATAGGGTTTAGAGAGTTTTGGGAGTCCATTGGTCGTTCCGGGACGTGCACCATCGATGTGAAGCAACATGCGACATCACTTTTGTGGGCGATTTGGTTGGCAAGGAATGGAACTATATTTCGCGGGGAAAGGTGTTATATTGAAAATGTAATAGATCATTCCAGACTCCTATATGAGTCTTGGTCATTGTAACCTTTGTACTTAACTTGTGAATATAAGTTTTTGGGTGTCCTCCTTTCGGTGTGACACCCTTTTTCCTTCAAAAAAAAATCTCTCTTGTGCCTCCTTGAGTTTGATTCGGTATGAGAAGTTGGTTATAAATAGTAAAGATAGCCATATCTTCTAGGACCATGCATCATTCGAATTAAAAAATGGTTAAGAATATAGTAACATCTATATATGCATCATCCTTTTGCATTTCTACTGAGGACCTTGTGACTAGAGAGTGCTATGATGTTGAGGCATCGTCTTATAGAGTGGACTGTTGAGTCTTGTAACACTCAAGTGTGTATCTATTAGAGTTGTGTAATGTGCATATTGTGAAGGGACTAGTACGCCTTTCTCAAGCATGTATTAAACAAGCTAGCTAACCTCATCATTATATTCTTGTGTAATCAAGAAATAGTGTTAATAGTGATTAATTTATAAGAAGAGATTATTAGAAGGTGGGGGTAGGCATACCACTGATGTCGAATATATGATGGTCGTCATGACGATATCCACTCCATCTAAGCAGAAAAGAATTCATTCATTTAAAGAACCTACAATGTTAATGATATATTCAAGGCGTATTAATATATTTTATGGATACTCTTAATCAATCACAAGTAAAATAGTTGAAGACTAATCTGAATTTATTCACAAGTAAAATAGTTGAAGACTAATCTGAATTTAGTGGTTTATTATTCCTTATATAATACGTGACAATTTCTTCAATACTGCGAGTCGCTCATCCCTTTTTTCCCCCACAAGTTGATACATAATATAAATGATCAATATGGGAACCAAAAACAAAAGGTTCAAATATTCAAATCTATTTATGTGAAATGACACCCAAGATATCATATAAATGACCATAATCACATTACGTTATAGATCATATATACTAGTCACCAGAAAATAAGAAGAGTTTATTATAAGCAGACATATTTTATTTAATGTTATTAATTCAAATATTTATTAGAACCATGATTTGGTCCAAATTACTATAAGTTTCAAAATGAAAGGGAATCTACCGAATAATATATGGCATTGTGGTATTGCTGTTTTAATGGTTTTATATGAAGCCTCGAGTTACTCAATCTTGAATTTTTGTTTGTTCGAACACAAAAAACAAATACTCTTATGATTGTCCCATGTGGTATTATAGATGCCCTCAGAATTTTAGAGTGAGTAAGATTGGTGATCCCATTCTTGTAAAGGAAGTAAATGTTAAAAACATCGAGCTTCTAACTTCCCATCCTACAGTCTAGTTGGTCAAAAAAGCGAATTGTAGGTGGAACTTAGTCTTAACTCGACCGCAGGTGTGGACTTAGTTTTCATAGTGGAGCGAGATACAATTACCTAACGTAGTACAATGAAGCAAGCGCCTCCCACTAATAAAGAAATTCAAGACCAAGGAATTCTTGCATACGAGCTTAGTTGTCGGGATCTGCTTGGAAGACAAAGCCCTTTACCTAATACTCCTTTATCAATAATGAAGTGGGTTTCTTTCGCTTCCCTCTCCATCTACCTTTGTACCATATAGCTATTTGCATTATGTATATAATAAAATTAGATTTGCAACAATAAGTTGCATTCGTTCTTAAATTACATGTAATTCTTTGGATTCCGGTAAACATGATATTTGTTGCTATAATAAAATCAACTATTTATGCAACAATAATTATGCATCGCTTTTCTTTTCAAAATTTTTACTAGTCGTCAATAACTTTAGCAATTATTAAAAGCGAAGAAAAAGGTTTAGAAAGATAACCGATGGTTGTTGCTATGTGATTCATCGATAGCATGCATTTTCAAAATTCAAAGTACATCATTGAACTTTGCAATAATTATTTTTCGCTTATTTCGTTTAAGATTTGAACGACATAAAAACAATTATGTGAATTTTTCATTGTTAATTGCCCATTTTAATATAATCGCTCCCCCGACCTCTATAAGGATGGAATTTTTACACTTTTCTTTCGAATATGTCAAATACCATATTTGCAATAGTTCTCGTTCCTCTATATTCTTACAGATTTCACACCAGTACCCTTTCACTATTATAATCATGGCCCCATATTACATCAACGAAAGCGCAGTACATAAATAGTGTACGAATACCAAAAAAAATCTATGAGCATGTGTTATCTCAATATCTCGGAAAGACAAATGAGTACAAAAACCCTAGAAAGATCTCGTCTACAATGGTGGTTGAAAACTGCTAGACGAGGATGCATGCGATCATTTTCTATTTTCTTTTTCCTCCCTCTTTGACTCATAGGTTCATGCATCTTCTCCCCTTCCATAATAGCGAGAATTTTAATATTTATTGGCATATCTTCTTTTGTTAAATTTACCACAGTGAATGTTATTCGTTGCTTTATTTTTTAAATTTGCGACGAATCTCGTATTACTTTATTTATTGTTAGTTCATATAATAAACCGTTTGATTTTTTTCCTTGTTAGTAAAAAAACAAACGAAAAAAGTCAAAACAAATAGTTGTCCTTACACAAACCGTCAACACTGGATGCAGAAATTCATTGCGATATTATAAGAAGAAAAGACATTTTTATAATAAATAATATTTGTTATGAAGTTAACCTGTAGATCAAGCTGTTTAGACAAATTCCAACGGTAAGGTCCCACAAAAAACCGATTTCGTATGAATCATTCGATCAAGATCGAGCGACTCACACCCATTCCATTGAACTTTATTAGGAGGATGTGGTGACTTTTTTGAGATGATGCCAACATATGGGTCAATTTCACGGTGGACAGCTTCAACTGAAGCATATTAAATTATATTTCCTCTTTTTTCCAAAAATGTTATCATTTATCTTAGATCCTGAAATAAAAGGAGGTGAACTGGATAGAGTAGCGTCCACCCTCAGAAGGAACACATGGGTCTCGCTCCTCCATCTCCATGGCACCTCCTCGTCCTCGTCTCCATCTCTTCTCTCCTGTTTACTGCTGGAAGGTCGCAGACAGCTGCACCTGCACCTTCTCCTCGGCCATCTTCCCCAGCCCCGCCTACAGATCCAATAGAAGGTATATATATGTGCATCCAATCAACTTAATATTCTGTACATCTTACACCTGGAACTACTCATTGAATTGCATGTCTTTGTTGCTCGATCACTACCCATGTCTTTGCCCTTCCTACGTCATCGTTGGTCTTTTTTTAAACAAGCATGCATTAAGTCAGAATATATATCATCCCGAAAAAGAAGTGTTACAAACCAGTAATCAGAAATCTCGCAAGGTTGGTGATCAAGAGAATCAAAAGTTCAAGCAGCAACCAAAATAATAAAGCACGGCTGCTGAAGGAAGAATGGTAGCAGAGAATCCCTGCAGAAAGTCCGTGTGTTCCTATTACGGGAGCGGATTGTCTCGGCACAGCGGACTCTGCTGCAGTGTCCAAGCTGCTCGATATAGAGCAGTTCACATGAATTGGTAACGGTCGGGCCCACAAAAATGAGGTAATTCATGGGAACCGTTCGATCTTGATCGAGCGGCTCCAGAGATCGAGCGGCTCCAGACACTACAGTAGAGTCTGCTGCCCAGCAGACGATCCACGGTCGCTCTCCTATTACACGTGCTCTTCTGAGCTTGACCAACGATATCCTAAACGGGATTTTTACACGTGCTCTTCTGAGCTTGACCAACAATATACTATGTTGCTACCTTTTTTATATTTAAACTCATGCCCATGTATTCTTTCAAATTCACACTAATCTCCTTCCATTGGTGTAATATAACGGCACGTGTATAAATAACTGAAGGGTAAAATTGTGAAGTCTGCAAGAATATAGGGGTATAAGTGTAATTGCAAAAAAGATAGGAGTTTAAGTATTATTTAGTAAAACTCGGAAGAATATAATTGTAAAAAACTTTAAAAAATACAAAAACATATAGGAATAATTTTTAGAGGGAATATTTACACCCATAATCCTAAGTAATTTCATAACTATCCCAAAAACCCTCTATAATCATGAATTACACCCACCCAGAACCTTGAATACATACTCCATTTTACACCCATAACCTTCCGTCAGTTTTCTTCATTAAATCAAGCATACGAGAGAGTTAATCTAACCGATACGCGATCTAACAGCTAGGATTAATCAAAAGTTAACAAGAAAAAAAGGAAAAACGTGTAGGTTGCGGGGCTTCCAGGATGGACTGGGGGGGGGGGGGTGGCTCTTGCAGGTAGGGCTGACGACAGTGAGGTTGCCAGTGGGGGTGGGTTTTCCAGGCGAGGTTGGAGGCTTCGACAAAGGTATCAGCGCAGGGGAAGGAGGGGCTTCCAACCAGGAGGTAGTGGGTCGCAAGGAGAGGCATGGCTTGCAGGCACGTGTGTGTGTGTGTGTGTGGGGGTGGGGGGGGGGGGGGGGGTATCGTCCAGGTGAGCTTGGAGGCTTCAAAGTCGGTGTGGCGCGAGAGGAGGGGGTGGGCTTGCAAGTGCAGGGGGAGGGGGGTGTCGACCAGGTCAGCTAGGAGGCTTCGAAGATAGTGCGGCGCAGGGGGAGGGAGCGGTCTTGCAAGTGCGGGGGGGGGGGGGGGGATTGCTTGGCTGGAGGAGGAGGGGAGTTGTCATTCGTAAATAATAGAATAGAGGCTATAAAAATATAAAATACTTGACAGATACCGTCATAGTTAACGGAAAATTGGATGGAAGTTAACATGGGATTATTAGTGTAAGAGTTAATCATTACTCAAAGTTCCGGATGTAACTCGTGATTATGATGGGTTTTGAGGTAATTACGACATTACTCCGGATTATAGATGTAAATATCCCTTTTTAGATTAGCTTTCATTCTTCAGAAAACAAAAGATGAGTTTCCATTCTCTGCTAGTTTGCTGTTCTCTACAAGCTTAACTACTAAACGTTTTCCAGAACCGTTTTATATCTAGAACCTTTCTTTATCAACCTTCTGCAGTTCCTTTTGGGTCTTCGTTATTAGTTTTGCCCAAAAGCTAGATAGAGAAAGGTTCTAAGTCTAGTTATATTAAAAAAGCTTGTAAAAAATAACAACTCGCAATGGATCTAGATAAGTTCAGAATGTAGGGTAGTAGTACCATATTTCAATTGTAGATCCATATCTAGCACTCATAAAGTGTGAAAGTGAGTTGGGAGCATAGGATTACGACTTTACATCTTGATCTAAATAGTTTAAGTGGTTTTCAATGGACACATTGGGCCCAAGCATGAACTGTCAGGGTCAGTCTTCCTCACTAACTGTCCAAGGACCTATGTTTGGGACATCAAAAATATATCATAGTAGATTCCTTCCAATAGTGGAATTGGAGATGAAGTTAACCCAAAATAAGAGATATAAGGAAAGGATTACCCAGAGCATTCAACTGCTACTATTACTAGGATTATGTTATGTGACATATTGCGACGAGGATGTTAATAATATACGTGGAGGAGGTTGTAACACCCCAAACATAGTCCTGCATCTAAAATTCGCAAACTCTGAAATTGTGCTTATAAGAATGGGGATCACTACTTCCTAACTTGAGCTGAGGTATTCTTAATGGTTGTCAACAAGCTACTTTAATATGAGCCACAAGTTGTATGAATCGTTTTTCTAATAGTGGTCGGAAATTTCAAACTCAGAATGTTATAAATTGTATCACAACGGATATACTCTGATAGCGGAAAGGGTTATCTGATCAACATATAGAGTCATCACACCTAAAGAGATGGGAGAAAAAAAGCTACCTAAAGCATGCAAGTTAATATTATTGAGAATAAATTGTGGACTATATTGTAACGAGGATGATGCGAATATAAGTGGGGGAGAAATTGTAACACTCCGAACATAATCTTGCATTTATAGCTCACAAAGTGTGAAATTGGTTATAAGAGTGGTGGATTACCACCTGATAACTTGAATTTAAGTATTTGGTGTGATTGTCATCGGGTTCGGGTTAAAACCAAACCAGTTGTCAACGTCAGATTTCAAGTATCTATGAGATCGTAACATTATAAATGGTATCATAAAAGGTTTCATCGTGGAAAGGACTGTCCAAAGGTGGAAGCACACCAACAAGCAAATAGGAGTAAAAGACTGTCTAAAACATGTAATTGTCAACATTACTGGAAATAAGTGAAGTTTATATCGCAACGAGGATATTAAAAATATAAGTTGGAGATGTCATAACACATACAAAAGGCCTCACATTTAATACTCATGGAGTTTGAGAATGTTTTATAAGAGAAAGACTACTAAATAATAACTTGAGCTTAAATATTTAAGGTAGCTGTCAACGAGCTCACTTGGGTCCGAGCATAGTAAGTTGTCAGGATCAGATTTTCTCAACACCCAACTTGTGACCTAAACTCAAGGCTTAAGATGGTTAGCTGGAATCGATGTTGATTATATTTTTTGATGTGAAAGTATATACGAATCAAAGTGTAAATAATAAAGCGAAGATTACAAGAGGCCAAAGGCGAGATGTTATTGGGTTAAAAGAGTAATTAGGATAGATGATAGAGACATGCATGAGAAATCGTCATGATTAAATTTATTATAAGAATGTTGTCCAATTATAAACTAAAGATTTTTTAAATTGCGTGATAATTATAATAATCGAATCACATCCTATATCAAACACGATCCTACATCAAACTATTTCCTCCGACTCTCTTTCAAATTTGGTAAATATTAGTTGATCGCATATTTCATTATAGTTATATAACTTTGAGTATCATTTTCTATCCACATATATATATATATATGACTTTTATCCATGTAACGATTTCTATTTTAGGGTTATATATATTATATTTTTTATTATAATTACAAAAAAATGATTATTGAAAATAATTGATACCGACAGATTGTAGTTAATTCTTATTTTGTTATATCATTGAAGAAATGGGAGATATACATTTAAAAAGCGATGCATCCTCAGTTATTCTCATCTACGACGCGAAGGTGATTCTCTTCACAAGTCTACTTAGTCTTAAATACTCCTTTCAAAGACGGCAACAAACTGAACCTCCTCTTGGCCATGATGATACTAGTACAAAAACGCCCAACAACTTAATAATAGTCTAATAACAAATGAATTTAATATGTACAAGAGGTGACTAGTTAGTAGGGTCTGGTGTGTAACTAAAAGTTCAAGGATTGGACCTCCACCAATATCATTATTTTTGAATATATATTCAAAATTATGGTTCAATTTCTGTTGAAATCGATTATAATGGATTCTATTAGATACTAAAAGGAAAATAAGCTGTGACTACAGAACTATAATCACTGATGTGAGGCTTGTGATCGCAGAATTGGGCTCTGGTCACAACACGTCGTGGGCAGTAGCCGCGGCTACAAGTCTCATCACGAGAGTTCTCTAATCACGAATATGTCGTGACCACTACAAGTAACCACAAAAATTGTCGTGCCCACAGTTCTTGCATGAATGCCCTCCCTACATCTTTGATGACTTTGGTCACGGAATTGTAACTACGAGAAACTAGCGGTCACGTAATTATCGTGACCACAAGTTCCTGTAGCCACATTTTGTGACCACAACTCGTTTTTCTTGTAGTGTGAATTGGTTATTAAATAAAAACTATAGTTATTTGCACTTTTTTCACCAGATTTACTGGTAGCCAGTCTGATTTGATAACAATGATGTTAATCAGGTAAGCTAGACTTAAAATGGATTGCTTTATTGGTACCCATTCATCAAACTACAACAAAATCTATTTATACCAGCGTATGTTTTAGAATCCATTGCTACATCGTTTGTTAAAAATATAAAGGATATTATATGTTGCAAAATATTTTTTATATTCGAGTATAATGACGAATGTCAAATTCATTGATAGTAATAATTCATGTAACAATAATCATCTGTTGGCTTTATCATTGAAATTTGCATCAATTGTTGCTATATTTAGGAGTAATTGATGCAAATTATGAAAACAAAATCACCAGATAATCTTTGCTATATGAACTGTCCTATTGATATATATGGCAACGAACATGTCATTTGTCCATGAATATACTCTTATGTTAAATGATTTTTATACTAAAAAATAGTGTTTATTGCTGATTCTTATATCACTAGTGATAATTCTCCCTCTCTCAACAGACTCAATATCCCAAATCTCGCATATTCTACCAATGCATCAGTCGATCTTTTTTTCCAAATGGTCAAACTACCTTGAGCAGTTCTCTCTCATCTTATCCTCTATTGGAGCTATACCAACTTTTTTCTTCTGACCACATTATTCCGGATCCGATCTTTTCTTGTACGAAGAGGATATACCCTCACGTGAGGATTGAACTTCGGACCTTCAGCTAACAAGACATTCTACTTCTTTTTTTATAAAAATACGAATTTGTGGGATTTAAATCCTAATCCTTTGAATAGGATGTACACAATTCAACTGCGGAAACAAAGTGGGTTTAATATGTCCATGTGAGACTTCTTCGACCTCCATATTTTTTAAGATGAACTTAAGAAATGATAATAACAGGCAATTACTTTGTGCAGATGCAGCAGTGAAATCTGTATTCAGGAAGCTGAAGGTTCCAATGAGTTGGAATACAAGCAGTGATCCATGCACTGGTCCATGCCATTGACGACTCTAAGTTCGACGACGAAAGGTTTGGCGAACTCATCAGGTGTGAATGTTACACCGGTGTTTGCCACGTTACTCAAGTGTAAGTACTATTTTCTAAGGACTCGATTTCATCAATTCTGAGACCATTAAAATTTAACAGTCGTGATAGTGATATATGTCGATCTAAACTCCTACATTATTTCACTCTAAATAAAACTACTAATCTTTGGTTCTTTTTCCATGTATATTTGAAGGAAAATTTTTGCAAAGAGTGCGACAGGACCAATTCCGGAAGAGCTCCAGAATCTAACAAATCTGTTTAACCTGTATGTGCTCTGCCATGTTTAATTAATTATAATTTATAACCCGACCATCTTGGCTAGTCCCATGTTTGCTTGTAACTCGGTTGACTATGTAGATTAATCTGATATGTTTACCATGTTAGCTATGGTTGTGTGCACATTGTTTGCAAGATGAGGCTCAACGGAAACGGATCGTCTGTTGTATACCCATTGCAGCAGACTCTGCTGTGATGGGTTTGATGGATGCCACGTGTTCGTTGGCCATCCGACGGCTGGGATGCGACCCAAAGCCCTCCTCTCGAGGAGCCCTCTCCCGCGGCCACTCGACGCCTGATGCCGCCTTCTCAGAAGATAATGGAGTGGATTTGGCGATGGGTCTTGAGTTTGGTTCGGATTGAGGATTTAGAGTCGCTCCGATCTGGAGGGGTTTGATTAGGGGATAGAGGCTGTATGGGTTCCAGTATGTTGAGTACGCAGTTCGCCGGATAGGATAAGGAAGGGGATAGACGGTATGGGTGGAGTTTTGCTGCTGGAGGGTAAAGGATGGAGAGAGAAAGAGAGAGAGTTGGTTTTTGGGTAGTTAGATAGGAGTAGGATTCATTGGGGAGACGATGCATGTAGAGGTGATTGGGAACGAAGGTGGTTTCAATAAAAATTAGGACATGGTGATGGAGGGATTGAGATAATGGAGTTCAGGTATGGGTGGTTATGTGTGATGGGTATGAGAGATTGGGGTTGGTTTTAGAAATAGGATTGGGTAGAGGGTAGGAATGGATAAGTTGACCAAGAGGTCAACATCGGTGGAGTTCTGATTGGATGAGACAAAGCAAGTGCGGGTCTAATGGGCGTTGAGGTGGAGTTGACTGACAAAATGAGGTGGCGAATGAAGGAGCGCCACATGGTGAATCTTGTTGACTTAGAACACTGACTATGCAAGAAAATGCAAAAGAAGATGGAAAAGAAATAGTAAATGGGCCTTAAAATGCAAAAGTGGTTGAGATGAAAGTTGTAGATTTTGTAGAGATCTGTAATATTCACGAAGGATTCAAATGCATATGAAATCAAATATGAAAAATATGGTTTTTTGATGATATTTTATAAAATATAAAATATCAATTTTCACGTGTTTTGTAATTTTCATTTGGTTGTTCTGTAAGTAAATAATGCATGAAAAAAATCGAACATGATGTAAATAATGAAATATGCACATGAATGGTATTTTCTATATTCTTTAATGAATTAAGGATGAGTTAGAATAAAATATGGGGGTTAATTCTTTGCAGATGAACCAATCAATTATACACCGTCAGAGATATTGTTTTTCTTGAGTTTTCTATAATCTATTTTTATTTTTATGTAACTTGTTAGATTATGAGCTAAAATAAAGGAATGAAAAAGAAATAAAATCAAAAGAATTAAATATGTACACAAAATAATGAGGTGAAGTCAATACATATATATAAAATATAGTTCAACTCCAAAATCTAAGTTTCACATATGAACTTTGATTCTTTCAAATTTGATTTTGATTTGCAGATAATTAAGTGACATTAATTCGAAAGTGAGTAGAATGAAACCATACATTGTATATGAGAGATATCGACATTTATGACTTTTCGGCCTCAAACTAGGGCTTCGGTGTATTTTACATATATACAAGTTAATATTTTTTAGGATTTTTCATCGACTAATATTAGTGAAATGTACACAGTCGATTTTATTCAATTAGAATTGGTGTGGATTAATTAAAAGTAGATGAAATTTGGTGAATATATTCAAGTGGATATGAATGTAATATGAAAATCATAATTTATGCAATTTATTCACAAATGCATGAAAGCTAATTGTGAATTATAAACAAGCAAATGCACTTAAATACTCAGGGCTCTATTTTTAGCTAATTAAAGTGGTGAATCATGAATTCATCAGTAGCCCTTTCAATTTCAACCATTAGAGGGAATTAGTTCTAGTACCATCTGTAACTTCTCGGGCCATATACATGGTCTGCTATCATGTATTACTGGCCCAGACAACCTGTTGGGCTTGGGCCCAACTTGAGCTGTTGACCACAGCCTAAAATGCTTAAGGCAAGTTTTCTAGTTGTAGTCCCTACTACTTATAAGCAACTACCATACTTTGTGATTACTAGATACAGTACTATGTTTGAGGTATTATGATCATCTCCACTTATTTTTGCAAAATCCTTGTTGTGTAATGACCCATGACCTATTCCCAGTAACAATGACAGATCACCTCTTAGATAGCCCTTTCCTCCTAAATCTATGGTAGGGGTGGTTCCACCTCTTTGGCAGCCCAATCTACTATTAGAGAGAATTTGTTCGAATACCATTTATAACGTCCCGAGTCCTAAACCTAGTCCATTATTAAGGATTATTAAGGATTACTCGTCTAGAAAACCTATTGGACTTGGGCCCAACTAGAGCCCTTGACCACAACACAAAATATTTAAGCCCTGATTTTCTAGTAGTAACCATCACTACTTACAAGCTATTACCATACTTTGTAATTATTAGATTTGGTACTATGTTTGGGGGTGCTGCAAGAATCATACTAGAAAGCACCTTAGAGAATGCAGCTGAGAGGATAAGAAAATTTTGGAAGGCTGCCCATCAAAGGAGATCTTCACCAATTTGTTGCTGTTCTTCGACTACAGGAATATGGAGCACAATTATTTAACTGGTCCTTTGCCAAGCTTCATTGGGAAATTGACAAAAATGAAATGGATGTGAGTTATATAGGTCATTCGTTATTATTATTGCAACTATTTCTTTTAAACGCTCCCAAGTCTCAACTGTTTGTCGATGTAGGAATTTTGCATTCAATGCTCTAACAGGAACCATTCCAAAAGAGATTGGCAACCTTCAAGATCTTCGTGTACTGTAAGATGCAAACTCTTTTGCTATTAATCAGTCTCAGGAAATTGATATATACTGATTGATGCAGAGGCTTGGCCTTCAACAACTTCAGTGGGACTCTTCCTCCGGAGCTAGGAAATCTGATCAACTTAGAAAAACTGTAAGTTGCATCAATAGATTGCGATATGCGTCTTGTATATATCATGCCAATCACTTCGTTGCAATATATAGTCCGCGGCATTGAGAATAGATGTTGGTGTTGAGGACTGTCAGCTTGGCTTTTGACAGGCACATGCATAGTTCAGGAGTTGGTGGTGATATCCCCCCAACAATTTCCAATCTTCAAAAGCTGGCAAATCTGTAACTATTTTTTCTGTTCAATGAAAAAGTCAAAATTAGTTGATAAACTTTGATATACCCCTTCTCTCATATCTTGCTACAGATGGATATCAGACAATAACTTCACGGGGAAAATACCTGACTTTATTGGAGAACTCAAAAACCTCTTAGATTTGTAAGATATTAATTGAGCTTGGCATCCTTGATATTTATTTTATTAAAATAGTAAAAATAACTAATCACACACGGTGATGAGAAGAAATAATGATCATTTTCCTCACGAAGATTTTACAGCTAATATTCACTGGTTGGTCAGGAGACTGCAAGGGACTTCACTGCAAGGCCCAATCCCTTCAAGTTTTGTTAATCTCACCAAATTAGATACGCTGTGAGTTTCTGTTAATTGTGACTTTCTTCTTTAAGTTTCTGTTTATATGATTTTTGAATGTCCTACTTACGTATACAGACCATTAAATTGTGTTTTGGTTCTTTCTTTAGGATGATTGGTGATATAACTAGTGGGAGCTCTTCTATGGATTTTACCAAAGATATGAAGACTTTGACTACATTGTGAGTATTTACCACAAACTATGCTTATCTCCACATTATTATGCCAGATAATGCAATATGCATGCATTTAACTTGCAGGGTACTTCGGAATGCTAAGATATCAGGCATCATTCCATTAAGCATCGGGGAAGTCGCAACCTTGGAGCACCTGTAAGTTTTTACCTGCCATTTTTTTCTTATCAAGCAATTGTATCAAATCTGACCAGCAATCTTACCTTCTCCAGGGACCTGAGCTTCAACAATTTGTCAGGGTCCCTTCCAGCTTTTCTCTTTAAAATGAGTAAACTCAGATTCTTGTAAGAAAACAAACATTCCGATCCAGAAATCTTCTTGTTAGTTTTCTCATGATAGTTTGATATTATATTTGTAGGTTATTGGGCAATAATAGCTTCTCTGGTGGTTTGCCTCAGGCAAAAGATGGACCCATTCGGACTATGTAAGTACCCAAGTAGTAAATGTGATGAACTTATTAGCATATCAGGTTTTTATGTTTTACCTCCAGTGAGACCATCAGATCAATAACACTATATGTTTGATCTCCAATTTCTATAATTAAACGAAATGTGGAATTGTAATCAAGATCAAAATCTTTCCGCTAATCAATCTTTGACCCTATGGTATGTGTTTTCTCCTTTGTGCAGTGATATTTCTTACAATAACCTTGAAGGAGACATTCCATCATGGGTTAGTGAACAAGGTCTGGAATTGTAAGTTTGAAATGACCATCTTTTCTTTGATTTGCTTCTTACATAAATCGATCACAAGAATATCTAGTAGCGCTACGACATCTAGGATAGAAGAACAAAATTGCAGTCAACCTATATAGTTCTAGACTTCTAGTCTCATAAAACAGCATAACATTAAATATGATGTGCGTTTGAGCACTACGTCCTGTCTGGACACAAGTGCAAATTTAGAATAGTTTGCGAATAGATTGAATAGCATAAAAAACACAAAGTCGATAAGTGAATCATGTACGGTATATCAAATCCAAAATAACTACAACCACTGATGAAAATTCATCCACAGAAAAATCAAACCAGGGATCCATGAGGCGGTTGCAACCCCAAACCAAGCATTATAATAAAAAAGTTATATCTTATGAGGGGCTTACATAGAGCCAATCCTCTTGATAATGGCAAGATTTACCAAAAAAGATAGATACTTGAATGCAAACTTCTCACCGTGAACAAAATATAATGATGCCTTGAAGTTGTAAACATCCACCAAATCTCCGCTTGCATGCCAAAATTAACCAATACTGGAGCAAAGAGCAACGTCTTCTCTTCTCTCTTTTGTTTCCTCTTTGATTTGTCCCTTAGGTTGATTCTTTGGATGAAGGACGAAGAGCATTTTATATATGCATGGACATGATACAATGTGGAGTATATAAAATACTAAAACACAAGGGATTAGTACACTCCTAGTCCATGAAGGTAATCGTTTATCAATCAAATTAGGATTTCTATTTAAATTAGGATTAGTCAATGTCCTATTGAAGATTGAGTTATCACATAAAGAAGAAGAACACCAAATCTCCCTCTCACGAACAATGAGAGGACTACTCCCAACGTACTTTCGGAGCATTTCTCGATCTTCCAAAGCGGTAAAGACTTCATCACCATGTTTAAACAACGGTCATCTAGATATTATTAAATAACAATACCTAACGCAATGTGTTTTTACCTTACAAGAGAAGTATAGTTATTAACAAAGTCAATCGTGCTCTAATTATCATGATAAAGAATATACTTATCATTAAAAATAAATTCTTACATGAACTTCTTCGTCCATAAGAGTTCTTTATTTGTTGTAACAACTCCCTCTGAAGTAGATAATGCTACACACTTTTGCAACCTTAATTACAATAAGATGACATCACATGAATATGTCATCAAATAATTATATATAAATCGTATGCCATCAATATCACATGCCATATCAGGGTTTGTGTAGCCGAAAAAGAACAGCTTACTCCGCTCCAAAACAAAGACATGTCTTTACTAGTGCCACAGAGATATCTCAAGATCCATTTAATTACATTAAAATGCGTAGTAAATGAGTTGTATCATGTGTAGTACATAGTATATATGAGACTACTAAGGTCGAAGGATAAGGAATCATCACCACATTATTGTTTTTTTCTTTTATCCCTAAAATGCTTGGTGCTAACTTGTAATGTGCTAAAAAAGGTGTACTCATGGGCATGAACTTATCCATGTTCAATATATGAAGTTGTTTCTCAATTACTTCTCTTAAGATAACAAAGTATCTTGAACATGATATCACTACTAATCTTTATATCCAAATTTTGATTTACAAAGCATAAGTTCTTTACAGCAAATGACTTGCTTAGTTTTTTCTTCCAACTTTAAAGTCTTAACGTATTGTTGTCGATAATGAGCATGTCATCAACAGAAATCAATAAAATGATTAAATCTTCACATGAGAATTTCTTGCTGAAAACACAATGATTTGAAGTAGTTTTCATGCAACCATGATCCCCTATAAAAAAACTCATATTTCTCATACCCCTTCCAAGGAGCTTGCTTTGTTCTATAATGTTTCGTCAACCCGTTGATATAGTTTTCTTTTCCTTTCACCATTCTTTTCCTTTAACCACAAATTTTTCTAGTTTGTCATGCCTATTCCACCTTGAGATCATCATAGAGGAATGTGGTCTTTACATCCATTTGGTTAATCTTCAACCCTTAATTGGCCATCAAAATGAGAATACCTCTCATGGATGACATCTTCATGACAATTTAGAATATCTCATCAACGTTAACACCCTTTTTATAGATGAAGACTTTCATGAGTTCAAATGTGTTGTTGGTATGTGAAGACTACACTTCATCTTACATGGCTTCAGTCTAATTTTCTTTACGCACATAGAGTAATGAATTACAAATAATCCGGTTCATCACTAACTGAAAAATAATATTTTTTGAAAAATACTGAAAAATAACATAATTGAGGAGGGCTGCGCGTTAGGCAGTCGACAACCAGCGCAAAAGAGACAAATTCCTAAATAGCATTCTTTTAAGAACACTATTTAGGAATTTGTCTCAAAACAGTTTGTATCTTTTCAACATGAATTTAAGCAAACATTTAGATTTCATTGGGGCATTCCCCACTGGCGATGCATTGCATTGCCCGATTGTAATGATAAGTTGGTAAGAGTTGCTACATCGTTGCCCAGATGTAGTTCAAAATTTGCAAGGATTCTCGTATGAGGAATACATACAAGTAAATAAGCTAGTTCCGCTACATCGCTACCCGGATGCAGTCAAAAATTGGCAAGAGTTCTCGCATGATGGACACGTGCGAGTAAAGAAGTTAGCTCAAAAGAGGTTGCAAAGGAAGCCATGGATAGGTAGTTGGAATCTTGGTACTTTGATTGGCAAATCGATGGAGATAATAGACATAATAGAAAGAAGAAAGATTCAGACACTATGTCTCCAAGGGGCAAAATGGGTTGGAGAGAAAGCAAGAAAGATCGAGAAGGCAAGCTTTAAACTTTGGTATTTATGTAAAGATAAGGGGAAAAATGGTGTTGGAGTTGTTCATAAGGATTTGAAGGTTGTGTGGTTGAGGTGCAAAAATTCACGGGTCGGATTATTTTGCTAAAATTGGTGCTCGAAAAAGAAACTCAGTTTATGCACCACAAATTGGTTTAAATGTAAGGATTGAACAAGCTTTTTGGGAGGATTTGAATAAGATTATACAAGGAATCCCAAAAAGAGATGACTCGCCTATGTGGATATCCTAATGGACATGTAAGAAAGGAGGCATTATGGTATGCTAGTATTCATGGAGGTTATGGTTTCGGGGATAGAAATGAAGAGGGAAAAGTCATTCTGGATTTTGTAATGACCTATGATCTTTTCATAGCGAACACTCTTCAAGAAGAGGGATGAGCATTTTGTTACTTATAAGAGTGGCCAGACTAAAACACAGATAGATTACTTTTTGTTGATGAGAAGAGATCGGTTGTATTGCAAAGATTGCAAAGTAATCCCAGGAGAGAGTTTGATAACCTAGTATTTCATGGATATGCAAATAAAAGGACTGGTAAAGAAAGGGAGGGTTTCCAAGATAACTAGAACTAGATGGTGGAATCTTCAATTGAAGCAAACAAGCTTCATGGAGAAGGTTTTAGGAGACTTATCTTGGGATTGTAACAAAAGTGCAAACCAGATGTGGGAGGCAGTAGCATCTTATATCCAAGGGGTAACCAAAGAGCTGCTAGGAAAGTCAAAGGGTGGATCTCTAGGCTAAAAGGAGGCTTGGTCATGGAGTGGAGGGGTGCAAAAGAAGCTCAAAATTAAAAAAAACATGCTTTAAAGCTATGTCTAAGTATAGAACAGAGGAAATTGTCACGAACTACAAAATAACGAAGAAGGAATCAAAGAAGGTTGTAAGCGAAGCTAAGTCAAAAGCTTATGAATTCTCGTATAAAAATATCGATTTTAAGGAGGGTGAGAAGAATATATTCAAGTTGGCTAAAGAAAGAGAAAGAAAGATCAAAGACCTATCTCAAGTAAGATGCATGAGGAAGGCGACATGCTTGTTAGTTTGAAGGATATAGAGACTAGATGAAAGCAGTATTTCCATAAGCTTTTCATGGGAAAAGAAATAGAGAGATCACTTTGAGAGATCTAGATAGAAGTGAAAGTTACTTGAATCATGCAAGTTATAGAAGAATACAAAGGAAAGAAGTAGAGGATGCTTTGAAAGTTATTAGACATGGGAAAGGTGTATGACCTTATGATATTCCTAAGAAGTATGGAGAATTTAGGTGGGCATGCTTTGACTTGACGTGTAAATTTATTCAATGTTATTTGACAAAACAAGAAAATATCTGAAGATTGAGGGAGAAGCATCGCCATGCCCTCTGTATAAAAACAAAGCAGATATTCAAAATTGTTTAAATTACATAGATATCAAGCCGATGAGTCACACTATGAAAATTTGAGAACGTGTGATCGAAAGAAGGTTGAGGCAAGTTTCCAAAGTAAAAGAAAATTAATTTGGATTCATGCCAGGTCGCTCAACTATTGAAGACATCCACTTGATGAGGAGAACAATGGAGATTTATATAGTTAAAAGAAAGGAGATCCATGTGATTTTTGTGGATTTGGATAAGGCTTACGATTATGTCCCATGGGATATATTGTGGAGAGTTTTGGAGAAGAGACAAGTACTTGTCATATATATTAACCCCACAAAGGATACGTATGATAGGGCTTCATTTTGTATAAGGGTTGAGTCTGGGAAGATTAACTATTTTGACGTGAACATTGGTTTGCATCAAGGTCAGCTTTGAGTCCATTCATTTTTATTTTGATTATGGACAAGTTGACAAGTTACATACAGAATGAGATACCTTGGTGCATGTTATTCACAGATGATATTGCGTTGATTGATGAGACTAGAGATGCAGTAAATAAGAAGCTTGAGGTATGGATACATACATTGAAGATTAGAGGATTTCGTATAAGTAGGGCTAAGACTGAATATATGGAGCACACTTTTGATGGAAGCAATGGTGAGGGAATCGGATGAAGATTGGTGATGATAACATTCAGAAGAGATATTCTTTTAGAATTTAGATACTTGGGATCTATTTTGCAACATGATGGGGGAAACTGATGGAGATGTTACTAATAGAATAAATGCAGGTTGACTAAAGTAGAGAGGAGCATCTACCATTCTCTTTGATAAGAAAATTCCTTTGAAAATCAAAGGAAAGTTTTACGAAACAGTCGTGAGACCTGTTATGCTCTATGGATATGAATGTTGGCCTGTAAACCATAGACATGTGCAGAGAATGGCAGTAGCAGAAATGAAAATGCTAAGGTGGATGTATGGACACACATGTAAAGATCGTATTCAGAATGACACAATCAAAAGGAAAGTTGATGTATCTCCGATCGAGGATAGGATGCGAGAAAACCGGTTAAGATTGTTTGACCATTTGCAAAGGAGGTCAGTCGATGCATCAGTTAGGAGATGCGAGTTTTGGGATGTTGAACTGGCTAAGAGAGGTTGAGGAAAGCCCAAGAAGTGTTGGAATGAGACTATACAAAGGGATCTTAGTTGTTTGGATCTAAGCTCGAGAATGACCTAAGATAGATCTGAATGGATGCAAAGAATCCATGTAGCCGACCCTACATAATGTAGGAAAAGGCTTTGTTGTT
Source organism: Ottelia alismoides (assembly GCA_037367405.1). NCBI lineage: Eukaryota > Viridiplantae > Streptophyta > Magnoliopsida > Alismatales > Hydrocharitaceae > Ottelia > Ottelia alismoides. The sequence continues at coordinate 289,273 of JAZKJV010000568.1, forward strand.
GTTGTAATAACAAATAACATAATCATGTGCATAGTATCGTATAGGTTTGCAGGATAAATCCACATTAGAAGAAGATACTTCCTCTTGATTCCCATTAGGATTGGGAGCATCTTCATATACTCCATCCCCAACTGCATCTAGTAGATGTTGCAAAGGCTCTGCACCAACTAACTTGTAGTTCTGATGTAGATTTTTTTATTCCTTGTAAATGTCGTTGATGTTTTAATCCTCAACAAACATTACATTATAGCTTCTTGCATGCTTCTTTTCCGTAGGATCATATATATCACACAACCAAATTTATACTTTCCATATTCTATGAAGATGCATTGTTAGGTCTTTTATTCCAATTTGATCTCTATTTGTTGGAAGACACAAAACCTCCACAACCACGTGTAAGTAGTCAAAAGGAACATTTTTCCACACTAGACATTATCAGTGATATCTCCAGCATAAACAATGTATAGAGGTAGTTTCGTCACTGGTAGCATTCAAGGATTCTCCGTAAAAGAAACTCGAGAACTTTGCCTCAACTCAAGTAGGCAATTGACACTCGTGATAAATCTTATTCATCCTCTCAAACAACAACATTCAATTAATGAGTCTTTTGTGGAATGTTGATGATTAATTCCATAATACCTACTTTACATGTTAAAGGGTCACACGTACTCTCCACCATTGTCGCTAACCTCTTTCAAGCCTACCCTTTATAAGGGCATAAAAGTTCTTGAATACACCAAGAACCTAATCCTTCCTCTTTAAGGCGTATACACATGGCATCATGGAAAATCATTGATAAAAGTGACAAGACAAAGTGAACTTCCACAAGAGCTAACTTCAAAATTACCACCTCTATATTCACAGTACTAATTAAATCTTGCATACACGATTTTAATTTTTAGAAAAAGTCAAGTTGGGTGAGATTTTTTAAGACAAGATTTTTAAAATCTATTCTATCCTCATCATTAATTATATATTTTTATTAGGATGCGGAAAATGTCTAGATATTTATATTGGATGTGGATAAATATCTAGATATTATCTCCACCTCTCTTACTCTAAAAAGTCCCCTCCATGTAGATATTTTTCTTGGTAATTATCCACATGTGCGTAGAATATACTAGATCCACGTGTACAAGAACCTATTTGAAATAGGAATTCTACAAGAGACAAATTCCAAATTACTTATTTTCAAAAATAATTTCCATAGCGACCTGAAATATGTTATGGTGGACATCCTGAAATGCCCGCTTGCAGCACCATTGACAACCCATGAAACACTTCTAGATATCATCCGAACACTTAGGTGGCATAGAAGTCATGTACTTCATGCTTATTCCTAACGCATCGTAGCAAGTAGTATAGTGGAATCTAGCATATACGGGTTAAGCGTCTAAATCTAGACCAGTTCCTAAATTAACTTCTATCCTAAGTTAATTTCTAGGGATTTTTACCCGGCAGATCCTATAATCTTTTCGAATTACCGCTACGACCTTTGAAACATTGTAATTCCTTCCCGAACCTCGTAAACTTAGTCCGTCTTACTCAACAAACCCTGTCGTCAATTTTAACTATATTTGAGTCAATTACTTGGGTTAGACTTGAGTTAACCTAACCAATTTATCATCCAACGGTTAAGATTAGCCAAAAAAATAGAAAAAGAATCCTGCAAGTAGACCGGCGGGGGGAGAGCAGGGAGCTCCATCGCCTGGGGTGAGCAGGGAGCTTGGGAGGGGGCGGCGCGGGGGAGGTGACCAGGGAGCTTGGGAGGAGACGGGCGCAGGGACAGCGACACAGGGACAGGGTGTTTGGGAGGGGACGGGCGCAGGGGCAGCGACGTAGGGGGGGGGGGGGGGGGGGTTGCAGCGGCGCGCGGGGGGGAGGGGCTGCAGGGACGCGCGGGAGGGGGGGAGGTTGCAGCGGCGCGCAGGGGGGGTGTGCAGCGACGCGACGCGCGCGGGGGGGTGGGGGGGGGGGGAGGAGGTTGCAGCGGCTCGCGGGAGTGGGGGGGGTTGCAGTCCATCATCTTCTTTTCTCGTTGAAGGACGGAACACCTCGCCGAAGAGATGACGAAGGCGGTGTTGGGGTTGCAAAGCTGTTACAGTAGATGGATCAACGGGACAATGGGTGCAAATCGGAGGCAGAAGTCCAGATCAGAGAAGCTTCGTACATTCCGATCATTGTACTAAATGAACAAATTAAAATGAACAAATTAGAAGCATGAGGGTACGATGAGGATGATTTGAGGCGAAGTGGAGGGCTATCGGAGGTGGCCGGAGGTGAAGCCCTAAGTGGGTTCACCGTCCGTGCAAGAAGGAGAATGATTCGAAGTGGAGGAGTATTGCAGCGGCGCGCGGGGGAGGAGGTTGCAGCGGCACGCGGGGGAGGAGGTTGCTGTTCGCGAGGCTCTTCGATGACAGAAGTGGGAGGCTCAAAGCTTAAGCTTGGCGCAGGCGGGGAGCGGCGCAGAGGGGATCAATTCTTCTAGGATGATGGAGTGGCATTAAATGTAAATTTGATAAACAAATTGGGTATAATATAAATGAGCATAACGGCATCGGGTTAATTTTAACGGGTAAATGAACGGGGGTTAACCACAGGGTCTGCCGGGTAAGGGTTAGCAAGTTTACAGGGTCGGGAGAGGAATTAAGATGTTTCGAAGGTCGTAGCTGTAATTCGAAAAGATTATAGGGTCTGCCGGGTAAAAATCCCTAATTTCTATGCTATTTACACCAACATAAAATTTCACTGTGAAAAAGCCATGTCATTACTATTAGTCTTCTTTAATTTATCGGACATTTTTCTTTGTCTACAGGAACTTGGTTGCAAACAATTTCGCAACCAACAGCTTTAGTAACAGGTAGTTATCTAAATCTCGAAGCAAGTTCCTTAAAATTTCCTTTCTCACACCCTTTCTTTACTCAGAGGACTCAAGCAAGGTTTAGAATGCTTGCAGAAAACTATCCCTTGTTTCCATGGATCTCCAAGATGTAATGTTCTCTCTAATCTTGTACTTTCCTGTATCAGCAAAAGATTGTCATTTTAGGCTATTTCAGAGTTTAGCTGCTGACCTTGTTTGTTTATTCATTTGTAGGGTCCAGCTTTGCTATTAATTGTGGAGGATCCGAAGTTAATTCAGCTTCTGATCAGTTAGTTTATGAGCAAGATACTGATAATTTCACTGGAGCATCTTATTATGTTTCTCCAGAGACAAAATGGGCAGTTAGCAACGTTGGTGTATTTCAAGAATCTCCATCTGCTGTGACATATACCGAGCTCAGCTTAGCGCAGTCTACGAACACGTTAGATCCAGAACTCTTTAAGTCTGCACGGGTATCGCCGTCATCTTTGAGATATTACGGCCTTGGACTTGAGAATGGAATCTACACCGTGAAACTACAGTTTGCAGAGTTAAAGTTCCCAGATCCTCCAGATTGGATAAGTGTAGGAAGGCGTGTTTTTGATATATATGTCCAGGTATGTTTCTTTTGATTGAAGTAAACATTTATATAGTTCCTCAAGTTCACTATGAAGCCAGGGACCTATATACGAACTATTAAGATAAATAAAATCACACAAGTTCACCTGATGCTCTGACAAATGTTGCCAAGTTTAGCAATGTGGGGCTTCTATACCAGTTTTGCTGGCAGATTATTCACCGTGATTATCTTCATCATATATTGCAACTTCAGTTGAGTGAATACTCTCTGGACAAATTATTGCAATTTCATCAAAACTATACAAGATGGCTTTCAATCATTGATGCCTACTACAGCGAATAACAAATACAATAAGCAATCACATGAACACATGGATTGACAAGGTTCAACCATAAAATGACAACATTGTTGGATGGTAGAAATCAATTTTTACTATATTCGAAGAAGAATGGGAGTACATATTGATTACAGACTGCTCGCTAACCAAAACATTAAGACTAGAAAGTTTATAGAGCCACTCCCAGCTAGGCATTTCTATTATATATGCAATTGATGGCTTAGGATTCAAGGCACATCAACATTGATCTACCTTTTTCACCAAAGAAAATTCTGCCTCATTTCAGGATGGAGAACTTTCATAATTTATCCATCGGTGAACAAAGAAGATCAAGAAAAACATATGACAACTTTTGAGAAGGAAACTTCCTCCACTGACAGTTAGATTGGGTTAAAATTATGAGGATTGAAAAACCATAATCGTAATATGGAAGAGCTGGATTCCATGTAATCCTTGATGGAGATTTGATTAGATGTAATCAAAACTCATTAGGATATTGGTTGATTTATATTGATTGTTACCATCAATCTAAAATTGTATTTGGTCCTATAAAAAGAGAGGGTATGTGGTATCGTAGCACAACCATAAGAGAGACAATAAAGAAAAAGAGGGAGTGAAGAGAGGAAGAGAGCAATGGAACGGAGTAAGTTGTACTTGTTTTTCATAGTGATTTTCCTTCTCAAGTGGTTGTGAGAGGTAGCCAACCACGGTCATAGTGCATGTCTTGTTCTTCATATTTTTCCATGGTGGTAACTGAGTAAACATCTATATCCGATTCACTATCCTTAACAACTAGGTACTAAAGCGATATTCAATATCAATTAATTGAACACGACACAACAACTATGTAGTCCTTAAAAGTAATGAAGAACTCTGCTAGCAATGGTTGATGGCGAGCTGCATGAAAGGAGGTATAATAGCAAATTGGATGGTAAAGCTCACATTAAATGGTGCATCATACCTTGTATAACACTTCAACATGAAGAATGGATTCACTTTATGACAACAAGAGGTGAACAATATACTCACATGAGAGGAGCTTGTGAAAAGTCTCCAAACATCACAAAAGAAGCCTTAGAAGATAAAATAAAGAGTGAAACGAGATGAGGGAGCTCGCAAACCATAAAATACAACTTTTATAGGCAGACAATACTCTTCATGAAGTCATTGGCCTGGAGGATCCAACATAGGTCTAGAAGAATCTCGAGGGACGATACAAGTCCAAATCTTTGAGGTATGTTGAAGAAGAGCTCAACGGTCTAAAGATGTCCATGGGATAAAACATGAGGTGCACTTTGATGAGTTCGGTAAGATTCTTATGGCTGTGCCTACATTGAGGAGAAGAACGAGAAAATAGTGTCTATCTTTAAGGAGGATAAAGTGATGATCTTATTGAGTTTCCTGAGTTTCCTTTCATCTTTATATGAACATATTATGACACCGTTGCACTGTGGTAACAAGGCCATCACGGTGGACGAGATAATTATATCACTTCTTATGAATGAGTCTTGACAAAGATCGATAGATAAGTAACAAATGATGAGGGTCATGTGCAACTAGTGACTGAGGCATACTTTTTAGATCAAGAACGATACATTCCAGAGGCCGATTCATGTCACAAGATCTCATCAGATGCTTCTCTTGTGATAAAGGCTTACAAGATTGTTGATTATTCAAAGGAAAGAAAAACGTATGTGATTTAGACTTACACTAGAAAAGTTTTGTTGTAATCTCCGAGGGATACTTGCTAGCTCACTCAAGAGATGTGAAGACAGATTTAGGATGGATTATGGACTAAATATATTCATATCATATACACGCACTTAGGGAGTAGTTGAGTACATGCCAATTATGCAATGATGGTACGATCAAGATGGTAGCAGGAGAGAATTAAAATGTCAAGAGAGTTGGATCGGTACAATTTCTCATGTTTGATGGGGCACTATTGATTTTGAGAGGTGTTATGCATGTGCTCACAACAAAAAAGAATTTGATTTTGCTGGGAACAGTTGAATCAGGAGGACATCGAGTATCCATTGGAAAGGGGAGTTCTCATAGTGAGTAAATGAGTATGTGTAATGATGCGAGGTACGAGGATGCTCAACATGGCGTACAAGTTTGAGGGATGGGTCATGATAGGTAATAGATATCCAATTCTTATCGAAAGAGAAGTACTAGAAGAGAGAAGCAAGTTATCGGCATCTCTAGTATAAAAGCGTGCAACCAGAGGATGATGTTACACTTTTTAATCACAAGAGATGTGTGGTGCCACGTCAGAAAGCACGACACTTAATTGTGTGAGGGTGCCCGGGGGGAGGCACATAGATGATATTTAGTGACTGGGGCAACATACGGAGGCAGTGAGAACTACTTAGAGGAGCATGCAAATGATGAGAATATTCCAATGTGGAATCAAGGCAACATGAAGATCACAATGAAACTCAACTTAAGGGGGAATTATTAGGATTCGAAAAATTAGATTCTTAATATATCTTGTAACTCTTGAAGGCGATTTGATTAGATACAATCAAATCTCATTAAAATCTTGAATGGTTAAGTTTGATTTTACAATCTCTCTAAGATTGTATATAGGCATATAAAAAGAGAGGTCGTTGGTGTCTTATCACAATCATGGGAGAGACAACAAATAGATAGATATAAAGAGAGGGGGATGAGGGAGGGAGAGTAAAACGGAAGATAGCCAATGAATGGAGAGAGTTGTACTCATTTTTTATCATCATAGCAAATTTTCTTCTTCGTTGGTTGCTAGAGGTAAACACCCACCTTCATAGTGGTTGTCTTGTTCTTCATGTTCTTCTATAGTGGTAGTTGATTGTGGACCTGTATCCTATTATTTATCCTCAACAAAAATCATTTATACATTAATTCATATGATACTGGATTAACCATAATGCCATCCAAATGCTACCAGGTTTTCCTCTTTGGAAAAAACAAAACGTGAAACGCTTATCATGTTTCATTGTTTGAAACTGATGGTGGGTTTCCTCATAAATGCATTTTTTATGGATCTGTATAAGAGTGATTTGATGTTTAAATAGTTGATCGACTTCTCATCTAAACTTATCCTGTAGGGGAATCTGGTGGAGACAGACTTCGATATAAGAAAGGAGACAGGAGGCAGATCTTACGTAGCACTTGTAAAGAACTTCACTGCAAAAGTAACAGAGAACTTCCTTGAAATCCATTTATTTTGGGCTGGAAAGGGCAGTTGCTGCATACCAGTTGACGGTTATCATGGTCCTCTCATATCAGCTATTGCCGTAAATCCAAGTACTTCCAATTCCTGTAGCATTCATATGTTTTCATCGCATGCCCACGGTCGATGTCCAACTTTTTGACGTTTTCTTCCAGATTTCGTTCCCACTGTTACCAACCAACCGCCAGGAACCAAATCATCCAAGAAAAGCCATGCAGCAATGATTGCTGGAGTAGTAGTTTTAGTCGTAACCTTGTCATGTCTTTTAGCCAGTGGGATATTTATGTGGAAGAAAAAGAGGAAGTATGCTGATGATGGAGGTAAGAAATTTTATGAACGTAAAAATGCTTAAGGTCATAACTTAGATTATTCTATGTGATAAAAAATGCTAATGAAATATGCAGAGCTCGTGGGTCTGGATGTCAAGTCAGAGATTTTCAGTTATGCAGAACTAAAAGAAGCTACCGACGATTTCAATCCAGCAAATAAACTAGGAGAGGGAGGATTTGGAGTTGTGTATAAGGTGGGCTTTTTTTAACATATTAAATATGTTAATTTCCGTTATTAATATTTTATTTTTTAACATGGTAGATTTTTCCACTATTCAATTATAACGTTTAGAGTAATCGTGCAGATTTTAACATATTTTATATTAAAAAATCCATGCAAACAAGGCTTATATCTAAGTATTAATCTCCTTCATACTGATCATACATCTACCAATTAAAGTAAATAAGCTATCAAAAGAATAAATTTTAATGTGTAAAATTTAAATAAACTATATCCAGAACGCAAGCAATGTGTTATGAGGAATTGGATATCATTTCTTTCAGGGTACTCTACATGATGGAAGAACAGTGGCAGTGAAAAAGCTCTCTGCGACATCTACTCGCGGAAAGCAGCAATTTTTGGCGGAGATAGGCACCATAACTACAGTTCTACACCGGAATCTTGTGAAGCTATATGGGTGCTGCTTTCAGGGAAACACGGGACTTCTCGTGTATGAATATCTAGAAAACAAGAGCCTCGATCAAGCACTTTTTGGTAGGTTGACTCTGATGTTGCTGTAGAAAATTATGAAGCGGAAGCAAAAACATGGAACAAGAATAAAACATATGAAGAACGCGGGATTTTAACGTGGAACCCTATTCCGAGAGGAGCGGGATGAAACCACGGGAGAAGCCCTTGAATTGGGCGTTTCTTCTATTGAAGTTCTCAATGAGTACAGGAGGTGTGGGGCTCCTTATATAGCCCCACGGACAGACCAAATAGTGACCGCTCCCCCATGTGGTACTAAACACATGGGTGGGCTCTTTTCTTTTCCAACAGTTGCCATCATAATTCGAGGTTCAACTGTTTGTTTTGTCTGAAAAAAGTACATACCTTTGGTATTTCAGGTACTAAGGGGCCTCATCTCAATTGGCAAGCCCGATTCAATATATGCTTGGGAACAGCCAGAGGGTTAGCATATTTGCATGAGGAATCAACTTCTAGGATAGTTCATAGGGATGTCAAGGCAAGCAACATCCTACTTGATGGTGATCTCCATCCAAAGATTTCTGATTTTGGTTTGGCTAAGCTCTTTGATGATAAGAAAAGTCACATTAGCACTGGTGTTGCTGGGACGATGTAAGAATGTCTAAAAAGATTACATTTTATCATGCAGTTAACCAAAGCTAACTCATAATTCTATACATGTTGTGCAGTGGATATCTAGCTCCAGAGTATGCCTTGAGAGGCCATCTCACAGAGAAGGCAGATGTATATAGCTTTGGGGTTGTTGCTCTTGAGATTGTCAGTGGTCGCCGGAATGCTAATACATATTTCAATGAAGAAATGATGTATCTCATTGATTGGGTAGGCTTGATTCATATATCACATCTTTTGGATGTTGCTTCTATCTTCCAAAGAAGCTAAATGTTTTGCATCTCTCAGGTGTGGCATTTGCACGAGAACAACCTTCACCAGGAGTTGGTAGATCCAAATTTGGAATCATATGATCAAGAAGAGGCCCTTCGCATGATAAAGGTTGCTCTTATTTGCATCCAATCATCGCCGATGCTACGTCCACCGATGACGAAGGTGGTAAGCATGCTAGCAGGGGATATTATGATTAGTGAGATTACATCAAAGCCCGCTTACCTCACAGATTGGAACTTCAAGGATGTGACCACTGGCTCGTACGCGACCAGTGATTTCTCAAGCGCATCAGTATCTCTGAGGAGAAGCAAACGTATGGGCATTTCATCAAGCGAGAGAAGATTGACTGACCCACTTCCCTCACCTAAAGATACTCAAGCAATGTTGCAAGATTTGGAGGATGGGAGGTAACTCTCCTAATTATCCATATTCGAGAGTCGATGATGACTGATATCAGACTTTTACTTGCTATGTTGTTCTATAATCACCAAGGTCCATGTAAGTTAAAAACTTTGACATTTCTTTCCGTATTGTACTACTATAAACTCGATTTCTGAAAATAAAATTGATCATGCTAGGGTACATTTGGTGTTGAGTTTTGCAAAGATCACATGTTGTTAGGCAAATGATAGGTTTCCCCATCTATGTCGAGTGGTTTGTTCCAGCTTTGCCGACCCATTTGAGAGAGCGGGATGAGGGAAACTAGGCTACCCCATCCAAGACAGATCTTCTTTCTTTCTGCATGTCCATTGGATTGAAATTTGGATTTTTTTTTTCTACCTGACAAGGTGTTGTCGATAAATCCACAGTAGCAGAGAACAAGTTTTATGTCAAAACACATATTTACATTGAAATGTCATATATAAATCATTTAAAAGACTATTTCTTTATTAAGATTAACATGATAGTCTACAGAATCGATCCATTATCAAACAAAGATGCGACAGGAAAATCAACATAATGCGGAGAAAGAATTAGAAAAAGATTATACCGATCGCGCGTTCTACAGGATTCCCCTCAGAGAAAAAAATGTCCCATAAATTAACGCACAAAGGTTTAGCCATTAACTCATAGGGTTCGACGATCCACGTTCGTTCATGATACCTGCAGCTCATGGCCATTTCGTCTCAAATAAATTAGCAGCCGATAGTACAGAAGAAGAGAAAGGTCGAACAAATGATGGTGTGGAGTGACGAAACAATAAACTCCCTTGGCAACTAAGTTAGAACGACGGAATTCTTACATCGGAGAGGAGGAGACGTACTTAATGACGACGAGCCCTACCCTCCTCCTTAGGTATGTTATGTTCCAGTAGATCTCTCCTCCTTCTGTGGTGTCCGATCGGTTGTCACGGGATCACAAGAAGGAAAAAAAACAGTTTCCAATGTCGTGGGTTCGCTTCCCATCCGTCAAAGGTGGATGTTCCTTTGACTGGTTCGCACAAAGTTCATGGAAAACACTCCTGATTGTACTACTTCAGTCATGTAGTCAACGGCTACTTCAGTCATGCACTGCTTAGTCAAGAGGGCCGTTTACAAGAATGGGGACTGAAGAAAAAAATTTACCTCAAGTGGGTACGGCGTGAAAATAATTTCCAATACAAGTATATATTGGCAAATCATTTGTCGTGTGGTGTGATAATGGTTTGTCGTATCACATGGCCGGACGAGAGGGGGTCGGGGACTCAGATTTTCATCACGGACGGTTGTTTCTGTCGTCTATGTGGCACGGCAAACCGTTTGCCGCTCGAAACAAGCTAAGCGGCAAACAGTTTGCTGATATATACATATTGTGGGAGTTATTTTCGAGACGTACACATTTCGGTAATATTTTTCAAAGTTATTTCCCAAATAAGGAATAACTCGAGTCAACACGGGATGCAAACGAACGTATACGAATGTAGATGTTACTATATCCGTTTGAAAATACGGATATAGAAATAGATACATTGCGGATATTGGAATTTACAAATCATATCCTTAAATACGGATACGGCTATAGAAACAAATAATCACGATTGGGATGCGGATATTTTACGAATGGAAATGAATTGTCCTACAGATAAGAAATGCCATCTAATGCTTACATTTAGTAGGATTATTTGGTAAAGTTAAAACTAATAGTTGATTAAATTAAAATTAGTAAACTACAAGACAACAAAATACAAAAACAAACTATAGTATTATACAAATTTTAATAATTGTAGAATAAATGACTGAATAATATAGAGATGTATATTTTTCTTCCTATATTTGAAAATGACTCCAGATGCAATATATTGCAACAGATACACATACATTGATGTAATTATATGCAATATAAACAGAGATTCGACAATATGGATATCTATATCTGTATCCGTCAAAAATATGTAATGTATCAGTATCCATCCTCAAAAAAATTGACAATAATATCAATATCCATATCCATATTTGCAAAATAAAATAAAATCCCATATCCGTATTTGTATCTGTATTCGCTAAAATCAGAAATTCATATCCATATTCTCTTAAAAATGAATATAATGACGGACGGATACAGATATATCCGTATCCGGTTGCATCCCTTAGTCAACCACATCGATTCCACAAGCAAAGACTCATATTCCAAAAGCAAGAGAAGAAATCAAAATGTTCTCACAAGGGCAAAATAGAAACTTGGATTGTAAAAAATCTTTATTTGATTATTCTTAGTTTGAGAGAACACATGTTTTTAAAACCTAATCGGAAATCGAACCGGAAACTTACCGAAATAATCGAATTGGGTTGAACTATATAATCAAAATCAGTTCAATCGAATGATAACGTAGTCATTATTTAAGATTAGATTAATAACCAAACTGGTGAAGAAAAAGTTGTTGAACAAGCTAATAACTAAATCGGAAATGAATCAAAAAATATATAAAATATACAATCAAATATAATTGAAATAGAAATACAATACATTAACAACGAATATATTTCACAATGTACATAGAATATTTTTCTCATTTGCACGATAAAATGTTGTACTATTACATATATATAATATTTGGAATAAATGATTTATAAAATAATAGTAATTTAATTAGATAAAAATTCTTTACATATAAAAAGTTGTGCTAGAGTAGTTGGTGCAGTGGGTATCAAAAGGTTATGAGTTCAACTCCCATCAATATTATTATTTTTGAATAAATTAAAAATTAAATACCGTTGAAATTTGGTTGAACCATGTTAGACCAAGTTTGAAATAATAAGTTTTCATCAAAATTAAGAATTTCAAATCGAACCGCTAAAAATGCTTAATGCTTCCCTAGGATATGTACGATTGTAAAAAAAATACTTGTTCAAAGGTGAACCATATAACATGAACTTAAAATCATTTGCAATCCCAAATATTTTAAATATTAGGTTAAACGTGTATATAATCAAACATATTTTGATTTCGAAACATAAATAAACAATCTATTATGTTCGTCAAGTCCTCTTTTAACTCTGACCAATGAGAAAGCTAATTTCTTTGGTCATATAGTTAGAATCACACGAAATAAATTCTCAAAGATTGAATAATGACTTATTAATTATTACTTTTCATATGTTATATGAGTAAAAATAATAGAAAAAAATCAATAAAATTTTGCTATATTTTTTTATTGAAATCAGAGTCCGTGGGAACTTTTTGCATATGAATCTTCACTTGGACGATGCCAACTTTTGGTGGATTTTTGGGGAGGTGTCTGAAATAGGAAACATTAACACCTTAAAAAATATTGTCCAAAGTAGAGACCAACAACAACAACAATATCTCATATGTCACTAAAACATTTGAAACACGAAAGATCGCAACAAAATGGGAAAAATATATGCCTTTTGTTCTTTGGACCCGAACTAAATCCAATTCCTTCGACATAGATTTCGATACTTTTAAAGGGAGATTTTACTTGCACATAAACTAGAATAAATAGATCAAATACGAATTAAAATAAGTGCCCGTCGTATGAGCGATATAATCACAGAAAAATCATATTGCAATGCTAAAGCATGAGGATATAGAAACGATTTCACACCATTTCAATAACCATAAGAATATTAAATGCATATAGTTTCTAAGATAAGTGACCTCATGAATCAAGTCTAATCCTTTGAAGATGCATATGCAAGAGCGAAAATGAGTCAAGTAGTTCGAGTAGTCGAAGTTGAAGGCAAGTTGTTGAATCTCAATATTAAAATAAGCATTAAAGGTGAGAGGAAGTGTTTGGGTAGGATGGTAGAGTGATTGATTTCGACTATATTAATAGGAGTAGTGATTATTCTGAGAAACCAGTCGTCTCGTACATGGAAGGGGGCAAGGGAAAGTTGACTCTCATCATAATAGATTGAGGGGAGGTTAAAGGGGAGAGCAGATAATAGATATGGCTACAGGAGATTCATCAACACACTATTATTCCTATTTTCTCAAATATTTAGTCGACATAATATATTATACCTGGCATCTTGCTTCCACTAGTTTACCGATTGATGCCATCTCACTTTGTTATCCATAGACCTTGTCCAAGGAGGTTTCCTTCTTCCTCATGAGCATGGAGAAGATGAATTCCTTCCTTCTATTGGGCATTGCAACAAAGAGTTGGAGAGGCATAGGAGACTACCAGAAGCTGAGGTAGAAAGACGGTATGGTGGATGGGCAGTGGGAGGTTATTCTCTTAAGGTCTCTTCTCTCATTATAAAAAAGTTCTAATGGTGAGCACATGTGAGTGAGGGTTGGGTGAGTTATGAATCTCCATTTCATCACCTTTATTCTTTCATTTTAACCTTAAATCCCTAGTTAAATGCATGTAAATAACATTAATTTGTGCAAAATAACGTTCATTATTTAACCTATAAATAATGTATAAATACATGCATTAATTCCAAAATAAAATAATAAAGAAAAATAAAAGAAATGAAATGAAGATCATAGATACTGAATGACTATAGACCTCGAGGCCATGTCAATATTGACTTGGTCGACCATGAATGAGTAGGGAGAGTTAGAGCCAACAAACACTCTTAAAAACACTAATTCGTTGACTCTAATAGCCATATTCACCCTATTTTATTTTACTTTTTACACATCTCAAATAATAAAATGATCAACACGAAACTTGAACATAAAATTATATAGAAAAAAATAAAAATAATTTCATATAAAAATAATACACATTGTGACTGGGACACACGATAGAAAAAGCCTCAAATGGATCTTCACAGACAAATAAATCCTCCATACAAGCTCAAAATTCACCAAACTCTCTTTATTATTCACAAAATTAAATTATCTATTTTATGAAGGTGGTTTCATTAAATTTGGAGCTAAGAGGTGAAAGACGCCTTTTTGGCATCTCAATGTACTATATACCCGATTGTTTTATTCATTTAATACATTCTTTGTATTTTTTAATTTTCTTATATTTCTAAATACATGTCAATATTATTTGAAATATGTTAAAAATAAAAACATAAAATAAAACCATTAATAAGATATTAAAATAAGTAATGAAATATGATATGTAGGCATACTATGCCTATAATGTATACATACCTAATTATTTAACTGTATAAAGACAATCAAAAAAAATAAAATAAAAATATATAAATATGTATTTACATACATAAAATATGTACATACACTAATAAATAATAAAATACAAAATAAAAATAAAATAAGTTAAATATAGTTAAATATACCTGTGTATACACATGTAAAAATCAACCCCTAATAAATAAGCTTGTAAAATAAATAAAAGATCCATAAAATAATAAATAAAATAATAAATACTTTTCATGGTTTGATTTTTAATTAATAAATTTATTTATTAATTCTTTTCAATTTAATAAAGGATTTATTCCCTACAATTTTTTGATTGGTCCATGTGGATCAATCAAAGCGCGTAGATTGTTAACCCTAGGGTCAAGTGTCTTTTCCCCTTAGTCGCCCGTGTCCAACTCGCCTACCCTCTCTCTTCTTTGACTTTTTAGCATTGATCTTTGGCTTGAGGAAGCTTGTTTCCTTCAGAAATTTTTTGCAGGATACTTCCCTCACCAACCACTTGTCTATAAAAAAAACCCAAATCCCCTTTTTGAAGTCTGATTGCATTTCGCCTCTATGACCCCATTTGCTCAAAAAACTTGAACTTCCTAGTGACAACATGAGGTCTGTGGAGGTTCTGGTGTGGAGAAAGAAGGATAAATTGGAAGTCCGCTATAGTTGGAAGCTCTTCCAGTTGAGGCTCTTCTACTCCAGGTATACATCCATGTCGAGCTGATTTCTATGTTTTTCCTAGTGTAATTTCATTACGGTAGTTTAGTTTAGTCTTTAATTTCCACAAATAGACGGTACCTTAACGTAATTTCCAATTTCTCCATTCGTTAGAGCTTTGGCTCCATCTCAAAATCTTTGTGCACAAATTTTCTTCGACTCACCAAACCATCATTATCTTCATCCCTATCACTTCTCTGGCATAGCCCCTACTTTCCCTTTTGATTCTACAATAATCAAGGTGAATCGAAGCTCAACTTCCTCCACCACATGGAGCTTTATCACCCCATCCATTCATCTGATGTCCAGCTTCAACAATTGGTCGAGGCTCTTCGCCTCAAGCCGAGGAACATTTTGTGCAGGATCTTAGATCTGGAAGCTCTCCTTTGAGATCGATTCAATATCATTCAGTAGCTCCAGGTAGCACAACACTTTGAAGACCACATGTCCGTTCGAGGGGACCTGTAATCTTTCCAAGACTTTCCTGCAGATGTGGAGCGGCCTCGGGAAGATGTAGAGCTGATTAAAGGAGGAGTAGACCACCTGAGCTACAAGGTTCAATGGATTGAAGCTCAGGGAAGAACATGTTTTTTCATATTCTTCCTCATCCCATTAGAGATGTCGGATGGAGCTCATTCGATGGATCTAATGTCCCTGCTCATTCAAGGCAAAGTAGTACGTGTTAGCAGTTGTCGTCGATCGGGCATAAGTGAAACATGTGGCGCCTCATGCACTGTTGAGTAAAGCGCTTAAGGGGAAAATTGTTAAGTAGCCCCACCACACTTTTTGTATTTAATTAACAGTCATGTAAATATTTATTTATGTTTAAATATTTATGTAATATTTACGAAGGAACCACCAACTTCTTGTTATTTGCAACTTGGTCCCTTGTCAAGTTACCATATGTGTCCGTGCACATGAGGTCCTATGTATTATGCATCCAAGCCCTTGTGGCTTTGGATATTTCTAGTTAGTCCAAAAATTTGTGTAAGTAGTGTAAATTTTCTAAAACAATTTCATGAATGATCCTGACTTTTTAATTAATTAAATTTATACACATGCCAAGCATTTATTAAATGCGAATTTACTTGGTTAAATTTCTTATGTGCCCTTGAAATTTGTTTTTATGGTTATTAAATGTATTTAAACTTTATTTAAATTGCAAATAGATTCACGCTAGTTTCATAAATATATTATGTGTCTTTATTATTCAAAAAAAATTATTTTGAAAAATAGTAGGAAATTACTTTGCGTGTTTTATTTCTAACATGTAATTTTTGCATGGTATATTAAGTTATTTTCCTATTTATAAAAATAAAAAATATGCCTTTTATTCCTTGTTTTCATATAAAAATGCATATATATATATATATAATCATTTTTAGAATTTCAAAAAAAGTAGAGTATTTATATTATCATATATCCTAACTTCAGACCAAAAATCACAAAAAAAATATAAAGCACAAACTTTAACAATTACAAAACCCTAAAAATACTATAAATATCAGAAAAATTTTCATTGAAAATCCAAAAATATCGATTTCTATTCTATATTTTTCTTTATATTATATACTATATATTAAAAATTGTTTTACGAAATTTTGACACTATTGTCTTTTTTAGAACACAAAACAATTAGATCTATTTATTTTCTCACTATTTTGTACATTTTAATGAACTAAAAATACATAAAATTAGAAAAAAAATTCCTTAAAATTATCAAAAACAGATAGAAATATTAAAAATACAAAAATATTTCTTTTCTGTATTTTGAGTATATTTATATATTTATTTAAAAAATCGCAAACCTTATATAGTTATATATTATATTACTGTTATAATACATATTACTATTATATAAATATATACAATATCTTAAAAATAAAAAAGTAACTAAATATTTAAAAGTTAAAAAGAAATTAAAACTAAGAATATAAAAATATAAAACAACTACATATAAAAATCAAAAACATAATTAAAAACTAACAAAAAATTAGAAAAGATAAAATTGTACAACAATAATAATAATTAGTTATTATTAATTGATAATAAGTATGCCTTTTGTTACTCTTAGTTGTTTGACCCCTATTACTTGTCATTATGCACACATTTTGTATGGTATTATAATTTTTCACCTCACATGTTTTTCATTGAATATATATATATATATATATATATATTCCTAGGTTGATTGTTTACCTAATAGCATTGATTGGATACCGAGAGTTGAGAGAAGCATCACTACGACGATTGTCGAATCCGACTTGTCGGACATTGCAGGCCCTCCAAGATCGGACGTTAGGTACCTCGGTCTCTACTAGATAATTAATTGGCGATGTTGCTTGGAGAAATAGATAGGATAGTTGTATATATTATATGCATAATTTTCTGTTTCATCTCTTTTTCAATAATTGTTTACATATTCTGTTCAATCACTTTTGTTAACTTCATTGCGAGGGACAACGGAGCGAGGGCAGCTTTCTTAGGTGAGCTAGTATATCCGAGTTGCATGGAGATTGGATTCTTCTTCATGAGCCGATAGGAGAGAGCAAGAAGAGGACAAGAAAAGAGAGAGGAGCATCATAGAAGTAGTTTTATTTTTGTAAGAGAGAGAGAGAGAGACTATTTATAATTTGTAATAATACATGTTAAATACTTGGACATTTAGGCCTATTTTACCAAGTGTTTGTTCACTTGGAGGCCCATGTAGTTTTTACGATTTTTCTTTCCTTCTATCTTTTATTCTCCCTATTTTTTTCATTTCTTTTATTTTGTTTCCTAAGACTTGAGTTTTCCATCTTCTTTTTATTTATTTTATGCAAATGAACCCATAGTTTTTATGATTGCTTGATCGATTAATTTAGGTATAAATCCCTAATTATCTCATGCACCTATAGTCTCTGATACATTTGGACTTAAATCAAACTAATCTATGCTTCATGTTAATGGCAATTCCTGCTTAGGATGATTTCATCGACTTGCATTTTATATAGTGTAAATCTAAACTTCCGCCTTACATCTCGTATGAAGAGAGCTGGGAAACACTATAAGTCATCTATCAGAGCATCCATCATTCTGACATAGAGGTGATATTTCCATCCTAGTGTCAACTTGCATTGTTTTTTTGTTATTTCCCTCCATTTTGTTAACTCGGGACTTAAAGAAAATCCAAACAAATCGTGAAGCCATTATTCTGAAAAATATAAATACTCAAAAAAGTGAAAATTCAAAAATTAAAACAAAGGGATTGCTATTAACACTTTGACCTAAAATAAAATTTGTAACGAGCTTCATTGTATTGGGTTCACAAAGGCTACATTATTTTCAGGTACACTCCAGACATAGTGAGGCGTGGCCTATAAGGATTGGAATAAAAAATCCAGCCAGCGGCTTCCTTGATTATCACTTGGACTCGGTGAAGTACCGGTACTTCTATCGTACATGGGTGAGTAGGGCTTCATCTGCTTGCAGACTTAGTATGAAGTATTGAGCTTAGGTCATCCCTTCACGGGGGTGTCTATCTCATCGTCCCGCATTCGAGTAGATCCTCATCTACTTGTAGACTTGGTCCAAAGTACTTGATTTGCCACTATCGACTTCTTCACTTTTATTCTTTAGCTGAGTAGATGGCCCAGGACTGATATCAATGACATTAAAAAAGTGCAAACTACATGTTGCAAAGGAAGTGGGAAGTACGAGATACCTTTCTGCCCAGTACTCACTTTCCTATAGGTATAACCTCTAAGGACATGCTACAAGATTTGCCTGAATAACAATAAAAAGTGAAAAAAAACAAAATAGCCAAATTCTTATGGCTTCACAAACGTGGGTCGGTTAATCCTTTGTTTTGTTTTTGTTTGAATTTAGTTAAAGTAAAAGATCAATCCCGCACACTTGCGCCATTTTTTTACTTCTATTTTCATTTCTTTTTACATTGCTCATTTTGAGCCTTCTTTTTATCTCCTCTTCATCTCATTCTCTTTTTTATCATCGTATTTTCTACTCCTCATTTATTCCTCTTGTTTTCCAAGATGTCGATTCATGAATTGTTTAGTTAGGACCCTGCTGATACCCACATCGGTTCCATGGAGCCAAAATCTCTAATAATTTGAGGAGATTTCCGAGAGTTCGATTAGGATTTTATGAACCACTCTCCAGACTCCACATCTTCTTATTATCCTATAAATTGAGATCACCCTGATATTCACCCCTTTATGGATGGACATCGATTTCTCTTCATATCAACTACCACATTCACATATGTCTGGGATTAACCCTGATCCCAAACTCATCTTTTCATCTGATGCTCAAGATTGTCAATGTAATCGGGATGTATCTCAATGTGTAGTCCAAGAATCGAACCTGGACTCTCATAAGATCCATTCCTCTGAGTCTGATTCATAGATTGCTCCACAAGGTAAAGAGAAGGGACTGCAATAGTAAAATCAGGGCCCACAACTAGATTAGAATGTCGTGAACATGCAACTGCTCGCATCTATTCAATTCAACTAGCAATAGCTCACAGAATAGGCTCTTGTCCAGGTCGTCTTCATTGATATGCTCAATGAATTGAGGAGAGACAAACATAACCAAGGAGGAGGAGGAGGAGAAAATGATGATGAACAAAGAGATGGACCCCATGTAGCCGCATATGAACCAAGAAGAGAGGCTCCTAAGTTTACACTCAAGGAAAATTATAATCCTAGTGTCGGACAGATGATCGAGTGGATCCAAATTCCTTAGATGCGCAGACATTTTGAGCACAAGCCACAGTTATTGGATCTTCTTCCCTCATTCCATGGGAACACGAATGAGGAACCATAAATCCATCTCCAACAATTTTCTGCATCTGCAGAATAACACACTACCCTAATATCATGTTAGGAGTAGTTAAAATGATTGCCTTCCCATTCAGCCTTCAAGATAAGGCTTTATACTAGATAAATCATTTGGGAAGGTCGTGATGATCTGGGAGAAATTGAAGTCTGCATTCCTCAACAAGTTCTATCCATTAGGCCGTCTCAACTAGATGTGAGCTAGAATCATCAACTTCTCCCAATGATCACATGAGTCCAGTCATGAAGCGTGGGAGAGGTTCAAGGATTTCAAAGAGAAGTACCCCCATCATGAAATTCCTCGAACCAGCCTGGTCCCACATTTTTTGGGGTCCTGCAATAGAGAGTTAGAGGCTAGTAGATGTCTCATGTGACAGATTTCATTTTAACAAGGATGAAGATGTTGTATGGTAGATTTTCGAGGAAATGACTGAAGGAGAGGTTGCCTTGTCTTCATCCCATGCCTATTAGCACCAATTGCAGATCCATCACAAGCTAGTCAATACAGTGACATCTCATGAAGTGGATAGGGATGACAGATCTAACCTCGACATCATCGAGAGACACTGTCCAAAGTAGATATCATTGAGAAACTACCACAGGAACTGAAGAAATTATATGTGATTGAACAAAGAACACAACATATAGACAAATTGGAACATATTACTAAGCAGTTGGAGTTACTGGTTAGCACAATCAACTCATGTCAGCACGCGAGCCCATTAGTCGTGGTCCTCGCTGAGACGAAGGAGCCTTCATCACCACAACCATCTCAACCAAGTCCAGGGCAACCTCAGCCTATTCAGCACGTATACTACGTGCAGGCTCCTAATCTATCACCACCACAATAGCCGCAACAGTAGATGATTATCTATCAACCCAAGCCCCAATCTTATGTAGATCCATATTTCCCACCTCCATCCCAAATTCATGAGGTGAACGGCATCTGGAATAATGATGATAACTGGCTTGTCCAGGCGGACATCAGCATGGTCGATCCTGTGCCATTCAGTCGTACCACCAATCTTATGGTGGGAAGTTTGTCCAGCAGCCTCAAACTCAACAACAACAATAGTCTCAACTGTATTAGAAATCCTAGAGTCAGAATCACCAATACCAGCAACCGGTGTACCACTAATACCAGTTGTATCACAATTGTGTGGCTGCTCAGCAGAATCAATACCTCCCTCTTCAACATTATCAACAACACCCTTCTCAGTACCATCCCATTCACAGCCTCCACACCATTACTAGAACCAGTGTGGTCAACACACTAAAACCGAGGTTGCACATGTGAACCTCCTTCTTGACTTCTTGTCCCTATTAGTGAAGAGCTTAACAGGGATGCACCAGAAGCTAGATGACCACACTGTCACCAAAACTCCTATTCCAATGCAGGTCAAGGTCAACCCCAATAACTTCAAAAGAAAGGATCAAGTAGTTTATGATGTCTCATCCGAGTAGAGTCAGGTATATATGAGTTTATATTATCTAATGCAGTGACTCTCAGGAGTGGTAAGACCTTGCAGGTCTTCCGCAACAATAATACGTCTTCTAGTGAATCGTCATCTTCTGCATCAATCGATCCAACAATAGAGTCAGGTAAGGAAGAAGAATATGGAGGAGCGGCACCAGACTACCACCATCCTCGAAAACATAAAAAAATCAGCAACAAGAAAAATATCAAAAATAGAATAAGAGCCCAAGCCGAGCCGATCCAGCTCAGAATAAAGCCACACCAGCAACCGATCCAGAGCCAATTGACAAAGCCGAAGATCCTATGAATTCATTTTTACATGTTTTACATGACAGCCCACCTTCTTGTCAACCATTTGTAAATAATGATGTAACTAAGAACAATGATTTCAGATCTATGAATATTCCTTTTCCTGATACTATCAAAAATTCCAAAAAAATAAAAGTTGAAAAATGCTTTGTCTTATCCCATCATTATTGAGATTATACTAGATCTTGCTTGTATTAGAAACGCCATTGCTAAAGGTCGTGGAATACGTGCTAGTTGTAAAGAAATGATTAAAAGAGGCATGTACCTCAAAGCATCATCCCCACAAGAATAGACACGTTTGAGAAGAGAAGCACATTTTAACCACGCCCATAATGAATGCTATCAGTGATCTCCCTCAGAAGAAGAAAGACAAAGGAGAACCTTTGATCAGATATGAGATTTTTTTATCAGATTTTTGAATAAGCCTTTCTTGATAGCAGAACCCACACATATGATCCTTCAGTTTGCTGATCGATTCATTCAGTAGTCCAAAGGTTTATTAAAGGATGTTATCGTAACCGTGCAAGATATGCGCTTCCTAGTTGACTTTGTTATCCTGGACATGAATTCTCCTGCGTTGTTACTCTAGACTCCTATTATTCTTGGTCGGTTGTTCCTTCGAAGAACCAAAGTAGTAGTAGATTATGGTTTTGGAAAGATCACATTCTGCTCCTGTGGTGAGAATATCACAATGGATGTAATCAATGAGCCATAAGCCGAAAAGAGCACATCTGAGAGAGGCCAAGCAGAACCAGAAAAAGATTGTGACATTGTGGATATTAGTAATCAACAGATCTAGTTGAATGACATTTTGACATAAGAAATCTTCTCTCCAGAGGAGGACCTGAAAATCATTGTCCAACCTTACTCAGTTGTCAACTAGGAGACAGATTCAGACTCACTGTTCAGCTTATTCGCAGAAGATTCAAGTTAAATAGAACAAGATGAAATCATTGATGAAATGTTCGGTACATTTTTATCAGAGCCACAAGTGATAGAGGTCGACAACGCCTTTTTAATTTTAGCAGATCATTCCCCTACCAGCATAGTTTCATAAGGGTCTGTGGAGCCGAATCAACATCTACATGAATTAAGATAGCTCTCGATAGGTATAAAGTATGCTTTCCTTGCAAGTGAACATAACATGTATCTAATCATCATCAGCAGAAAGGTTGAACTCTGATCAGGAATCTCGCATGCTCGAGCTTTTAGAGAAAACCCACAAGGAACTTGGTTGGAAAGTTTTGGATCTCCAATGGATAAATCTACGTTATGTTTACACCACATCTATCTGAAAGACAATTGCAAACCATCTTGAGAATTTCAACAAAAGTTGAACCCTAATCTTCAAGATGTTGTCATGAAAGAAATCACAAAATGGTGTGAAATAGGCTTCTTTTATCCCATCTCCGACTCAAAGTCAGTGAGCCCCTTACATGTAGTTCCAAAGAAACCAAGGATCACCATGGTTACGCTTGTCACTCTGAACTGGCTCTATAAATAGGCACTACCTAACATTACTCATGCACTATCGTCAGAAAAGATACCATGGCTCATACCCTTGACCTGAAGGGCTTTCATGATGGCCTCTAGGTATGTCCCTGTTATTATTGAGTTTTTCAGAGAAGCAACTAAGGATTTTCTTTCAGTATGTCAATGGACTGATGACTCATTGGCTTGTTGCAACGGTCTCTATAAGGACTCCATGGTGGAGGTTCGGATGTCTAAACCACTAACCCCCAACATCTTATCATTTATGGTTGGAGGCATGAAAGGAGAATCAAAGACTGAGGAGTAAGGGTTCGCTTTGAAGCTATAATGAAGGTCACAGAGGAGTAATAGATAAATATTCTCTTTCTCCAGAATGCATATCTTGTGCTGCAGTCATATCTACAATGGTTGGTATCACTAGTCACTAATGTTCCGATCCTTGATTCTATTCCACCTCATTATCCACTTGTTTGATATAGTTCGGGGTCAACTTCTCCTGTAACTCAACTTGCTCCCCAAGATCGTTTGGCATTGAACTCTCAGGCGCCTTTCTGAAGTCAAATGCTAGACAGTGTACTGTCGAATTACTCTCATGGGTTCCGCCCTCATGACCAAGGAAGGGAGATTTCTACTCAAGTACTAACTGCGATTGTATTGATTATCAATGCCTAAATTCAGTGACTAAGAAGGACCACTTTCTACTGTTGTTCATTGATCAAGTGCTTGAAATATTGACCCATAAATAATTCTTCTGTTTTTAGAATGGTACTCTGGTTACAACCAAGCGGTGATCACCCCCAATGATCAAGAGAAGACTACATTCACATGTTCGTTTGGCACCTATGCATTTAGAATAATGCCTTTTGGATTGTGCAATGTCCCTGCTATATTCCAAAGGTATATGTTAGTCGTCTTTGTCGATATGATCAATAGTTTTTTCGAGGTGTTCATGGACGATTTCTCGGTCTATCTTCAATTCTTGTCTTGAGAATCTAGACCGATTGCTGAAAAAATGATGTGAAGTCAATCTGATTTTGTCATGGGAAAGAGTTTCTTCATGGTCACTGAAGGGATTGTGTTGGGTCATGTCATTTCCAAGCATGACATGGAAGTCGATCGTCGAAGGTGGACATGATCGTTAAACTCGAGCCACCTCAAACAATTAAGAATGTGAGGTCATTCCTTAGGCATGTTGGTTTCTATAGAAGATTAATCAAGGACTTCAACACGATTTCCCAACCTCTTACAGAGTTGTTATGCAAGGAGACCAAATTTAGTGTTGATCAGAAGGTTCTCTAATCATTCTATCAGTTGAAAGATCTTGTCACTCAGGATCTTTTGTCCTACAGTCACCTGATTGGTCTCTCCCTTTCGACATCATGATAGACACATCAGACTTCATAGTTGGGACCGTGTTAGGATAACGAAAAGAAAAATTGCCCTATACCATTCACTATGCCAGCCAAACATTAGATGATGCATAAAGAAATTATACAATTGATTTCAACACCTTTATTCTATCATTTTGACTTTAAAAGCCCTAGATAATGCATGTAAATATCATTATTTTGTACAAATTAACATTCATTACTTATTCCATTTATTGTATATAAAATACTATTTTTAATGCCAGAATTATAGAATAACGGAAAGAAAAGAAAAATAATAAAATACCTAAGGTATTTTATGACCCTAAACCTTGAGACCAAGTCAAGAATTGAATTGGTCGACAAGGAATAAAGTAGGGGGAGATAAGAGACAAATACATGATAAAAGCACCATTCTTTTATTCATCTATAATTCATTTTTAGGACCCATTTTATTTTTATTATTCATTCATCAAATCAATAAACTTTGTCTATGAAAGTTGTATATAATATATATATATATGTAAATACAAATTTGAGTTTACACAAATAACATACAGTGTACATTTTATACTCAAAATAAAAAGCTAAAACTCAAACTTCCGAGATCCATATCTCCTAAATAAAAACTCAAAATGCATCAAAATCACCTCCAATTGTATATACTTTTATTAGCGATTTAATGAAGGTAGATTCGTATTTTTTGGAGCTAAGGTGTAAAGGTTTTGGACCCCTATTGTATAGTATACCTAAATAAAATATTCATTTTATTTATTCTTTATCATTTTTACAATTTTATATTTTTATAATTTTGTAAATATTATTTATAACACTTTACACATTTAAATTATAATAAAACCATAAAGAAAACATAAAAATAAAATATGTATATAAAATGCATAGATGAAATACCTATACTTATACCTAAATAATATATACCACTGTTTATTAAATGTACGCAATAGATTAAAAATGCAACAGAAATATCTTTGTATACAAAAAAGTTAGTTATAAATATATAAAATAAGAAAAATAAAATAATAATATCAAAAATAAAAATAGAAATAGGAATAAAATACCCAAAACAATAGAAGAATATACCTATAAATTTACCCCTAAAAATTAACTTGTAATAAATAAGCTCCAAAAAATAAATAAAAATTATATTAAAACATAAAACAATAAAAAATTTATTTTATAATCAGATATTAATAAAATTATTTACTTTTTTTATTAATTAATTCCTAATAAAAGGGGCCATTTTATCTTTTAGGGTCCTGTGTAGAGCAATCAAAGCCCAAGGATTCTTGACCTTAGGTCAACTACCCCTTGCGCCTTTGAACCTTGTCAGAAATGTTGATTCCCTGTTTTGTTCCATTTTTCTTGGGCATGTCATCGATCGTTTTCCCTTGAGCCCTTCATCATTTCTACTCCCTAGACCCTCCA
This sequence comes from Ottelia alismoides, assembly GCA_037367405.1. Classification (NCBI taxonomy): domain Eukaryota; kingdom Viridiplantae; phylum Streptophyta; class Magnoliopsida; order Alismatales; family Hydrocharitaceae; genus Ottelia; species Ottelia alismoides. The sequence continues at coordinate 315,388 of JAZKJV010000568.1, forward strand.
TGATTCTCGTCGACCCAACAGATCGTTTGTACATATCCCCGATCATTAGCTAACCCTAAGTCAATAAGGGTTCCCCAACTTGTATATAAATAAAATCTCTGTCCTTCTTCCTCATTTTGGTCATGTTCTATGCAACCAAGCTAGCCACCCTCGGTCTAGAGTGAATCCCGGTGACAGAGGGAGTTTCCCTGAGGTGTTCGTACGGTTGGAGGAGGAGGGAGGTGCACTCATGACAGACCTCCGGCCTCCCTGCTCCCTGGTCCTCCGGCCATGTATAAGAGCTACGTTTTTAATTCCATTAGGTAGATTTAATTCGTCTCTTTCATTTCCCACATTTTATTTTGAGTTTTAGTTAATGATTTAGTATAGATTAGGTTAATGGCCTCGCCGGAGCTCTAGAGCTCCGACCATGTTTTCACCGCACAACCTACTGCTTCCGACCATCACGTCCACCCCCATTTCATTTCCCAAAACATTCTCCATCTTCTCGAACCACCCAATCAACCAGAACCCTCGTGGTTCTGTGAATTGAGGTCTACTCCTTCACCCTCGTCAAAGACCTTACCTCCTTCACCCATTTCAACCATTCCATGCCTAATCAGGTTGAGGTATTTTGCCATTGACCCGAGACCTTGTTTGTACAGCTTGCATGAGCCCAAGGACCTTTTGTGGGGTCGATTTTGACCAGAATGAAGGCACCTAGAGCTCTTTCATTCCCCGACTCCATCAGAACATGCTGGTGCTCCAGGGGCTCATTGGCTACCGTTCCCTAAAGCGAAAGATCCCAAGCTCCATTTTGGACCTATTCTAACTCCCAAGTGGTCGGAGTCTCACGCTACACCCCGATTTAAGCTCAAAATAATGGGAGCTCATCCATGTTCTTCCAATAATCCACGTAGCTATCTAATCAAGCTCAGTTCTTCCAAGTGTGCAGCTGACGTCCAATCAGAGAAAGCCAGAGTTGTTGATCTCATCTATGAGATCTAATCTCAAGCGACCAGGCATGAAACGTCATCGACCATCCAACATGCAATGTGTGACAAGTGACTTAATCTCCACCGCATGATGGCGCACTAAAAAGGGTAAATTTCATATCTCCCTACACTCATATTTGTATTTATATATAAGTCTTGTAATTAGTTTTTGCAATGTAAACAAATTAGATGTTTTCCAAAGAGGCTCCTAGTGTTAATTGAAATTGCATTTAGGTCTAGTCCATCTCAGCTCATGTGTCGTCTCACGTGAGGTTTTTGTATTTATAATTATATTAAAATTGCATTTAGGCTCCTAGTGTTTATTGAAATTGCAATGTATACCTTGTAGGTTTTGGTATTTATAATTAGTCCAATAAATTTTAAATAAATATTGTATATTTTTGGGAAAATTGCACAAGCACCACTGTTATTTATTTTGATTGCAAATATGCCCTTCCTAGTTCATGTATTTTTGGTGCTTGAATTTCATTTATTAAAAAAAGCATATGCGCTCCAAAATATACAAAAATATGGTTAGATTCCTGCAAAGATGTATTTTCACGTAATATTTTTATTTTAAATTTTTTAGCATTTTTACAATTTATTAAAATTCAAAATGAGCGCATTTTGTCCTTGTTTGGTTTATAAAATACCAAAAATAGAAAAATGTTTTGAAAAATTCCAAAAAGAAATATTTTATCTATTTTAGTATATTGCATATCCACACCAAAAACTCATAAAATAGAAAAAGAAAACCCCAAAAAATAAAAAAGCTCCAAAATCCAACAAAAAAGTACTAATAATCAACAAACAAACCAAAAATATTCATTCTTATTTTATAATTTTCTTTATATTATTATTTATATATTAAAATTTATTTGGAAAATTTGGACTTTATTTGATTTTTTTAATCTTCAATTCAATTCAGCCTATTTATTAAATCCCTAATTTGGGATATTTTTACTTTAAACATCCATAAAAATTAGCGAAAATTTTCCAAAAATAAAAAATAGTAAAAAATTACATAACACACAAAAACAATTTATTACCAATATTTTATTAATTTATATTAGTTATTTATACTTATACTACCCTATATTGTATATATGGTCTTGTATATTCTATATTATATATTTAAAAAGAAAAGGAAATTAAAAAACTAAAAAATATAAAAATAAAATAAAAATTATAAAATAAAAAACAAAACAATAATATAAAAAATATAACCCAAAAAATAAAAAAACACTAAAACCCACAAAAACAATAAAAGAAGACAAGAGGAAAAGAGTAAGTTTTTGTGCACTAATGTGCCGCAATCTGTTGTTTACTCTCTGAGTTCGACCTCTAGACATGCTTACACTATACATCCTTGTTGTAGAATTATAATAAATTTTAACTCCACATTTTTGCTATTCATTGCTATTATTTATTGTGGGTTAATTATTGTTTGATTCCCTTTTAGTGAGCGGTCGCCTTAGCGACACTTTATATCTTCGCTTCAGTGAGGATATTATTTTGGACTATCATCAAAAGTGATGTCACCATATGGCACTATTGCCTAGGAGCAACACTGCATAAATTGGGACCATTTATGTATTCTTTTTCTCTAATCTATTTTTGTCATTTATTAATTTTCATAATTATTTGATATTATTTGTGACATGTCTAATGACTCTCCTCTTTTGAATTTGTTGCGAGGGACCTCTACACAAGGGAGGACTTCTTAGGAGGACCTGTGCACTCAAGCAAGGTGGAGTCCATTTCTGACTTAGCCGGCATAAGAGAGAGCATCAAATGAAGACTTGGAGTATTTTTGAAGACAGTCTCTTCATTTTTCTGTATTTATTTCCATTTTATTATTGTAGTCTAAAGTGTGAGAGAGATTAATTTTCTAATAATTTGGACTCTCCTAACACTTCGCACTTCACGAGATCCACTGCCTGAGTGATTGTTCGCTCGGGGGCCTCATAGTATTTTTTGTATTTTCATTGCTTTATTTCTTTGTTTTTGCTTTTATTTTTTTTGTTTTGTGTGAATGAGCCCTAGCTTAGGATTTTCTTGCTCGATAGATTAAGGTCCAAAGCTCTAATATAATTGCATGTACCTTTAGATTCGTGCTTGAACTTAATCATTGAGTTTGAGTCCAAGTATTGAGAGAGGTCGCATACAATGCGTGTTGGACCTGTTGTGGTGGACATCGAGTGGCATCGAAGACCTGACCTTGGTCACATTTCTGAGTAGTTAACATTTTGTGCTTCACACTAATATCAATTACTATTTTAGGGTTATTTCATCAACTTGCATCTCATGTAGAGTAGTTGTCAATTATGTTATGTATCTTGATGGGGAGAACTGGGAAGCACTATAAGTCTTCTGACGATGCATGCGTCATTAACTCTCGACTTGCATTGCTTTTACGACCTTCTCCCTCTGATTTTGACCACCTAGGATATTAATGGAATTGGAAACTCATTAGGTGCGTGCATTGAAAAAATAACAAAAAAGTGATAACTAAAAATAAATGAGGGGATGCTAATTAACTCTATTGAACTTTTAAAAATAAACGTAATGGATTCACTGCTCTGGAGAGAACAACCTCCTCATTGTATGTGCATTTTATTCTCACGTACATGCTAAGTATTAGTGCCCAAATCCCAGGACGGTCTGCGTGTTTGCAAAACTTTGTGAGGCTCACCTAACTCTAAAGTAGAAAAGATAAAAGACCACCATCTTGGTCTTCGCTGTGTTGAGTAGGTGAACATGGGGGTCTTGATCCTCATTTTTATAACTGAATTTTGAGGCTACCATCTTGCCCGTATCCTCCCATTTTTGGTCTGGTTCAAGAAGAATCTCTTCTTGAACCACAATTTTGTCTGTGTTTTGTGATTCTCGCCCACCCCCTCGTTCCCTTCCGTGTCATCCTTTCTTTCACCCGGGATTGTTATGCTACTAAATGAGTCCTACACCATGGTTCTACTCACATGAAGTTATTCAAGTAAGCCAAGAACATTTGAGAATGATGAGATTGGTGTGCTATTTTTGGTGGATCCAACTCTAATATGTGCATACTGGTTATTGAGGATTTTTTATTTTTGGCATGACTATAGGCGTGATTCTTTATTGAGGATTTTTTTATCTCGCACCGGATTGAGGATGTGAGATATTCCACATGGTTTGATGATGTATTCCATGAGCCGTGACTGTACGATCTCTTATTCGGTTCCACCCATCTTAATTCAGAGCTTTACATACTATATATGTGCTTTAAAGTGACATGAACAGAACCTTCATGATTTCATGACCGATCCATCCTCCACCTCCTGACTCTCTGATCCCTATTTAGCACTTAGAGAATCTCTGCAGGACATATTGATCCATCTCAGCTAATTTGGTTGGCTTGAGGGACTGCATTGATGATATTTAATCCCTCCCATAGCCTTACGCCCTCCGATTGATGATTGACTGATTATTTTTGAGGACCTGAGACTTAATGACAACATTCCCCTGATCTCATTGACTAGTTTGTATTATTCCCTAAGGACTATCTGCTGGAGAATGTAACATTTTCTCTACAATCGATTTCACTCACTGCTTGTGCTCCCATATTGCTAGGGAACGAAATCTCATCATTTGATATGATTTGTTGATCTCACTGCCTGCTTGTGTATCTGATCTGTCAGATCACAAGACCGATTTTACTGGATTCCTTTGAGTTACTCTCCTTTACAGTCCTCACAAGGATGTCTTATATTCTTCAGATTATCCACCACTAGTTCACAGTTCCATCCGAGGGTTATCTGCGAGAGATTGTGACATTTTCTAAACCTTCCAGTCTCTTCTGCTAGGTAGGCGATATGTCACCTATCGATACCACTTCTTCCGATCCATCTGATGGATCTGACTCCTTGAGTCTTCTCTCCTTGACGACCCTTTCAAGGATGATTTTTGTTCTGATTATTCATTGCCTAGTATGTATCACTCCCTGAGGTTATCTGTGGGAGGACACATCAACTTATGTGCACTCGGCTTCACTTCTGTTGTCTCCGATCTTGCGGAGCACGAAGCTGAGTCTTCTGACTAGTGTACTCATCTCATCTATGGTTGTGTATATTTTTGATGGATCACGAGATCGAGTCTTGTGATTATTCTGAGATATCTGACTCCTTTGAGTCTACTCACCTTGACGACGCTCGCAGGGTGGAGCTGTGTCTATGTGATATTCAATGTGTTCTTCATTCCTTATGTCCATCGATTATCGATCTTCTTAGAAAGTCTCATGTTCTTCACTTTGAGTACCTTACTGAGACTATGATTGACATGGATTATTCTGTACTACTCATTTCTCCTCCATGTTTTATGATATCGACTTTGATCTTCTCACTCTTCTTAGAAAGTCTCCTGTTATCTCCATGTTTTACGATATAGTTTTCAAATTCTTTGTAAAACCATTTCCAAATAAGTTAGAGGAATATAAACATCTTTCAAATAAATTCTTTAAAAAATGTATATGCATACCTATAAAATTAACTAACATTCAACCTGTAAATCCTTTAAACCTCATTTCTTGTAAATAAGAGGCATGCCTGTGTAAATATCTACGCATACTTCATTTTGGTGCCAAAATCTTTTTGTTCTGAAAAATCCCACAGAAAAATTTTAAAATCTTTTTGCAAAAATTGCATAAAATTTGCAAAATCATTTTTCAAAAGTCCATAAAAAGTTCAAAAGTTGAAAATTGATCATAAAAAGATTTTCTGCATCATACATAGCATTTGCATAGCATTTGCATTTTTCAGATTGAGTTTGATAATTGAACTAGTCGGAGTAAAACCGAAGATTGGAGCTTGGCTTGGTTGGACCTTAATGCAACTAACTTCACTGGAACCTTGTGGGAACTAGATTTGAGGTACTTGGGATCTATTCAGACTTACTTCTTTGAGACTTAGGGTTGGGTTGAAGACATCTCAACTGACTAACTAGAACTTTCGGAAATGCACGCATGACTCTTATCGGACGTGACCAAACTTGGACATTTGCACCTTTCACTTGGCTCAATTCAGTTGGAATGGTGAGGGGATTGGATTGGCCGGTATGAGAAGCACACGAATGGAAATATTCATCCTCGTTTAGGGAGGGAAGACTCCCCAACCTGTCCAGTGGCATCGATGTCTAAAGATATGAGAGTGTGGGTTGCCTTCAAAAGAGGGATAGTTTTTTGGTTCAAGAGGAAAAACTCCTTATGTAAATGTTGTTGTATATTTATATTCAAAAAAAAGAAAGAAAAATACAAAATATAGACTCCAAAAAAGTGTACATGCCTAATTGAAAATAAAATGTCTGCTAGAGTATGTACACATGTTGCGCAGTCAATAAGCAAGATTGAACCTCAAAGTCATATATTTGTGAGCCTGCAACTGGATGACTTAACTACATTGGTCATGCATCCCCGGATAGGTAGCTACACTGGCTACCGTCCATTCTTCTCTTCACCCCCTCCTCTTGAGTCGGATGCACTTGAAAGGGAATACCCCGGTCCTCGAGGAAAGAGTTGCTGGATTGGGAAATCATTGGATTGTCATGCTGGAGAAGTCAGTTCTTTTGTCATTTCAGTTGGGAAGGGCCACTATGACTTACACCGTACAAGTCAGCTTCATAGTCATAAGGATTTGCGTATGATGTAGATTGGTTCTAACATGGCTACTAAGATGGTTTGAACCGAGTTCTGTGACTCTCGAAGGCTGTTGTGTTTTATATCTACTTCCCGACTAGGTTCCACAAACATTCTCACACCAAGGTTTGACCCGAGCTCCAAACTTTGATTTTGTGAAGACAAGTTTGAGAATTAAAATCAATCCTCTTTCTTCCTTTTTCTTTTCTTTATTTTTTCTTTTTCTGTACTCATTGCATAAATGTTTTTTAGGGACTAACAAAGGCAAGTATAAGGGGGTGATGAATCTCTATTTCATCACCTTTATTCTATTATTTTGCCTTAAAAATCCTAGCTAATACATGTAAATATAATTATTTTGTACAACTTGTCATTCATTACTTATTCCATTTATTGTATATAAAATACTTTTTTTAATGTCAAAATTATAGCATAAAGGAAAGAAAAGAAAATTACAGAGATTAAGTCAAGAATTGAATTAGTCGTCAAGGAATAAAGTAGGGGGAGATAAGGACCAAATACACAATAAAATTCTCATTATTTTATTCACCAATAATACTTTTTTAGAATCTATTTTATTCTTTATTATTTATTCATCAAATAAATAAACTTTATTCATCAAATCAATAATATATAGAAAATACAAAATTGAGTTTACACAAAAATAATATACAATGTACATTGTATACTCAAAATAAAAAGCCAAAACCCAAATTTTCTAGACCTATATCTCCTAAATAAAAATTTAAAATGCATCAAATCACCTTTAATTGTATATAACTTTTTATTAGATATTTATTGAAGGTAATTTCATATTTTTTGGAGTTAAGGTGTAAAAGTTAGGTTTTGGGCCCCTATTGTATAGTATACATGAATAAAATATTCATTTTATTTATTCTTTATTATTTTTACAATTTTATATTTTTATAATTTTAAATATTATTTATAACACTTTTACATATTTAAACTATCATAAAACCATAAAGAAAACACAAAACTAAAATATGTATATAAAATTCATAGATGAAATACTTATACTTATACCTATATAATATATACCACTATTTATTAAATGTACATAATAGATCAGAAAAATACAATAAAAATATCTTTATATACATAAAAATAAGTTATAAATATATAAAATAATAAAAATAAAAATAAAAAATAAAAATAAAATACCCAAACCATAGATGAATATGCCTATAAATACCCTAAAATTAACTTGTAATAAATAACTCAAAAAATAAATAAAAATCATATTAAAATATTACATAAATAATAAAAAATCATAATAAAAAATAATAAAATCATTAACTATTTTTAATTAATTTCTAATAAAAGAGGTTATTTTATCTTTTAGTGTCTTGCATGGACCAATCACATCACACGGATTGGTGACCTCCGGTCAACTACCCCTGGCTCCTCTGAACCATGTCAAAAGTGTCGAATCCCCATTTCTTCCATTTTTTTCTAGGCATCCTAGTGATCGTTTGCCCCCGAGCCCTTCATCATCTCTACTCCTTGACCCTCCATGATTCTTGCCGACCCAATAGACTGTTTGTACATAGTCCCGATCATGAGCTAACCCTAGGTCAATAAGGGTGCCCCAAGTTGTGTATAAATAAAACCACCAACCTTCTTCCTCATTTTGGTCATGTTCCAAGCCCCTAAGCTTGCCACCCTCAGTCTCGAGTGAATCCCGGTAACAGAGGGAGATCCCCTCAGGTGTTGGCGTGGCTGAAGGAGGAGGAGGTGCAACCACGACAGACGTCAACTGCCCTGCTCCCTGGTCCTCCGTCTAGGTATAAGAGCTGCATTTTTAATTCCACTAGGTAGATTAAATTCATCTCTTTCTTTTCCCACACTTTATTTTGAGTTTAAGTTAATGATTTAGTGTAGATTGGGTTAATATCCTCACTGGAGCTCTAGAGCTACGATAGTGTTTTCACCGTGTAACCTATTATTTCCGACCATCACGTCCACCCCATTTCATTTCCCAATGCCTTCTCTATTTCCTCGAATCAGCCAATCAACCAAAACCCTCGTGGTTTTGTGAATCGAGGTATACTCCTTCACCCTCGCTGGAGACCGCATCGCCTTCACCCATTTCACCCCATTCCATGCCTAATCGGGTCGAGGAATTTTGTCCTTGACCCGAGACCTTGTTTGTGCATCTTGTAAGAGCCCAAGGACCCCTTAGGGGGGTTGATTTTGACCAAAATGAATGCACCTGGAGCACCTTCTTTCCTTGACTCCGTCAGACCATGCGGTGCTCCAGGGGCTCATTGGCGAACGTCCCCTAAAGAGGAGAGCCCAAGCTCCATTTTGGCCATACTCTGGGACTCCCAAGTGGTTGGAGGCTCACGCTACATCCGATCGAAGCTTAGAAGAAGGGGAGTTTGTACCAATTCTTCCAAGCATCGTCGTAGTTGTCCTATCAAGCCCAGTTCTTCCAAGTGTGCAGTTGACATCCAATCAGAGAAAGCCAGAGCCGTTGAACTCATATGTGAGATCTAATCCCAGGCGTCAAGGTACGAACCGTCAACGACTATCCAACGTACGACACGTGGCAAGTGACTTAATCTCCACTACACAATGGTGCGCTAAAAAGGGGTAAATTGCATATCTCACCTCGCTCATTTTCTATTTATCTATAATTCTTGTAATTTTTGAAATGTAAATAAATTGGATATTTTGCATATAGGATCCTAGTGTTTATTGAAATTGCATTTAGGTCCAGTCCAACTCAACTCATGTGTAGTGCCACATGAGTTGGGCAAATTGCATGTATACCCTTACGGACTTTGTATTTATAATTAGTCTAATAAATTTAAATATATGTTGTACATTTTTGGGAAAATTGCATAAGTGCACATATCATTTATTTTAATTGCAAATATGCCCTTCTAGTTCATGTATTTGTGGTGCTCCAATTTCATTTATTAAAAATTATACCTGTTCTCCTCAAATTATGCAACTTAGGCATAAATGCATGCCAACATGTATTTTCACGAAAAAAATTTATTTTTACATTTTTTAAATTTTTACTATTTGTTAAAATTCAAAATGAGCTCATTTTATCCCTGTTTGATTTATAAAATACCAAATAAATAGAAAAACAATTTGAAAAATTCCCAAAAAAAATATTTTATCTTTTTTACTGCATTGTATCCAGACCAAAAATAAATAAAAACTGAAAAAGGAAAGCCAAAAAATAAAAAAGCTCTAAAATCCAAAAAGAGATTAAAAACCCTAAAAATATTTATTCCTATTTTACAATTTCTTTATATTATTATTTATAAATTAAAATTGGTTGAAAGAATTTTGGACTTTATTTGATAATTTTAATATTTAATTCAATTAAGTCTATTTATTAAATTTTTGATTTGGGATATTATTTTAAATATACATAAAATTAGCAAAAATTTTCCAAAAAGTAAAAATTATATGAATGCTAAAAATTTGTATTCCCTATATTTTATTTATGTTTATTAATATTTATACTTATATTACCATATATCGTATATAGGACCTTATATATTATATATTGTAAATTTGAAAAGAAAATTATTTAAAAAGCTAAAAAATATAAAAAGAAAAATTATAAAATCAAAAACAAAAAAATAATATAAAAATTAAAATCCTTAAAAAATTTAAAATTAAGACCCACAAAAACAATAAAAATATATAAGAGGAAAAGAGTAATTTTTTGTTTTCTAATTTGTCCCAATCTACCGCTTGCTCCCTGAGTTCGACCTCTACACATGATTACACTATACATCCTTGTTGTAGAGTTATAATCAAATTTAACTCCACATTTTTTCTATTCATTGCTATTATTTATTGTGGGTTAATTGTTGTTTGATTGGCTTTTAGTGAGCGGTCACCTTGACGACAATGTATATCTTCGCTTTAGTGAGGATATTATTCTACACTCTCTCCAAAAGCGATGTCACCAAATACATAGAAAGAATTGCTGGCAGTTGTTTTCACCCTAGAGAAGTTCATGTCCTATTTGCTTGAATCTAAAGTCATTGTTTATATGGACCACTCTGCTATCCGATAGTTACAACAGAAGAAGGATGTTAAATCATGCTTACTCAGATGGATCCTTCTCCTTTAGGAATTCGACTTAGAAATCAGAGACAATGTTGGAGTTCAAAATGTGGTAGCAAACCATTTATCTAGAATTGAATGCACTTGTACTCAACTGAGCTGTACACCGATCACAAACACTTTTCCCGATGAATCAATTCTCAGCATTGGATCTCTTCCCTGGTATGCCAATATTGTGAACTACGTCATCTCTAGCGAGGCCCTGCAAGATTGGACGAGAGTCAAGAAGGACAAATTCTTGTCCAACATTATTTTTTACCAGTGGGAAGATCCATACTTATACAAGGAACGAGCATATTGCATATGACATTGGTGCATCCCTCAGGAGGAATACACTAGTGTCCTTGAGCATTATCATAAGCACAAATATGAAGGATACCATTCTGGAAGCAGAACAATAATGAAAATATTGTTTTATGCATATGGTTTCCCACACTATTCAAGGATGCCAAAACATATGTCAAAGGTTACACAGACTGTCAGAAAATTGGAGAAACCCTCAGTGCTAAAGATTATATGCCCCGCAAATTCATTCTGATTTCTAATGTGTTCGATGCTTGAGGAATTTTTTATGGGAGTATTTCCTAACAATCAATCATATGAACACATCCTACTTGTTGTGGATTATGTGAGTCGTTGGATAGAAGTTATCCCTACTTTATCCGTTGATAGATAAATAGTTTATCACTTTCTTAAAGACAACATCATTTTACAGTTTGGGGTCCTGAAGATTCTCATTTCAGACGGAGGTAGTCATTTCATCAATAAAGAGATAAAGAAATTAGTGAAGAAGTACAACTTCGATCATCGAATCGCATCTCCTTATCATCCTCAGTCTAATGGCTTGGCTGAATTATCAAACAGAGAAATCAAGACCATATTGCAAAAAATTGTTAGTCCGGATATGAAGAACATGTCATAAATTATGGACTTAGTTCTATGGACTTATCGTACTACCTACAAGTCTCCTCTGTGTATGTCACCCTACCGTCTTGTATATCTTAAGTCTTGCTATTTGCTAGTGGAATTAATTCATAAATCTCTTTGGACACTAAACATATGGAATCTCGAATCCTGGAAATGTGGTCATAATAGCAAATAGATCTGAACAAACTCCTAGAATTCTGAGATTACGCATACGATATGATGTACAAAGAGAAGGTCAAGCGTTGGCACGACCAGCACATCAGACGAAACATCTTTGAGCTTAGATAGAAATTATGGCTATTTGATGCGAAGTTGAAGATTTTTTATGGTAAATTAAAGAGTAAATGGACATGGCCATTATTGTGAAGATTATGCGTGACAATGGAAGCATAATGATATCTGAGCTGTCACCCGACGCACAATCATTTATTGTCAACGGTTAATTGCTGAAGTCGTATTTAGATCATGATACATTCATGACCGTTGTCGATTCTATTCAGGTTATTTTGGATGAAGATCTCTTGACAAAAGCTGCAATGGATTCTGATGAAGCATCCAAAAATATTTTTGATTAATTTCCTTCTTTCCTTCTTTTCATTTCGATTTTCAATTCTTTTATTCCTATGTATTTCATTCATCCCATTCATCTACGCTATACTTAGGACATGCTTCACCCTAAGTATATGGGGGATGAGTGTATTCAGGTTATTCTTTAATTGTTCTCTCACTTATCTCTTAACTTGTTGATACTATGTCTATACCTAGGGATATTTCACCATATAGGGGGGGACAAGCCGAGCTGATTGATTTCATACATTCTAACCCTTGATCATCCCTGTTTTGTGTACCGTATGATATACTTAGGATTAGCTGATCCTAATTATAGGGTGATGCTCGACTTCTCAATCTTTTATTTAGTCATTGTAGTATAGGCTTTTCTAGACTCAGCATGAGTCATGCCTTCCTTTATTTCTCTCTGATCACTACGAGGACATAGTCCATGCTAAGTATAGGGTGTTCTATATGCATTATATATACTTTAGTCATAACTCATACTTTTGTATTTTCAATAATATGGCTATTATATTATATTGGGCAAGAGTACATGGTAAGTCAACTGTAAATAATACACTGTAAAATTTTTCAAAAGTCCTTATAAATATGATTAATAAATTAGTTTAAAAATGTTTTGCAAAATGATTTGAAAAATGATTGTCAACTAATTTGAAAATCTTTTGAAATAGTTTGAAAAACTTTTGTAAAATATTTTCAAACCTTTGTAAAAACCTTTTTATAAATGTTTGTAAAACTTTATTTCATTTATTTGAATATAATATTGTGAAAATTGATTTGGAAAATGATTTGGAAAATGGTTGTGAACAGATTTGAAAAAACCTATTTATACCTTTGAAAAATCTTTACAAACTCATTTTCAAACTTTGTAAATATTTGTAAAGTGTTTGTAAAGAAATTATTTGCAAAAATAATAATTTCAAAATATTTGTAAAAATATTTTCAAAGTATTTTGAAAACCTTGTCTATAATTGTGTCGAATAACAACTGTAATAAAATTTTGTATATATAACCATTGTATATAAACCTGTGAATAACAACTAACACTTATACATATGTATAAAATCCTAGTGTAAAATCCACGACCAATTTTTGTAAATATACATTCACTCCAATGTAAATATTTGTACATATTCAATTCAGTAATTTTTATAAAAAAATTTGCATAAAAATTTACTAAATTTTCAAAATCTACAAAAGTTGCAAAATATTTTCAAAATTGCATAAAAAGTTGCAAAATTTTCCCCTAAAAAGTTCAAAACTAGAAATAGTTTTACAAAATTATTCTCTTATATTGCATTGCATATGCATTTTTCGGAACGATGTTGACAACTGACAAGTCTAAGTAAGTTTGAAGATTGGAACTTGATCTAGAACTTAATCCACTTACTTTTAGAGGAACCTGTTAAGGACTGGAACTGAGACGCTTCATATCTCTTCAACTAAATCCCTTAGTTTTTTGAGATTGTATTCATGAGTCGATTCAATGTGTCTAACTAGAACCTTTCATGTCATCCGTACGACTCTTATAATGGCTTGACTTGAGACATCACACTTAACAAGCAACTCAACCAAGATGGATTGTTGAAATATCTTGGAGTCTAAGTCAGGATGATACTAGGCTGCTTCATCAAGGGTGGATCAGGAACTCCCTGTTATACTAGTAGCATGGACATCTAACGACTAGAGAACGAATTGAAATAAAGTTTCGGATGAGGAATGGTCTGCTAGCACAATTTTTCTAAGACCCCAAAACATGTGCAAGGCAAAAGATTCTATATACATCGAGGCAAACACAAGAATGCAGAGTCATGCTAAATAAAGAAAATATCCAAAAAGATGCCTATACCAAAAATCTCAAAAAATTCGAACTTTTGGAAAAGGCCTGCTTTTCATGGAGACTTGATCACACTGACCGAGCTTTACAAAGAAATGCAACTACATTGGTCTATTTACACTTCTTTTCCCTTCCTTCTAACTCCCTCCTCCTTCATTGTGTACTAGCACATACCTAAACTCAAAAGAATATCTATCTCCCCAAGGATGAGTTGCTTGAGGAGGATACCATTTGATAGTTCAACAATTTTTTTGGGAAGAGATAACATAATTCACATACATGGTACCTGTCATTTCAAGGTTACGAAAGTATACATTTGAAAGGACAATTCTAATCGAGCTATTGAGTTGAAATGAATATAAACACATGGAACCTAAGGATTGTTGAGTCACAATTCCTAACCTGAATGTGATTCTGACTAAACTAAAATCTAAATGTCTTAATTAAGCTCCAAACCTTTGATTTTATTAAGATAAATTTAAGAATCTAAATCATTCCAAGTTCTTTCTTTTTCTTTTCTTTCTTTCCTTTTTATGCACTCATTATCAAAAGTGTTTGCTAGGGACTAGTGAAGGCAAGCATAGGAGAGTGATGAATATCCATTTCACCTTTATTATTTTATTTTGGCCTTAAATCCCTTGTTAAATGCATGCTAATAACATTAATTTGTATAAAATAACATTTATTATTTAATATATAAATATTGTATAAATACAAGCATTTATTTTCAAAATAAAAGAATCAAGGAAAACAAAATAAACAATGAAGTATCATAGATGTTGAATGACCATAGATCCTGAGACCAAGTAAATATTGACTTGGTCGACAAGGAATAAATAGGGGAGATAGGGCCAATAAACATACCTAGAACCCTTATTCATTGACTCTATAAATAAACATATTCATCCTATTTTATTTTGCTTTTTACACACCTCAAATAATGAAATGATCAACATTACAATTGTACATAAAATATATAGAAAAATATAAAAATAATTACACATAAAAAAACGGTGTGACTTGGACACATAAAAGAAAATCTGCAAATAGATATTCACAGACCAATAACTCTATACAAGATCAAAACTCACCAAGCTCACCTTTATTGTGTATAAAAATAAATTATCTATTTTATGAAGGTAGTTTCATTTAATTTGGAGCTAAGAGGTGGAAGTCACCTTTTTGGAGCCTCATTGTACTATATAACCTATTATTTTATTTCTTTTATTAATTCTTTATATTTATAATTTTCTTATGTTTTTAAATACATGCTAAATTATTTGAAATATTTTAAAATAAAAAATAAAATATTAAAAAGATATAAAATAAATAATGAAATATAATATATATGTATATTATGCCTATAATGTATACATACCTAATTATTTATATGTATAACAAATCAAAAAATAAAATAAAAATATGTAAAAATGTATTTAAATACATAAAATATGTACATACAATAATAAAAATATAAAATACAAAATAAAAATAAAATAGGTCAAATATAGGTAAATATACATATGCATATACATGTAAAAATTAGCCCATAATAACTAAGCTTGTAAAAATAAATAAAAATACACATAAATAGTAAATAAAACAATACATATTTTTCTTATTTTGACTTTTAATTAATAAATTCATTTAATAATTACTCTGATTTAATAAAGGAATATTCCCCATAAATTTTCTGGTTGAGCGCGTGGACCGTCGATCCAAGGGTCAATTGTCCTTTCCTCTTAGCCGCCTGCGTCTGACTCACCTACCTCTCTCTCTCTCTCTAACTTTTTGGCACTGATCCTTGGCTCGAGGAAGCTTGCTTCCTTCAGCAAATTTTTGCAGGGAACGCCCCTCAATCTCACCATACCTCTAACATGCCTCATCCATCACTCCATCATCCATGATCATGTGATTTTTCAATGCCAACCATTTGTCTATAGATTAACCCAAATCCCCTCTTTCTGAAGTTTGATCCATTTTGCCTCTTTGTAACCCCATTTCCTCAAAGCACTTGAACTACCTAGTGACAATAGGAGGTCTGTGGAGGTTCTGGCATGGAGAAAGAAGGAGAAGTTGGAGGTCCGCCATAGCTGTACGATCTTCCAGTTGAGGCTCTTCTGCTCCAGGTATACCTCCCTGTCAAGTTGATTTCTATGCTTTTCCTACTGTAATTTCAATGTGGTAGTTTAGTGTGGCCTTTACTTTATGCAAATAGGCAGTAACTTAGCGTAATTTTGAATTTCTCCATTCGCTAGAGATCTGGCTCCATCTCAAAATCATTCGAATGTCTTCGACTCACCAAACCATCATTATCTTCATCCCTATCACCTTCTCCGGCATAGCCCCCACATTCCCCCTTGATTATACAAGAATCAAGGTGAATTTAAGCTCGACTTCCTCTGCCATATGAAGCTTTGTCGCCCCCTCCATTCATCCGACATCCATCTTCATCAATTGGCCGAGGCTCTTCCCCTTGAGCCGAGGAATCTTTTGTGCAGGATCTCGTGCCCAGAAGCTCTCCTTTAAGATCAATTTGGTACCATTCAGGATTTCTAGATAGAGTGGCATTCTGAATATCCCGAGTCCCATTTGAGGGGACCTGAAAGATTTCCAAGACTCCATGCAGGTGCGGGGCGGCTACAAGAAGATGTAGAGCCGATTGAAGGAGGAGGGGGCCACCAGAGATGCAAGATTCAATTAGTTGAAGCTTAGGGAAAAACATATTATTCCATGTTCTGCCTCATCCCTTCAGAGCTTTTGGATGGAGCCCCTTTGTCAGATATAATCCCCTCAGATCATTCAGGAAAAGAGATACTTGTTAGTAGCCGCTGCCAATCTAGCATAAGTGGAATACATGGCCCCTCATGTGCTGTTGTATAAAGCGCTTAAGGGGTAACTTGCTAAGTAGTCTAGCTGCCCTTTTGTATTTAATTAATAGCCATGGAAATATTTGTTTACGTTAAATATTTTTACAATATTTGTGAAGGGACCCCTAACTTCTTATTATTTACAATTTGGTCCCTTGCTAAGTCACCTCACATGCTCGTGCGTATGAGGTCTTGGGTATTTTGCATCCAAGCCCTTGTATCTTTGGATGTTTCTTTTTAGCCCCAAAGGTTGTATAATTTGTGTTAGCTTTTTGGAACAATTGCAAGGATGGTCCTGGTATTTTAATTAATTACATTTATACCCTACCAAGCATTTATTAAATGTGAATTTAATTGGTTGAATTACTTGTGTGCCCATGGACTTTTTTTAGTTTATTAAACGCATTTAAACTTTATTTAAATTACAAATAGATCCCTACAGTTCCATAAATATATTGTGTGTATATTTATTATTAAAAAATAGGTTTTTATTTCTAAGAAAAAGTACCTTAGGAGCATGATCACTTTATTTCTTACATATAATTTATGCATGGCATGTTAAGTTATTTTCTTATTTATAAAAAACAAGACTTTTATTCCCTGTTTGTGTATAAAAAAATATATAATCATTTTTAAAAATTCTAAAAAATATGAAATTTTATATTATCATAATATTAACTTAAGATGAAAAATAAAAAATATATAATAAAAAACTTAAAAATTACAAAACCCTAAAAACATTATAAAAATCAGAAAAAAATCATTTAAAAACCAAAAAATATTTATTTATGTTTTATATTTTTCTTTTTATTGAATACTACATATTAAAAATAGTTGTGGGAAATGTTGATACTATTATATATTTCTAGAACCCAAAACACTTATTCCTATTTATTTTTCATTGTTTTGTATATTTTAGTGCATTAAAAATACATAAAAATTAGCATAAATTCCCTAAAATTACCAAAATAGAGAAAATTATTTAAAATTCAAACATTTTCTTTTATGTATTTTGAGTATGTTTATATATATTTAAAAATACAAAATCTAATATATAATATATTACTTATATAATACATATTATCATTATCATTATATATAAATATATACTACCTAGAAATAAAAAAGAAACTAAATATTTGAAAAATTAAAAAGAAATTAAAAATAAAGATTTAAAAATAAAAAATAAAACAATTAAAACACATAAAAATAAAAAATAAAATCCCACAAAAATTAGAAAAAGATAAAATAAGTTCAAAAATTATTATTAGTTATTAATAATTGATAATAATTATACATATCATCCATTACTCTCATTGGTTCGAACCATACTACTTGTCACTATATACACATTTTGTAGGTATAATAAGTTTTACTCCAACTATTTTTCATTGAAAATATATATATTCGAGGGTTGATTGTTGACCTAATAGCATTGATTGCTGAGAGAAGCGTCGATACAACGAACGTTGAATTCGACTTGTCGGATACTGCAGGCCCTCCAAGACCGGACATTAGATGCCTGGGTCTCTGCTGGATAATCGACGAGTACAACTACATCTCTATAGGAATGGTTTCATGGAGGATTTTTATACATAGTAGAGACATGATGAATCATCTCACATCCGACGAATGAATCAAATGACATTTTCGAGGCTAATCCATTTGTTGAAATATTGATGGGAGTAGCAGGACATGAATTCAACAATGAAATATTGATGACAAGGAACCATTTGAAGAGTTTAAAGAATTTTGCGAGTTGTTGAAAATGGTAGAAAAACCGTCATGATCAGGTTGCAAGACATATTCCAAACTCTTAGAAGTTTCCGAACTTTTGACAATGAAAATGGAATATAATATGACATGAATAATTTTGATGTAATGTTGATTATTTTGAAGAAACGTTGCCTAAATTATCATGAATTACCCAAAAACTACTATAAAATAAAAAAATAAAGAAGAAGATGGGTTTAGCAGAGGTGAAGATGGTCATGTATAAATCATCATATACTGTATTATGGTGAAAATGAGAATATGACATATTGTCTAGAATCTAGCGAGCCTAGATATTAGAGCTCCGATAAAACAGAAGAAAAGTTGGAAGGAAAATTTTACTTTACTTTCCTCTAACACCTCGACTAAAGAGATTGTATTAATGTAAGTAAAGAGCAAAGGAGTTGTTGTGGTAAGAAGATCATACTCGAAATGACTTAATGGAACATCCTTCATATTCAGAGAGTTGAAAAACAATAATGGCTACTTTTTCATCGTTTGCAAATGAAAAAGGAATTGTCTTATTAGTTTGTGTATAGACGAATTCAATACACAATGTAGAAGCAAAGACTATTCGTGTTGGCTAGTAATAACAACTCCTTATAATCTACCTCTATAGTTGTGTAATAAACAATAAATTATATTCTTATAACACCTAGTACCTAGACCTACTCATCATGGGAAATACATTGATATGTATTTTTGTCCTCTTATAGATGAGTTGAAAATTTTATGGATAAACTAAGTTGATACGTACGACATCAATAAATGTTACTCTGGATGATAAATGCCTTCCTAACATATTGAATACTATATGGATGGACTACTCATGGACGAAAGAGATGTCCTAATTAATCATATGCTTTACAAGAGCATACATTAATATTCTCTGACTCCATATCATGTTTCCTAAATAGATGGCCAAAGGTGGAATTCGATGTGACCCTAATATCTCATGAGTAATCTTTTATTTTTTGGTTCGTAAAGTATGAACATGTGTGATTCCTTTGAGATATCATACATATCATATTTCCTTATGTACACCAAATCATCAGTCTACAATCATGGCAAGCCATCAACCTGATAGTCTATCAAATATTTGCACCTATGCATATAAAATGGTTATTTATCTTAGGTCAAAGGATGTGTGCATATTTCGTGATAGTATACGATACGAGTCTTAGTATGTCGATTTCGTCAAGTTGATTCTTTAACTTGACTCATATGACACATTTGAGTATTTATTCCTATACAGAGGACCTACATCAAGGATATCGGTCATATATCATTCATAGAAGATGACAATCTTCTCTCGGATTGGAGATCCTCTTTAAAGGTCATTTTGTGATTTCAGTTGTGTCGTCAGTCTAGCTCTTTAGATCTATAACTTTGTATTAACCTTTATGATCTAACTTAGATCAACAATTGTATGACATCTAGATGGCCACTGTACACATTCCTAGTCTTACGGAAGGATTTGACAATAATGAAAATTTAAAAATGTTTTATTTTATGATCAGAACATTATAATTCACAACAACTTTTACTGCATAAAGCATCAACATGAGCTTACAAGTCTAATAGTACAATCCAACATAAATTTGTTTCTTACTTTAAACACATTAGAGTCAATTCTCAAAAATCAAATACACATTTATATAACTAAAATTCAAGCTGTGAAATGTATAGGGCTAAATATAATGTAGAGGCGTGATGTCAAATACAAAGACCTTAAATGATTATGCAGTTTTAAATCATGTAAACACCAACTATTTTTAACTTGATTGTCACGCCCCTTGATAAAAAATATCTAAGCATGTTGAGAAAAATTGACTCAAAATATAAAAATTATAACTAATGAATTCCCATTATTTTTTTAAAAAAATATTCAATGTAAGATAGTGAGTTATGCAAGAGGGACTAAATGTAAAATGAGAACTTAAATAAAAATAATAAAAATAAAGTAAATAATTTGCAGAGAAAAAAGGAGCTCGAGTTGGTTGATCCTCATGGGAAAATTTCAAAAAGAGTGTATATGGCATAAATTTTAAATGATGCGGTGCTCATTGGAGGAAAAATGTTCTCCAATGATGACCAAACATGAGATCGATCAAGCACATGTTGGGACATTCTTATAGCAAACTTAAATTCTCCTCTTGAAGCACTCATGCATGTAGCATGATTAAAGGAGCCCTGGGCATTCAAGATAGGTATTCATAATGTCGTGTATGACATTTACATTTAAATCGATGCGGGTCATAATTATACTCCGAGTACTCTTGAAGCTTTTGAGCACCTTCTTAAGCTAGGTGCTCAACAGCATTTCATACTGTAGAGTCAGCTGTAAATTCAGTGATCCGTTCAAGTTGTTCCATCTTGATCGAGCAATTCACACGAATTTTCACGATATAACTCAAAGAGCGGTGATCCACGAATTTACCACTGTGCAGTGCACAGGATCTGCTGCAGCCAGTGGCAAGACGCCTTGCAGTGGCATATAAATAATAGAAGAAGACACATCGGAGATGTACTCATGAAACTAACTTGTAATTCTGCAACGTGCATGCTTCAAGAGCACCACATAGCGAACAGCAGCAAGAAGCTTTGTGCATGGGGGCTCCAACGCCACCATTGCACCCGTGCCCCTTCGCCACCATGCGCCTCCGCCGCCATCCTCCACTTTGGCTTCTCCCAAGCACCCAACCTGCAAGCCCTCACGGCCCTCCACGCCCTCTCCCTCAGGCGCTCCCTGCCCCTCGTCACCTTCCACTCCAACACCCTCCTCGCCATGTACTCGAAATTCGGCAGGCCTTCTTGCGCCCTCAAGGTGTTCGACGAAATGCCCCACAAGAACCTCGCCTCCTGGAACGCCGCCGTTTCCACTTGTGTCAATGCCGGCATGCTCCCCGAGGCCTTCCGGTTGTTGGGTTCCATGAGAAAGGTCGGTGTTGCTCTTAATGCGTACACGTTCGCGAGCATCGTGACCGGTTGCGACCGTGCAGGTGGAATGGTCTACGAGGGGTTGCAGCTGCACGGGTTGGTTCAGAGGATCGGCCTCGGAGCGGATGTCTTTGTGGGTACTACGCTTGTACACTTTTACGGGAGTTGCTGTCTGGTTCGTGAGGCGAAGAGAGTGTTTCACGAGATGCCGTTTAGGAATGTCGTGTCCTGGACCGCAATGATGGCGAGTTGCTCAAAGAATGGGCTTGCCGAGGATGCTGTCTCAGTGTACAGATGGATGAGGAGAGAAGGAATCACGTGCAATGAGAATTCTTTTTCGACAGTCGTTAGCTCTTGCTGTATGCTTGAGAGCGAGAGTTTTGGTCTTCAGATTCTTACTCATGCCGTGGTCTCTGGTTTTGCGACTGAAGTTTCTGTGGGGAATTCTATGATTGCACTGTTAGGATGTCTTGATAAGTTGGATTATGCGGAGTATGTCTTTCGTGAAATGGATGAACTGGACGTGATATCATGGAATTCGATGATCTCTGTTTATTCTCACAATGCTATGTGGAAAGAAGCATTGGGTTGTTTTGACGAAATGCGGAGTATGGGCTGGTTGCCTGACTCATCTACCCTGTCTAGTTTAATTTTCGCATGCTGTTCAATAGATTGTCTCAAGTGGGGGGCTGGGCTTCATGGTTATGTATTGGTGTCCGGGCTTTGTTGCTTTGTTTCTGTAAGCAATACACTTATCACCATGTATTCTTCGTGTGGCAGATACCAAGATGCAGAGTGTGTATTTCAGGAAATTTCTGCAAAGGACCTTATTTGTTGGAATTCCATGATCTCCTCTTATGTCCAGAGTGGCAATGCAAGGCAAGCAGTTGTTCTCTTTGCACTACTATTATGTTCGGATCACGAGCCGAATCACATCACTTTCGCAAATGTATTGTCTGCGTGCTCTGGTACTGAGTTCATTATGCAAGGGAAATGCATTCATGCTATTATGATCCAAAGTGGCCTACAAGAAAATTTGTTTGGGAGCAATGCATTGATTTCTATGTACTGCAACTGTAACAGTCCAAGCGAAGCAAAAAGAGTTTTCCAGGTGATGCCCTTTCTTGATGTTGTCTCATGGAATGCCCTTATCGGAGGACTTGCAGAGAATGAAGTACAAAATGATGCCATGGAAACTTTTAAGAGGATGAGGAGTAGTGGCAACAAAGTGAATTACATTACCCTAACAAATATACTTGGAATTTGCAATGTTTCTAGTGATCTGAACGAATATGGAAAGCCCCTCCATGCACATATGATATCTCTAGGTTTCGAGAATGATGGATTTGTTAGAAATTCCATTTTAGCCATGTATGCAAGATGCGGTGATTATAACTCGAGTAAATTTTACTTTGATGAGTTAGGACAGCAAAGTGCTGTGTCGTGGAATGCTTTGATCAATTCAATGGCCCATGATGACCAAAGTGAGGAAGCTCTAAAACTATTCAAGGAAATGCATTGTTCTGGCCTACAGTTGGATCAGTTCAGTCTCTCTGGTGGTCATGTTGCTTGTGCGAACTTGGCCTCGTTGGAGGAAGGGCAACAACTACACTGTCTTATGGTTAAACTTGGATTTGATCGCAACCTTTATGCGACTAGTGCAGTCATGGATATGTATGGGAAATGTGGAGAAATGGATGCTATGCTCAAAGTTTTTCCAAATACATGTGCTCGATCTGGACAAGCATGGAATATCTTGATATCGGGATATGCCCGACTTGGTCGTTTCACAGAGGCAAAAGAAACATTTGAAGAAATGATCGAGAAAGGTCCTAGACCTGACTACATTACCTTCGTCAATCTCCTTTCTGCGTGCAATCATTCAGGCCTTGTAAATGAGGGCCTTGAATATTTTTCTTACATGAAGTCGGAATTGGGCATCACAGCGACTATAGAACACTGTGTATGCATAGTAGACCTCCTTGGACGATCTGGAAGACTAGTGGAAGCTGAAAAATTCATTGATGATATGCCTGTACCCCCAAATGATGTGATTTGGCGTAGCTTCTTGGCATCGTCAAGGATTCATGGGAATCTGCAAATGGGGGCAAAGGCTGCTGCATGTCTTCTTGAATTTGACAGTACAGATGATTCAGCCTATGTCCTTCTCTCCAATGTGTGTGCTAAAAATAGAAGGTGGGAAGATGTACATGCTATCCGCACCCAGATGAAATCCATCAACTTAAGGAAGAGGCCTGCTTGCAGCTGGATTAAAGTGAAGAATAAAGTGTATACATTTGGCATTGGTGATGTACAATGTCCAGAAGCTGGGCAGGTCTATGCTAAGTTGATAGAACTACGACAGATGGTGAAAGATGTGGGATATGAGGCTGACACAACATTCTCTTTGCACGACATTGATGAAGAGCAGAAAGAACAGAATCTTTGGAATCACAGCGAAAAATTGGCACTTGCTTTTGGGCTGATAAGCCTGCCTGATGCCTCTAGTATTAGAGTCTTCAAGAACCTCCGTGTTTGCGGGGATTGCCATTTGGTTTTTAAATTGGTTAGTGGTATTGTACATAGAGAGATTATACTGCGAGACTGTTACCGATTTCATCATTTCAAAGATGGAAACTGTTCTTGTTCAGATTATTGGTGACAATTAGTAATCACTAGAGGAGGTTACATAGTAGACCCAATTATGTCATGTTATATATAAGGTTGAAATTAGGAGGGATAGAATTTCCCACTTCGCCAATTGGTTTCTTCATAAAAAGCTTCATAAAGAGTCTGCATTAGTGGTAGGTACTAACCGCTGTCTGCAGCTGACGAGTCTGCAATTTATCGTGCTATTGTGCTTAAATACTGCTGGTTGTGAGCAGTTTTTTCCCGATTTTGTTTATGAAATTTGATGATCTATCTTGAGACAGTTATTGATTTCTGGGCTACATTTTCGATATTTGGGTTGGTTTTCTGCATATCACCATGTGGTTTGTTTTTAGGTGCTCAAAAATCCTAATTGTTGAGAGAATTCTATCTCTTTGTTTTTATTTATATTTTTCCTGATTTTCCGTCTTCTTTATGTAGTTTCTCCCTAAAGCCTTTCTCCTATATAAGAGGGTTCTAGGGCTACGAGGAATACAACTTTTCTTTTCACCTCTTTCTACATGGTATCAGAGCCATATCCTCTCCCCATCAAAAACCATAGCGCTCCCACGCCGCAACCTCGTGGCTCACCCTTGCCGCCCGAGGGCCGCCGCCACCTCGCGGGCTGCCTACCCCTCGTGAGTTGCCTCCCAGCTGCCACGTCGTGGCTCACCGCCACCTTACGGGCCGTCGCCATTAACAGGCCGTCGAAGCGGTTGCCGTTTGCCACTGGCCCTCTCCTTGCACGGTTGCTCCTGCCAGCCCCAGTCGCCGCCACCTGCCATCTCCCGTCCGCCCCATGCACTGTCGTCTCTGTGTAGGCCCGTTCTTGGGGGGGGTGTGACATGATCATCTAAAGCATCCTAGTTACCCAAAGAAGCCTCCCAATAATGGAAGAGGTTGTGGTATGAGTCTAAACCCACAACCATCTTCCCATATGTAAGTGTAGATGCATGTCTTATTTGTTGCAAGTCCCAATCTGGGTGATAGTTGTCATCATGGTTGACAACAAAGATGATGTTTCATCCCTAAGTGCCTTCAAAGACCTATCATCAAGATGGATGGAACAAACTATGAACTGTGGGCCATGCAGTTCATGAGTCTGATGCAGTGTAATGTCAAGAAGCACATCCTCACGGTCAAGGAGCTAAGTGACAAGATCGGAGTAAATGCCTCATGGGATGCAGACGATGCTTATGCACGTGTGTGGCTATCTGGGACTGTGTCTATAGAGATAGCTAATAATATAATGAGCCAGTCTACTAGGAAGGTTACGTGGGACATTCTCGCTGCTACATACTCTCTGGTGTAGAATGAATCGAAGATATTGCAGCTCTAGCACGATATCTTTACATCGAAGAAGAATGGTCGCCCCCTTCATACCCTCTACACTTCTTTGAGGGGTATGTTTGAGAAGGTACACAGTCGCATTCCCTTGACTACTACACCAGAGCATCTCAAGGCATACAGAGACTCTGTGATGACTGTGGTCTTTCCAGCAGCCCTTTATCCTGAACACGATTAAGCTCGTACCCAGATTCTTAGTGATGCTACCATACCTCCGATGGAGGTGGCATATCGCAGATTGAGTAGGCTATCTATATCCCATGGCGGTAATGTGCAATCTCATACATCTTCAGCTATGGCCACATCTCGTGGTAGGGGGAGCCCTACTCTGTATCGTGGTAGGGGGGGCTAGCCATGATAGAGGAGGGGATGGCCGACCCTGTCCGATGTGCACCTACTGCCACTGACGAGGCTACTCTGAGGAAACCTTCTATTTTAGTCATGGGTTTCGTGCTTCAGCTCGGGTTGCTGAATAGACTCAACATTTCAGGAATCCATCACCTATTGTTGATCAGAGATTTGACGAACTTGCGGTCAAAATCAGGGAGATCATGCCTACTCCCAGATCAACCAGCTCTCCATCAGAATCCTCCGAGGTAGCTGCCTCTGCAGCATCAGCTTCATCAGGTATAGCATATTCTTTTACTAGTAGTTACAATGTAGACTTGTGTCAGAATGGATTATGGACTGAGGTGCATCCCATCATCTCTGTGGTGATAGAGGTTAGTTTAGTGCTTTCAGTCCAAACCAGCCCGAATAATCTGTTGTGATAGCAGATGGGACACATTCTCCCATTACTGGTCAGAGGGAGGTGCAGATAACTCATGTAATGAGATTTTCGAATCTTCTTTATGCTCCGGAGTTTTCAATGAATTTACTATCTATAGTCAAATCACCAAGGACTTACATTGTCATGCCATTTTTGATCCGTTTGCTCTTGTGTTTCAGGACATTCTAACGGGCAGGGTGATTGGTTCTGGCCATGAGCAAGGAGGTCTCTACAGACTGGTGCAATCCCCTTATGCAGGTGCCTCTTCTCTTCGCATTAGGTATCAATCTCCTTATATGTGGCATCTTCAATTTGGTGCTCTTCCTCTGCAAAAGTTGTGTCACGTTCTTCCATAGATTTACCCTTGCTTTACCTTTCAGTGCGAGGCCTGCCAGTTTGGGAAGCATCATCGGTCCACATTCTAGAGTTGTCAGGGGCGGGGTAGTTATTGTCTGTTTGAGTTAGTTCATTTTGATGTTTGGGTCCTAGTCGTGTCCATGATCATCATGGGCACACATTTTATCTTGTCATTGTTGATGAGTTTTCAAGATTATCGTAGGTCTTTCTTCTTAAAAACAAGTCTGATGCTGGACCTGATATTCGGTCCTTTATTATTGAAATAAGGAATATTTTTCAGTAAAAATCAAGTATATATATTCTGACAATGCCCTGGAATTTTGTAGTAACTAGCTTGCCAAATTTCTTGCGTCCCATGGTATTGTGCATCAAACATCTTGTGCGGATACTTCCCAACAGAAATGGATGGCTAAAAGGAAATACCGCCAACTTCTGGATGTTACCAGGACTCTTTTGATTCAGAGCCGCGCTCCTCATTCGTACTGGGAGGATGCGGTTCTAACTGTTTGTTACCTAGTTAATCGTATGCCCTCTTCGGTTCTGGGGGAAAAGTTCCTGTTCTTGATTGTGTTTCCCGAGACAGATCTTTTCTTTCTCACGCTTTGTATCTTTGATTCAATGGCTTTTGTCTGCTAGATGTCTCCTGGTCTTGACAAGCTCTCTTCTAGAGATGTCAAACATGTGTTTGTTGGGTACTCCAAGATCCAAAGGGATATCGTTGCTTCGACCATGTTCGACGAAGGTACTACGTATGTGCAGAAGCCACCTTTTTTGAGTCTATTATGTATTTTTCTCCTATAGGTGACAAGCTCATTTCTTCAGAGGATGGGGAAGAGGTCTATATGCCTCTACCTCTGATCTCTACTATACCATCTTCACTACCACTACTACCTCCTCCACCATAGCCTTCCACACCTACACTCTTTCCCCAGGTTTACCAGCATTGACCTCATGCCCATGTGCCTCCTTCATCATCCAACACGCTCAAGGTTTGTTCTGAGCATTTGAGTTCTTCTAATGGCAACTGTGATTTGCATGTACAACTTGAGGTGCATAATGTCAACGGTGCTGCATCTTCTGTGAACACAGAAGACCTGGATGTGCCTATTACTCTACAGAAGCAGAGGCGTGCAAGCACTCTGCATCCTCTTGATTCCCATGTGTCATTAGCCCGTCTTTCTGAGTACTTTCAGAAGTTTGTTGTGTGGCTGTCAGCTGTGGAGATACCACGTTTGTATCAGGGGGCACTGAAGAGTAGTCGGTGGCATCTAGCTACGGAAGAGATGGCAAATTTACAGTATCGAGGTATGTTAAGTGTTGTCAGGCTCCACCAGGTGTGTCTGTTGTCAGCAACAAATGGGTGTTTACTATGAAACACGGAATTGATGGTACTGTTGACAGATATAAGGCCAGATTGGTTGCTCATGGGTTCACCCAAACGGATGGGGTGGACTATCAGGATACTTTTCTCCAATTGTGCATCACTCCACGTTGCAGATTCTTATTGCAATTGTTGTGGTACATGACTGGACGCTTTTCCAGTTAAATGTCAAAAGTGCATTATTGTATGGGGATATGCAGGAGGAAGTTTACATGCAGCAACCACTAAGGTTTGCTGCTGTGGGGGACTTTAGTAAGGTGTGCCGACTTCACAAGGGCATGTATGGCCTTAAGCAGAGTCTGAGGGCTTGGTTTCAGAAGCTCTCAGAATTGATTGAACAGAATGGCTCTGTCAGATTTACCGCAGATCATTCTCTTTTTGTTAAGAGACTCAGAGAGGTACGATTGTTGTTTTAGTTTATGTTGATGATATAGTTGTTACTGGTATCGATGAACATGGTATTCAAGCAACTAAGTATATCCTTGGACGATAGTTTGTGACTACGGACCTTGGCAAGCTACGTTACTTCCTTGACTTGGAGATTGCACGCAATCAACAAGGTATGGTTATAACGCAAAGAAAATATGTTACTGACCTTGTGGTTGAGACAGGCATGATGTGATGCAGACCTGCCACTACACCAATGGATCCCAATGCTAGACTCTATGATGATGACTCTGAGGAGGTAGATAAGAGACAATATAAAGAGCTTGTAGGGAAGTTGTTATATGTTACTATTACCAGGCCTGACATATCATTTGTTGTGAGCAGAGTTAGCCTGTTCATGGAGCAACCTAGACATGTTTCAGTTGTTTGTTGCTCCATGAACATATCATACTGGTTTGCTGTTTGTTGCTCCCCCTCCCTTCCAACTCAAGCTTACAAGACAATAAACGAAACCATTCAATTTATACAAATATGATTTTGATTAGAATCAAACATAATAAGAAACCTATAAACTAATCTAAAAACTGAGAGCAAGTACTTTACATATAACATATTGCAGACCACCATGTGGAAGCCTATATCTGCTTCAAGAAATCTTTGTTATGGGAGAAAGCATGTTTCTATGTGAAGTCAAGATCCAATGCCCCAAGTATGGATGGCACAAATCCACTAAAAGCAGGTGTAAAAAATATATTCTAATGTTTACTCGAGGTGGTGGAGGAGGGAGTATCAGAAGCGGCTGCAGTGAGGTGACAAAGGAAGTGTGTTGAATCAAGAGTAGATAGTAAACATCTTTATTATGGACGTTTCATTCTGTCCCCGTTTATGAAAGGCCAAGCCGATACAATAGGTAGTGTCATGCGAAGGGTTTTACTTGGAGAAATAGAGGGTACGTGTATCACACATGCAAAATTTGAGAAGGTACCACATGAATATTCAACGATACCGGGTATTGAAGAATCTGTACATGAAATTTTAATGAATTCGAAAGAAATTGTATTGAGAAGTAATTTGTATGGAGTTTGAGACGCATTCATTTGCATCAAAGGTCCAAAGTGCGTAACTGCTCAAGATATCATCTCGCCGTCGTCTGTGGAAATAGTTGATACTACACAACATATAGCTAACCTCACAGAACCCATTGAGTTGCGTATTGAATTATAAATGAAGAGAGATAGTGAATATCGTATAAAATCCACAAATCATGGCAATGAGTAATAACTCTCATATCCCAATCTGATAGATTACAAAATATCTTACATTAGGTCATGCATTCCTATTACCATCCAACGAGGAACTGCAGCTTTGATAGTATCAACAAAAATTCTTGGCATCCTTATTACAATAGGAAAAGAGAACCCCAACATAAGAAATGATGTTTAGTTGAGTAGACTTAGAAGGAAGAAGAGAACCCCAATTAGATGAAGGTTCAACATGAAACATGGAGTTAGATAATCAAACAAGAGTTTAACCACAGAGGTAGGCAAAAGAAGAAAGAATTAACAAAGGGACCAGAGTAAAAAATAGGCAAATGAGTTCTCGTTATCGAGCCAAAGACCACATCCGCTAACCACAACAACGACATGAAAGCTTTTTCCCCACATTAAAAAGGGTCGTCTACATGAATTCTTTGGCGTCATTCTGATCTATCTTGAACATTCTCGGGCATAGATCCAAAAAACTAAGACTCACTTCGGATAGTCTCATTCCAACACTTCTTGGACTTTCTTTACCCTCTCTTAGCCGGCTCAACATCCCAAAACTCACATCTCCTAACTGGTGCATCGATCGACCTCCTTTGCAAATGACTAATCCATCTTAAGAGATTTTCTCTCATATCGTCATCTATCGGAGCTACATCAACTTCTCTTCTGATTGAATCACTCCGAATCCGATCTTTACTTGTATAACCACGCATCCACCTTAGCATTTTCATTTCTGCTACTAGCATTCTATGCATATGTCTATGGTTTACATACCAATATTCAGATCCATAGAGCATAACAAGTCTCACCCATGCTCTGTAAACTTTTCTTTGATTTTCAAAGAAATTTTCTTATCACATGGAACAATAGAGGCTTATCTCAACTTTAGCCAACACGTATTTATTCTATGAGTAATATCTCTAACGATTTCCTCATCATTTTACAAAATAGATCTTAAGTATCTAAAAGAATATTTCTTATGAATGTTATCATCGCCAATCTTCACCTCGATTCCTTCATCACTTTTTCCATCAAATGCGCACTCCATATATTTAGTCTTACATCTACTTATTCGAAATCTTTTTGCCTCTAATGCATATATCCAAACCTCAAGATTCTCATTTACCCCCTCTTTAGCCTCATCATTCAACAGAATATCATTAACGAATAACATACATCAAGGTATCTCATCGTGAATGTGATTAGTCAATTTGTTGGTAATCAAAGTAAAAAAGGAATGGACTCGAAGGTGAACCTTGATGCAAACAAATGTTGATGTCAAAATAGTCAGTCTTCCTGTATCCTTATGCAAGATGAAGCCCCATTATACATAATCTTTATGAGGTTAATGCATAAGACATGTACTTATCTCTTCTTTAAAACTCCATGCAATATTTCGTATGGGCTAAAATCATAAGCCTTCTCTAAATAAAAAAATCATATGGAAGTTCTTCTTTTTAGCTCTACAAATCTCCGTTGTTCTCCTTAACAAGTGGATGGCATCAATAGTTGAGCGACTTGGTAAGAATATGAATGGGTTTTCTTTTATTTTGGGAACTTACCTCGACCTTCTTTCGATTATATATTCCCAAATTTTCATAGGATGACTCATCAGTTTGATACCTTTGTAATTCAAATAATTTTGAATGTCTCCTTTATTCTTATGAAGAGACACCATGATTCTTCTCCTCCATTCTCAGGTATTTTCTTACTTTGCCAAATAACATTGAATAAATTTGTGAGCCAAGTCAATCATGCTCACCAAGAACTCTCCATACTTCTATTTGCATATTCATGACTAACAAACGATGTAAAGTTGACAAACTCTCTCTCCTGAGATTACTTCATAGTCTTTTCAACACAACCAATATCTTCTCCTCAAAGTAAAATAACTATCTACGTCCTAGTCGGGCCACTCTTATAAGTAGTTAAGTGCTCCTTTTCTTCTTGAAGTCATAAGCCGTTACAATATTCAGAATGACTTTTCCCTCTTCATTTCAATCCCTGACTCCATGCATACTAGCATACATTGAAGCATCATTTCCCACATGTCGATTAAGATTATCACATATGTAAATTATCTATCTTTGTAGGATTCCTTGCATAATAATATCCAAATCATCCAAAAAAACATGTTTAATCCTCTAAACCAATTTGTGGTGCATAAATTGAGATGATATTCGGAATTTCTTTTTTGAACATTAATTTTAGGAAAATAATCCGACCCTCAAATCTTTTGCACCTCAACCAAACAATCCTTCAAATCCTTATGAACAATTACTTAAACATCATTTATGCATGTCTCTTTGCCTGAATACTATAATTTAAAGCTTGTCTTCTCAATTTCCATTGATTTCTGTACAACTCATTTTGTCTCTTAGAAACGTAGTATCTGAATCTTTCTTTTTTCCATCATATCTACTATATATCAATTTTCCAGTAAACGTGCCAATATTCCAACTACATATCCATTACTTTTTTCGACCTCTTTTGGACTAGCTTCTTTACTCGCATACGTTCATCATATGAGACCCCCTTCACAAATTTTGGACCACATTCGGATGACGATGCAATGGAACTATCTTATTTACTCGCATGTGTTCTTTATGCGAGAACCCTTGTAAATTTTGAACTACATCCGAGCAACCGTGCAGTGGTCTTGCCAATTTTTCATTGCATTAGTGCGATACAACACATCGCTAGTAAGAATGCCCCAACGAAATCAAAATGTTTGTTTAAATCTATGTTGAATAGATCTGACTGTTTTGAGATAAATTCCTAAATAATGTTCCAAAATCATTTTTTTCATGAAAATGTAATCTTTCAATCTAAGACTCTTCTCGTGTCTTGGCTATTGTAAGGCTTATTGCTCTAACTCTTCGTATTTTAATTAATTTAGGACGGATACTATAGCGTGTTTCTCTCCCTTTTTTGGTCTAAAAAAGAACACTATTTAAGATTTTGTCTGCTTTATACTGATTATCGTCTACTCAACATGTGAGCCTCCTCATTTACCTTGGCTTGGGACTGGCCATGGCTCAGTTCGCCCATCCACTGATCAAATTTAAAAAATAGATTTACATTGCAATTGTTTATTTAAGGTGAGAGAGTGTGTGTATGCAAAGAAGATATAGAGACTGCTTATCAAGGGCCCATCATCAGAACGATTATATTGATTTTTTTTCTTATTTTCAATCTTTTGATATATAGATAAAGTACAGAAGATATATAAAATTATCATATTTCAATCTTCGTAAGTTACATGTCAATATGTTCATATCAAGTTTAGCACCGAAATGATATCTAATGCACAAAATTATTGTTAAATTTGCATTCGCATTCTTTCTATTTTTGATTATTCTAGATGTATTAATAAAATGCCAATTTTTACGAAGGTCTCTATGGTAGGTATTTGATCGGTTTTTAGTATATTGGGTTATTCAGTTCGGGCTGAATTCGATTTGAGTTGGAAATATGGTACCCATCACTCAATCAAAATACTTCGGATTAAGCTATTTGGGTCATTGGTTTGGATCGATAGGATCTAATTAAAGTCAAATAAGTCAAATTGGAAAAAAGGTGATTGCTGTGACTTATAGTATGCTAACCATGTTTCCAGAATTCTCTAGACATTCACTATTGCTTGTAATATAATGGGATTTTTGATCACCTTCTTATTTATTAATCATGAAAAAATTACATCATCAAATGACACAAAAAATTTACTCGAAAATCATTGGTCAATTTAATAAACTTGATTTCAATTAGCATAGTGCTATATTGCTAATCAATAACGAGGTTGATTTGAAAAAGAAATGAGGAGGTAAACATGCAACATGTTCTAAGGATATAGTCGTACGAGACCCTTAAAATTCAAATTTTGTATCAATTCCAATTCAAGTTTGAGTAAAATGTGTTCTCCAATTTCAATTCTATTTTTAAATAAATCTTTGGAACGTGAATCACATATTCTAACATTCTATTTCAATTATAAATTTGTAGTGATTCTTATTCCTTCTTTATTGTTATTATTCATCAACAATATGATAGCTAGAATGTACATATCTTATATAACGATATGTATGCATGTGTATATATGTATACACAAGCATACAAATATATGATTTGGGGTAGGTAGGTCTAAATCATGGGTCACCCCAATTTTATTATTCGTGTTGATTAAGTGAGTCAAATGGATACTATCAAATCTGTCAACCAAATCACTACCCATATAAATAAAATGATTTGGGTATATACCAATTCGAAAATGCAAATAATCCAATTCATTTAACCCATTTTAGATGACTCAATTAGGTTATTTGGTTTGAAAACAACTAGAGAACATACATGAACATGAAGCATGTGACATTCACAATAAACTAGTTCTTCAATATTGGTATATATTTCTTTATTGGTTGTTATGGGTGGTTTTCATCGTTCATCTGCAAGGTATTCGAGAAGCAGTTTTGTGGACATTTGGAATCAATTCGTTTGCGGCAATGACAGTTTTGGATCTCATTTTTGAAGGTATATATGGACCGAATTAGTGAGGATTGGAAGTGAACGATGGTTGCTATCACATGGTCAAAATCCTGCTACCCATTTCGATCTGTGCGACGTTAGCTAACCAACCATCCTTAGTAGAACGGTAACATACACGCTCCAAGTCTTCTCGAAATTGCACTTGCTCATATACCAATGCTTCAACACAAGAACAAGCATTACTCCATGGATCACTCATGAACTGTCACAATCCCACCTTCAGGTGGTCGGATCCTCCCATATACGGATCTGGTTACTCATCATTAATTCATTCAATAATCACAACTAACTTTCATAAACATATTGCAATTAAAATACTCAAGAAGAAGGGATAAAAACAAGGTCTGACAGACCCAATGCCTCGTTCAGAGAGTTGACGAGGTCAATGATCGGGTGAACTTGATTGGTCCATGTGGACTAATCAGAAAAAATATGACCCAAGATTATTTAAAAAATCGATAAAAAATAGTACATGAAATTATTAATTTTAAGTTAAAAATATTTATTATTTAATAAAGTATTTTATTGTGATTTTCATTTATTTTTTAAAGATATATAATTACAAGTTACTTTTTAGGGCTTAATATATATATATGTATATTCATATATGCTTTTAAGTCTTTTACTTTTATTTTGTATTTTTGATTTTATTAATTTACTTTATTATTTTATATAATTATACATTATTTTTAGATACCTAAATATATTTTTGTTATATTTTTTTGATATAATATATACACTTAAATAAATAGGTCTATTAATTGTATAGGTTTAGTTATAGGTATTTCATCTATGTATTTGGTACATATTTTATTTTAATGTTTCTTAATTGTTTTATTTTAGTTTTAATATGTATATATATTATAAATAACATTTACTAAATTATAAAAAATATAAAATTATAAAAAAATAAATAATAAATAAAATGACTATTTTAATCTGGTGTACTATACAATAGGGATACAAAACCTAACTTTTACACCTTAACTATAAAAATATAAAACCACCTTCATTAAATAGCCTATTTAGTTATATACAATCAAAGGTGATTTTGATATATTTTGAGTTTTTTTATTTAAGAGATATGGATATGCGAAGTTGTGATTTTGGAATTTTATTTATAATGTAACTTTTATTCTGTATATATTATTTTTGCATGAAATCAATTTTGTATTTTCTATATTTTATTATCTACAACTTTCATGTACAAAGTTTCTTTATTTTAGGTATAAAAAAGTGGAAAATAAAATAGGTCTGAAAAATGAATAAATAATGAATTAATAAAATGAATTTTTACTATATTTTAGACCCTTATCTCCCCATACTTTATTCATTGTCGACCTAGTCATCAAGATGCCCAGGTCTCGAGGTTTAGGGTCATAAAATATATTCAATATTTTATTCTTTTTCTTTTCTTTATTCTATAATTTTGGTATTAAAAATAGTATTTTATACACTATTTGTACAACAATGCATGAATGTTAATGTACATGAATTAAAGGTACTTACATACATTTACCAGGGTTTTTAGGGCCCAAATGATAGAATAAAGGTGATTAAGTAGAGTTTCATCAATAGGATAACAACTAACGAATGCTAAGTAACTAAGAAGAGAAAAGCAAAAAAATGGTGTAATTTTGCAAAACTTGTTGTCACAGAAAGTTTCATTCCTTCTCATTAGTTTAAGTCATATTCCTTCTATTCCACATCAGGGATTAGTCCAGGGGAACCCCGCCATTCTTGAACTCCGAAGCTATGGACACTTCGGGATTGGAGATTGTGTTGATCTGGTGAGCTTATGCCGTCGCACGTCCCCTTAACCAATCCTCCAATACCTATCCTGACAATTTTCCTTTTCTTTTATTATCTAGGGTCTTGAACCCCCAGCCTGACAAACAAAGGAGTACATGATGAATCTCGATTCATCATTCTTTATTCTATCATTTTGGCCTTAAAAACACCAGCAAATGCATGAAAATAACCTCAATTTGTCCATTATAGCATTCATTATTTATTGTATTTATTGTACATTGAATAAGGTTTTTAATGCCAAAATTATAGAATAAAGAGAAGAAAAGAAAAGGGAATAAAATATTGCAAATATTTTATGACCCTAACCCCAAGACTAAGGCCATAATGGAATTGGTCGACAAGGAATAAAGTAGGGGGAGATAAGAGCCAATAATACAATAAATATCTCATTTATTTATACATTCATTTATGCATTTTTGACACCTATTTTGTATATAATTATTTATTCATCAAATAAAAATATGTTGTACATGAAAGTTGTAGATAATAAAGTAAATATAAATACAAAATTGAGTTTGTACAAAAATGATACACAGTGTACATTTTATACACAGAATAAAAAGTCAAAATTTCAACTTCACAGACCCATATCTTGCAAATAAGAACTTAGAATCTACCAAACTCACCTTTAATTGTATATAGCATTCCAAGAACTATTTAATAAAATTGGTTTCAGAATTTTTGGAGTTTATCTGTGAAAGTTAGGTTTTGGGACCCTATTGTAAATAATAACGATTAAAATATTCAATTTATTCATTACTTATTTTTTTACAAATACATATTTTTACAATTTTGTAATCATTATTGATAACCTATGTGTACATTAAAAGTAGAATTAAACCTAAAATAAAAAGGAGAATAAAATAAACTATGCCAAAACATAGATGAAATACCTATGTTCTCTATGTATATAAATAAAAGGGAAATACATTCTTTAATTCTTCTATTCTGTCATATTTTTATAATATTGTAAATATTACATAATATTTATTAAAAATATAAATTCAAAATAAAACCCAATAAAATCCATTAAAGAAATAAAGTGTATATAAAATATTGGTAAAATACCTATAAGTATACATATTTATTTAAAAATGTAAATAAACTTATAAAAATTGAATAAAAATATGTTCACACTCACAAAAATAAGTTATAATTTTATAAAATAAAATTATAAAATAATAAAATAAAAATAAACAAAATAAAAATAAATACATGTAAATACACGTATAAACACATAATTAAAATAAACCCATAATAAAATTAATCAAAAAAATTAAATAAAAATCATAAATAAATACTATATTATTTAGTAAACATTTTTTATTTTATAAGCAAAATTTAAATAATTCATTTATTATGTCTAATAATTGAGACAAGTTCGGGCTGATGTGGGCCAATTAGAGGCCAGGGAATGTTGACCTCCGGTCAACTCCCCCCTGCGCCTCTGACTCCTGTCAGAACCATCAAATCCCCCCTTTTCCTCCATTTTTCCCGCTCGATTGATTGCTCCATTGACAATGATCCCTTCACGGAATTTTCTCCGAGAAGCATCATTATCCTCGCCGCATATTTTATTCGTTTGTACATAGCTTGTACTGCCACCTATTAGCTCATCAATAAGGGCGCCCCCTCAGGTTTATAAATAACTCCATCTCCCTCCTCCGAGCTTTTTGGCCATTTCCCTAGCCCTAGAGCCCCAACCGTCGGCCAAGCGTGCATCCAGGTGACAGCTGGAGGTCCCCTGATGGTTGTGGAAGCTCGCGGAGGAAGGAGATGCGCCCACGGCGGCGCTCCGGCAGTCGTCCTGCTCCCTGGAGTTTTCCAGGTATAAGAGCTACGCATTTATGTTTCTTAGGTAGATTTTCATTCCCGCATTTCATTCCTGCATTTTATTTCGCATTTAGATCGTTAATATAGCCTAGGTTAGTTAAATCGAAGTTCGCCGGAGCTCAGCTCCGGCGACTTCTCCACCGTGTCAGCGACTGTTTCCCGACTCCCTTTCATCGTCATTCTGTTCCCCACCGCTTTCTCCACCTCCAGACCACTTAAACCCAACCAGATCCTCCCTAGATCTGTGAATCGATGCTCACCTCCTCCGCTTCGCTGGAGCATCGCCGCCCTCACCCATTTTTATGCTAATAGCTTCCATTTTTGGCCGAAGAGCGTCGCCTCGAACCGAGCTTTCATCCTATGCAGGTTAGGTGCGCTACCAAGCACCAGGGGATGCAGTCGAAGTTCGTCAGAGGTACCTAGAGCACCTCGCCTTCCCCGACCTCGCGAGGGCTCTCCAGTGTGCCTCCGCCCAATCCAAGACGCCCAGTAGATAGGGGTACCTGCCAGGAACCGTTTGGGATACTTTGGAGCAGCGAACGCCGGTGGAAAAGCGAGATCTCACCGGAAGAAGCTCGCCCAGGCGAGCGTTCTTCCCCGTTCTTCCAGATGTCTTCCCCGCCGTTGGATGAAGAACAAGGTCCCAGTTCGAAGATACACCGTCCGATGGAGCGATGT
This sequence comes from Ottelia alismoides, assembly GCA_037367405.1. Lineage (NCBI taxonomy): Eukaryota > Viridiplantae > Streptophyta > Magnoliopsida > Alismatales > Hydrocharitaceae > Ottelia > Ottelia alismoides. The sequence goes on from JAZKJV010000568.1 coordinate 354,089, forward strand.
TTCAACCGTCAGATCATCTGGAATGATCTAATCTCAGCCCTTCATCGACGAACCGGTACCAGCCGCTGGATGGTTGACGCGTGGCAAGTGGACGAAGCCCAACCGTTGGATCGTGCACACTTTGGGGATAAATTTCACATCTAGCCCCCCGCTTTTTTGTATTTAATCTTTAATATTGTAAATAAATTAGCACATTGTAAATAAAATGTGAATTTTGTACAAGGACCCCCGTAGTTTCATGTATTTCCAAAAAGGTCCTTCCGCGCCTCACGTGTAGTCCCACGTGAGGCGCGTGAATTTTGCAGATATACCCTGGCGCCTTTTGCTAATTGTAAAATAGTTCTAAAAATTTAAATAAATGTTTATTTATGTTGGAATTTTTGCATAGAGCCCCCTATAGTTAATTTTATTTGCAAAAATGCCCCTGCCAGGCTGTTTTATTTTTGTGCCTTTTATGTATTTATCAAAAATAACTAATTAGCTCCAAAAAATCCACAAAATTAGGTCAGATGCTCCATGCTATGTACTTTCACGCCACATGTCCATTTTGCATTTTTTGCATATAACCTAATTATTAAAAATGAAAACGGAGCCATTTTTGTACTGTTTAATTTACAAAATACAAAAAAATATAAAAACATTTTGAAAACTTCCAAAAAAAATATATATGGTATATATATATATACATTGAGTCCAGAAAATGAAAAACTCTAAAAGAAAATATAAAAATGTCAAGAAGCTCCAAAATCCTAAAAAAAATATAAAAACCCTTGAAAAACACCCAAAATATGCTTTCTTATTTTATAATTATCTATATATTATTATTTACATATTAAAAATTAATTTGGGTTATTTTTGGACTAATTTTATATTTTAAAAAAACCCAAATTAGTTTCGGCCTATTTAATTAGTTCCATGTGAGGGACATTTTTGAATTAAAAATACATAAAAATTAGAAAAATTCCAGAAAAAATAACACAAAAAATATAAAAATATATAAAAAAATATTATATGTAATACATTTTGAGTATATATATATACATCTATATATTATGTTACTTCTTTCTCTCTCCTCTTATACATATCTCTATATATATCTATATTATGTAATTCAAAATATGAAAAGAAAATATAAAAAATATATAATGTAAAAAATAAAATAAAAATCATAAAACCAAAAATAAAATTAAAAAATATAAAATTAAAAACCCACAAAAACAATAAAGAATTGGACATGATCATTGAATTGAGTAATTGCACAACCAATTTCACACTTAACCATTCGCCTCCCAGTGTTCGACCTCTACTTGGCTTACACCTATACACATTTACATGTAGGGTTATAATAAATTTTAACTCCACATTTTTTATTTAATTGCATATATTTCATTGTGGGTTAATTGTTGATTGAATTCGGATTTCGTGTGGTCAACTCAGCGACTGAGTTCCCGCCTTGTGTGGAACTTAAGATCACCGATATTCCCTTTCATCAAATGGCACCGTTGCCGGGGAGGCAACGGATTTTGTGTGGTTGATCATTTATTTATTTAATTCTTTGCTCATGTCCAGTATTCATTTCTTTATTTAATTATTATTGAGATTATTGATTGATTGTTCTGACCCATCTCTTTTATTTGTATTTGATGCGAGGGACCGCCAAGCGAAGGAGGACCTCCTAGGAGGACCAATGCACCCAAGCAAGGCGGAGTTGGCTCTTCTACACCAGCCAACAGGAGAGAGCATCGAAGGCAGACGAAGGAGAATTTTTTAATACAGTCTACATTTTTATGCATTTTATTTTATTATGTATATTTATGTGAGAGAGTGACAATTGACATGTAATAATTCAGGACTCTCAGACACTCCCACTCCCGAGGTCCATTGCCCCAGGGATTGTTCCCTGGGGGGCCTCGATGGTTTTGACGCTTTTTCTTTTTATTTTATTTTTATTTTTATTATTTTGTGTGAATGAGCCCTAGCTTAGGAATTGCTTGCCGATAGATTAGGTCCAAACACCCTAATATATTTGCATGTACCTATAGTGCGTTTTGGACCTAGTCAAAAATTTAAACAGTCTGTTAATTTATCTCTTAACCCGTGTGCCGTGAGCAAGCCCCATCAAGCGCTACTCCTGAACTCGAGCGTGTCGAGAAGAGGAGGGGTGAGCCAAGACCGGACTCTTCGGTTAAGGATAAGTGACCGACTTGTGGTGCTTCACGATAATAGCAGTTACTATCATAGGGCGATTTCTTCGGCTTGCATTTGCATATAGCATAGGTTTCAATTCTGTTATGCATCCCGCATGGAGAGAGCTGGGAAGCGATGTAGATCCTCTTACTTAGCATGCATCATCGATTTTCGACTTGCATGGCTTTTCTGACCTTCTCCCTCTGTTTTTGCCAACCTAGGATGCTTAATGGAAATTGGAACATCAATAGGCATGTGCATTGAAGACACCTAAAAAAGTGATAACCTAAATAAAATTGGGATTGTTAACTCTATTGATTAAAAATAGAACATAATGGATTTCCTTGTCTTGGGGAGAGCAACCCCCTCATTGTATGCATTTTAAGTTCTCACGTACATGCTAAGGAGTAGAGCCCAAATCCCATCAAGCCTCCTAAGTGTTTGTACAACTTTGTGGTTCTCACCTAACTCTAAAATCGAAAAGATAAATGACCATCACATGACAGTCTTCACTGTGTCGAGTAGGTGAATTGGGGGTTTGCCTTGTGTATTGATTGTGACTTGGAGTTCGTTGCGTTTTTCATTCATTAGAGTCATCGGTTCCGTCCGTGTGAGTCATGCATTTTTCATCTTTGAGTCTCTCTACCTCTCTTATACATATATCTCCTCATCTGCATCGAGTCGTGATATTGGCGCTTGAGCTCAACCATTTCTTCGCCAAGTCCTTCATTTCCCTCTTCTTCACCACCTTCCTAGTGACCTCCGTACATCTCTTCTATCCCCATCTTCACCGGTTCAAGGAGAGCATGCTCTTTGGACCATCATTTTGATGGTGTTCCCACCTTGTGTGGAACACCCAATTTTGTCTATGCCCCGATCTTCTTGCCCGCCCTCCTCGTCCCCTCGGTGTCATTCTTCTACCACCCGTGATATTGGCACATAGCTCAATCAGCTTCTCCACTCCATTGTGTTACCCTTCTTATCCACCTTCCTCGTGTCCCCCGTATCACCGCTTCCTTTACCTGGGAATGCTGTGCACATCGATGAGGCCCGCATCGAGGATTTTGACTCACATTGATTATTGTAGTAAGCTGAGCCAATGATGTTGAGGATGTTGAGATGGATATACTACTCTTGGTGGATTTGACTTTGGATACGTGCATACGAACGTATTGAGGACTTTTGTTGATGCATGATCATAGGTGTGATGCATTATTGAGGTATTTTTGGTCTCGCATACCGAATTGAGGATGTGATGTGCTTCAGTGATTTGGGGATGATATCATGATATTTCTACTGATCTATCTATTTTGAGGTTTCGGCCCATCTTGATTTGGATTTTGGATGGACTATCCTTATATATGCTTCATGATGACGGTGCCCCGAACCCCATGATGTCTCATCTTCTAGATTGACCCACCCTTGATCTCCTGGTTCTACTATCCACCTACGTCACTTTGAGGATTCCTAATTATCTATTGTGCCATCTCAGCAGATTTGATTGACCCGAGGGATGTTTTGTGATTGATCTGATTATTTTCTCCCTCATTTGATCTTATGCCTTCCTGCTGATAGATGGATTCAAATTATTTCGAGGACCTGAGATTTTGCGCCAGCATTCCTGCGACCTACATTGATCTAGCTCGCATTCGTCCCCGAGGACTATCTACAGGAGAATGCGACAAGTTCTAGGATTATGGTTTCACACACTGCTTGGGTCACCATTTTGATGGGACCCAGAACCGAGTCAGATGATAGGCTTTATTGGCCTCCCCCTGAGATTGTGTGCACGATCTGTCAGCACATGAGGCCAACTGTCTGATTGCTCTCCTTGACGGTCCTCGCAAGGACGAACCTTGATACTACAACTATTCACTGCCTAGTTCATAGCTCTTCGAGGGTTATCTGTGAGAGGCTATGACACATTTTAGCTCTCTTGGTCTCTTCTGCAGGTAGACGGTCTGCCGTTTATCGAGGCCACATTTTCTGTGGATCCGTCTGATGGATCTGACTCCTTCGAGCCTCTCTCTCTCCTTGACGACCCTCGCAAGGATGAGTTGTACTCGGATTATTCACTGTGTAGATCACATCACTTACGATCGACTTCACTCACTTGTGGTGCCTCCGTCGATTGGAGCACGAAGCCGATTCGACTGATTTGTATGCTCGGTCTCTCTTTCTGATTATGCGCCCGATCTCTTGGGGCATGGGACCGACTTGCTGAGACTCCTTTAAGTCCGCTCTCCTTGACGGTCCTCGCAATGATGAGGTCTTTTCTGATTATTCCTTGACTAGTTTGTAGCTCCCCGAGGGTTATCTGTGCGAGACTACGACATATTCTTGATCTGTCGGTTTCTTCTGTTGGTAGCCGATGTGTCGACTACTAAGACCAATATGTGGGTCTGTCTGATGGACCCGGCTCCTTCGAGCCCTACTCTCTCCTTGACGACCCTCGCAAGGTAGAGACACTTCCTGTCTATTCCTTGCCTAGATTGCATTACTCCCCGAGGACTATCTGCGGGAGCATGCAACACTCTCTTTACTCTCGGTTCTCCCTGTTGATTGTGTCTCCGATATGCGAAACATGAAACCGAGTTGTTTGATAGATATCCGATCTTGGTCCCATCCTGAGTTGCATATCTGATCTGCAGATCATGGGACCCATCTGATTAGACTCCTTTGAGTTTGTTCGCCTTGATGGTCCTCGCAAGGTTGAGCTCCTGATATCTGCTATTCCCATGCCTAGCTGGCAGCATGTTCCCCGAGGGTTATCTGCGGGATGCTGCCACATTCTTTAGATTATCCGGTCTCTTCTGCTGGTAGCCGATATGTCGACTACCGAGACTGATACTGATGATCCGTCTGATGGATCACTGACGCCTTTGCGTCTGCTCGCCTTGACGACCCTCGCAAGGTCGAGTCTTCTTCTGATTATTTGATGATTAGCATGTACTACTCTCCGAGGATTATCTGCGGGAGGGTACATCATTTTTTAGGTACTCGGTTTCATTTCTGGTGTCTCCTGTCTGTTGGAACACGAAGCCGAGTCTTCTGAGTTGTGTACTTGGTCCCCTCTCTGATTGTGTATCCGATCTGCGGATCACAGGACCAAGTCTTCTGATTATGGTCTGATTCTCGTCTCCTTTGAGTCTGCTCACCTTGACGACCCTCGCAGGGTTGAGCCATGTCTTGCGGCATTAGTTGTGTCTCCTATGATCTTCCGACCTCATGACCACCGAATGCCACTATGTCTCCTATTCTCTATCTTCCATATCTTACCGAGACTCTGATTGACCGGAGGACTCTGTACTGTTCTTTCTTCCTCCCGGTCTTACGGTATCGGCTCTGTTTCCTCATGCTGACCCTGTGTGTCGATTGCCTGCTTCATGCTACCGCACCCGATATCTTTACTACCTGATCTATTTGTCCCCGGTAGCCGACACCCACCTGACTATATATCCGGGTGTCTTTTCACCTTCTGACTGCGTCCTCGTTCTCACAGGGAGACGACGAGAGTACAGTATTCACTTGTCAGATATCGTCCTGTACTTCACCAGTTCTTCACTGCTTGTATATATGTGTACCTTGTTCATTCTTTCTCCCACATGTTAATGTGCCCTAGCTCTATCGCCATATCTTTGTGTCTACACTTAGGACATAGCTTGTCCTAAGTATAGGGGGTACACACCGTGTTGTTCTTTTGTCGTTCAGTTTCATCACTCCTGTTGTTGCCTATACTCACCCTAAGAATAGGGGGAGTGATGCGTATATTCTCCACGATCTTTTCGTCTATCTGTATATATCTCTCTTTTCTTCTTTTCTTCTTTTCCTTTTCTATCTTTTGTATTTAAATAAAAAGGTGTCGCCCCTTTGTGTCAGTTTTTTGTACTTAGGACGTACTTTGTCCTAAGTATAGGGGGGTTGCACCCCTAATTTATTAATTCTTTGATATGTTTATTCTCACCCATGGCCCTCCCTACCTTGTGTACAGTCTGCTATACTTAGGATTATTTGATCCTAAGTATAGGGGAGACGGACAGTTTCTTATTCATTTATCTCGTTATTCTTTCATTTATTATTCTTTTATTGTTGTAGTATAGACTTTTCTATACTCAGTACGAGTTATGTCTTCTCTTTCTTCCGATCTATGAGGACATAGCTCATGCTAAGTATAGGGGGGTCGTATATACTCTGTATATACTTTATCCATAACTCGTACTTTCATATAATTATTAATAAATATATGATATAATTCATTAAAATTAATTAATAATGCTTCTTATTCCTCGGATTATTTATGTATATACTGATTAATAAATCAGGTTAAAAATATTTTTGCAAAATGATTTGAAAAATGGTGTGAACTGTTTGGAAAACTTTTTGTGAAATATTTTCAACCTTTGTAAAAATATTTTGATTGCAAAATTCTTATATTTGTGTGAAATAAAGGATTTGAAAACCTATTTGCAAATGGTTTTGAAAACATTTTGTAAAAATATTTTGAAAAATGTATATATGGTGTTTGCAAAATCTTTGTAAAATAGATTTCAAATGTTTGTAAATATTTGCAAAAATTATTGTGTACTATAGTTTTCAAAATGATTTTTCAAATAAATTTGAGGAATAAAAGCATTATAATAAAATAAAATACATAAAATTCTTTATCAATTGTATATACACCTAAATAAATTACTTTGTTAAAACCTGTAAAGTCTTGTAAAATAAAGCGGCACGCCCGTGTAAATAGTTGTATATATTTTATTCTTTGAGTGCCAAAATTCTTTTATTTGTAAATTCTTTGTGTAAAATTCCTCTCCTTGCTTCAAATTCTTTGAAAAATTGCATATTTGTAAATAGCATTTGCATAGCATTCATATTCTTTGATTGAGCTTGATGATTGAACGAGTCCAATAAATTCGAAGATTGGAGCTTGGTTGGACCTTACTGCACTTAACTGCACTGGAACCTTATGGAAACTAGGTTTAAGGTACTTCAGGTCTATTCAGAGTTAATTCTTTGAGAAATCAGGGCTGGGTTCAAGTCACCTCAGTGGACTAACTAGAACTTTTCGAGACACACGCATGACTCTTGTCGACCGTGACCTAACTTGGAGACTTGCACCTTTCACTTGGCTCAACTCAGTTGGAGTGGTGAGGGGGTTGGATTTGCCAGTCTGAGATGCACATGGGTGGAAACATTCGTCCTCGTCTAGGGAGGGAAGTGCACCCCAACCTGGTCCAGTTTCAATGAATTCGAATGACAGGAGAGTGTGGGTTGCAATAAAGCTTCAAAAGAGGGATAGTCTTCTAGCTCAAGAGGAAAAAGTCCTTATGTACATGCTGCTGTAAATAGTATGTTGAAAAAAAATCAAAAAAAGTGGACAGGCTTGTAAATAAAAATAAAAGTGCCTGCCGGAGTATGTATATATGTTGTATAGAAAATAAGCAAGCTTGAGCATCAAAGTTATACCATGTGAGCCTGCAGCTGGATGACTTGATTACACTGGTCTTGCATCCCAGGATAGGTATCTACACTGGCTACCGTCCATTCTTTTCTTCCCCCTCCTCTTGAGTTGGATGCCACTTGAACTTAGAAGGGAATACCCCGCTCCTCGACGGTAGAGGGCTGGATTGGGGAATAATTGGGTTGTTATTCTGGAGAAGTCAGTTCCTTTATCATTTCAGTTGGGGAGAGCCACTATCACTTACACCGTACAAGTCAGCTTCATAGTCATAAGGGTTTGCGTATGATGTAGGCTAGTTCTGACCTGGCTATTGAGGTGATTTGAACCGAGTTATGTGACTCTCGAAGGCTGTTGTGTTTTAAATTTGGTTCCCGACCAGGTTCCACACACATTTTCACACCAAGGTCTAACTTGAGCTCCAAACTTTGATTTTGTACAGATAAGTTTAATAATCATGATCTATTCAATTTACTCTTTATTCTTTTTTTTTGCTTTTTCTTTTCTCCTTATTCTTTATTCTTTTTGTACTTATTGCATAAGTATTTGCTAGTGACTATCAAAGGCAAGTATAGGGGGATGATGAATCTCGATTCATCATTCTTTATTCTATTTTGGCCTTAAAAACCCCAGCAAATGCATGAAAATAACCTCAATTTATCCATTATAGCATTCATTATTTATTGTATTTATTGTACATCGAATAAGGTTTTTAATGCCAAAATTATATAATAAAGAGAGGAAAAGAAAAAGGAATAAAATATTGCAAATATTTTATGACCCTAACCCCAAGACCAAGGCCAGAATAGAATTGGTCGACAAGGAATAAAGTAGGGGGAGATAAGGGTCAATACTACAATAAATATCTCACTTATTTATTCATTCATTTATGCATTTTTGACACCTATTTTGTATATAATTATTTATTCATCAAATAAAAATATGTCGTACATGAAAGTTGTAGATAATAATGTAAATAAAAATACAATATTTAGTTTGTACAAAAATGATACACAGTGTACATTTTATACACAAAATAAAAAGCCAAAATCTCAACTTCACAGACCCATATCTTGCAAATAAAAACTCAGAATCTACCAAACTCACCTTTAATTGTATATAGCTTTCCAAGAACTATTTAATAAAATTGGTTTCAAAATTTTTGGAGTTTATCTGTGAAAGTTAGGTTTTGGGACCCTATTGTACATAATACCGATTAAAATATTCAATTTATTCATTACTTATTTTTTTACAAATTCATATTTTTATAATTTTGTAATCATTATTGATAACCTATGTGTACACTAAAAGTAGAATTAAACCTAAAATAAAAAGGAGAATAAAATAAAACTATGCCAAAACATAGATGAAATACCTATGTTCTCTATGTATATAAATAAAAGGGAAATACATTCTTTAATTCTTTTATTCTGTCATATTTTTATAATATTGTAAATATTACATAATATTTATTAAAAATATAAATTCAAAATAAAACCAATAAAATCCATTAAAGAAATAAAGTGTATATAAAATATTGGTAAAATACCTATAAGTATACCTACAAACTACATATACCTATTTATTTAAAAATGTAAATTAACTTATAAAAATTGAATAAAAATATGTTCACACTCACAAAAATAAGTTATAATTTTATAAAATAAAATATAAAATAATAAAATAGAAATAAACAAAATAAAAATAAATACATGTAAATACACGTATAAACACATAATTAAAATAAACCCATAATAAAATTCATCAAAAAAATTAAATAAAAATCATAAATAAATACTGTATTATTTAATAAACATTTTTTATATTATAATAAAAATTTAATTAATTCATTTATTATGTCTAATAATTGATTCTAGTTCGCGCTGATGTGGGCCAATCAGAGGCCAGGGAATGTTGACCTCCAGTCAACTCCCCCCTGCGCCTCTGACTCCCGTCAGAACCATCAAATCCCCCCTTTTCCTCCATTTTTCCCGCTCGATTGATTGCTCCATTGACAACGATCCCTTCACGGAATTTTCTCCGAGAAGCATCATTATCCTCGCCGCATATTTTATTCGTTTGTACATAGCTTGTACCGCCACCTATTAGCTCATCAATAAGGGCGCCCCCTCAGGTTTATAAATAACTCCATCTCCCTCCTCCGAGCTTTTTGGCAATTTCCCTAGCCCTAGAGCCCCAACCGTCGGCCAAGCGTACGTCCGGGTGACAGCTGGAGTTCCCTTGATGGTTGTGGAAGCTCGCAGAGGAAGGAGATGCGCCCACGGCGGCGCTCCGGCAGTCGTCCTGCTCCCTGGAGTTTTCCAGGTATAAGAGCTGCGCATTTATGTTTCTTAGGTAGATATTCATTCCCGCATTTCATTCCTGCATTTTATTTCGCATTTAGTTCGTTAATATAGCCTAGGTTAGCTAAATCGAAGTTCGCCGGAGCTCAGCTCCGGCGACTTCTCCACCGTGTTAGTGACTGTTTCCCGACTCCCTTTCACCGTCATTCTGTTCCCCACCGCTTTCTCCACCTCCAGACCACTTAAACCCAACCAGATCCTCCCTAGATCTGCGAATCGATGCTCACCTCCTCCGCTTCGCCGGAGCATCGCCGCCCTCACCAATTTTTATGCTAACAGCTTCCATTTTTGGCCGAGGAGCGTCGCCTCGAGCCGAGCTTTCTTCCTGTGCAGGTTAGGTGCTCTACCAAGCACCAGGGGATGCAGTTGAAGTTCGTCGGAGGTACCTAGAGCACCTCGCCTTCCCCGACCTTGCGAGGGTTCTCCAGTGTGCCTCCACCCAATCCAAGACGCCCAGCAGATAGGGGTACCTGCCAGGAACCGTTTGGGATACTTTGGAGCAGCGAACGCTGGCGGAGAAGCGAGATCTCACCGGAAGAATCTCGCCCAGGCGAGCGTTCTTCCCCGTTCTTCCAGATGTCTTCCCCGCCGTTGGATGAAGAACAAGGTCCCAGTTCAAAGATCCACCATCCGATGGAGCGATGTTTCAATCGTCAGATCATCTGGGATGATCTAGTCTCAACCCTTCATCGACGAACCGGTACCAGCCGTTGGATGGTTGACGCGTGGCAAGTGGACGAAGCCCAACCGTTGGATCGCGCGCACTTTGGGGGTAAATTTCACATCTAGCCCCCCGTTTTTTTGTATTTAATCTTTAATATTGTAAATAAATTAGCACATTATAAATAAAATGTGAATTTTGTACAAGGACCCCCGTAGTTTCATGTATTTCCAAAAAGGCCCTTCCGCGCCTCACGTGCAGTCCCACGTGAGGCGCATGAATTTTGCAGATATACCCTGGCGCCTTTTACTAATTGTAAAATAGTTTTAAAAATTTAAATAAATGTTTATTTATGTTAGTATTTTTGCACAGAGCCCCTGTAGTTAATTTTATTTGCAAAAATGCCCCTGCCAGGCTGTTTTATTTTTGTACCTTTTATGTATTTATCAAAAATATCTACTTAGCTCCAAAAAACTCCACAAAAATTAGGTCAGATGCTCCATGCTATGTACTTTCATGCCACATGTCCATTTTGCATTTTTTGCATATAACCTAATTATTAAAAATGAAAAAGGAGCCATTTTTGTATTGTTTAATTTACAAAATAAAAAAAATATGAAAACATTTTGAAAAATTCCAAAAAAAATTATATATGGTATATATATTGAGTCCAGAAAATGAAAAACCCTAAAAATAGAAAAAGAAAATATAAAAATTCAAGAAGCTCCAAAATCCTAAAAAATATAAAAACCCTTGAAAAACACCAAAAATATGCTTTCTTATTTTATAATTATCTATATATTATTATTTACATATTAAAAATTAATTTGGGTTATTTTTGGACTTCTTTTATATTTTTAAAAACCCAAATTAGTTTCGGCCTATTTAATTAGTTCCATATGAGGTACATTTTTGAATTAAAAATACATAAAAATTAGAAAAATTCCAGAAAAAATAACACAAAAAATATAAAAAAAATGTAATGTAATACATTTTGAGTGTATATATATACACATCTATATATTATTTCACTTCTTTCTCTCTCCTCTTATACATATCTTTATATATATATCTATATTATATAATTCAAAATATGAAAAGGAAATATAAAAAAAATATAATGTAAAAAATAAAATGAAAATCATAAAACCAAAAATAAAATAAAAGAAATATAAAATTAAAAACTCACAAAAATAATAAAGAATTGGACATAATCATTGAATTGAGTAATTGCACAACCAATTTCATACTCAACCATTCGCCTCCCAGTGTTCGACCTCTACTTGTGCTTACACCTATACACATTTACATGTAGGGTTATAATAAATTTTAACTCCACATTTTTGATTTAATTGCATATATTTCATTGTGGGTTAATTGTTGATTGAATTCGGATTTCGTGTGGTCAACTCAGCGACTGAGTTCTCGCCTTGTGTGGAACTTGAGATCACCGATATTCCTTTCATCAGTACACCATCCTCGAGGACTCAATTTCTTAAAACCTCTAGCTAACCTTTAATCATGTATACTAGCGACTTTAAATACATATTATTGTGACACAACCTCTATTGAATCACCCGTGCCTCCACATGGAATGACCACATCTACCATCATTCAATCCCAATATATTGGCACCCGGTACAACGTGTTGCAAATCATTTATTTTGTGTGCACTTATCATAACGGGGAAACCGTGTATCGCTTAGGTAGGACAACACCAATACGAGTTCCTTCCGACAAACCTACAAGTTACATGCCCGACCTATAGTTCTACTCCCAATCAATCTTAACATAAGACATAATCCGTTTCAGGATCCAACTCAATACACATCAATTCCCATGATGTAATTCTTTCGCTACGTCTTCTATTTGTATAATCATCAATATTGAGTATAGCATCACATATATATTAATTCATATGTATATATATACTTATATTTATGTATATTTTAACTTCCATACCCTAACTTTCCAAGACACTATATCTATTCAATGCTAGACATATTTTCGTGGAAATTAGAAAACAACTTTCCATATTTTTTCAAAAATAGCCAAATTAGAGTTCTTCACAGCGAATAACATAAAATCGGGAATTCAACGATATCATATAAAGATCCAACAACAAAAGGAAGGATTTCATTACTTAATCAAGATTTCTCTCGCGTATGCAGTGCTTTATCATGATTCTTTTTCTAGAAAGGATGACTTGTGGCTCTTGAACAATCGAATTTCAATTTCATATCAAAAATACTAAGAATGTGCCAAGAACGCGAAAAACGAACGAAGAACATGAAGAACATAAAGAACATATTTTTCTCTTAAAATTTCAGCAGAGCTTTCCCTTATACATGGTGATATTTCTAGAAAAATTTATGCAGAATTTTCCTTTATACTAGGACATATTTCTAGGAAATTTCAACAGGGTTTCCCCTTATATTGGGACATATTTCTAAGAAAAATTTGATAGAGTTTCCCCCTATATCAGGACATTTTTCAAAAGAAAAACGGAAAGATCCGCCGGCCTCCTCCTTCACCGTTTCGCTAGAGGTCTCCACCACCTTCCACCTTACGTCCACCTACGCCATTGGGAGCCCCATGATCTCTCTTTTCTTTGTGTGAACCTAACGTGCAGGTCCTGGAATCCCAAGGACCCTCCTGGGTTGATTTTTGCATAAGAACGAGCTACTTGGAGCCCCCTTTCCTCCTGGGCTTCGCAGTTGTGCTTCGATGCTCGTAGTCCCATTTTGGTACCGTCGTCGGGTCCAGGACCCTTCCAGGAACGTCGAAGGCCATTTTTGGGCCACCGAGAGCGTCAGGCGAGGAGGCCAACGCCAGAGGAAGTTCGTTGCGGCGTACATTCCTCCCTGTTCTTCCAAGTCGCTTCTGTGTCGTCCGATTGCAGCTGTTCTTGGAGACCATCCAGCTGTCGTTGGATCAACATTGCCATTAACCATCGGATCCCATCAATTGATCTGATTAGGACTGCTGGAATCGAAGTGACATCGCGCATCTGTGGCACGATACGTGTCAAGTGGATCATCAACAACCGCCGGATTGCGCCTTTGTGTGGGTATTTTGTGATTCCTCCCACACAAGTTTTTCGTATTTACTATTTAGAACTCAAATATTCATCTGCAAGTTTAAAAGTTTAGTAATATTTACATTCGAACACTCGTACTTTCACTATTTGCATTTGAGTCCAAGTCCAGGTTAGCCGACGAACTCTAGGATATTTGTAATCAGACCCTTGTGGGTTTTGATATTTATTGTTTAGTCGAATTTTTGATATATTAAGTATAATACTTTTGGTAATATTTCAAGTAAGCCTCTGAAGTTTCTAAAAATTACATTTGGATCCCCACCTGCGTGGCTCACGTGTTCAAAAATGTGAGTTGCGCATTTTGCACGGACACCCTTGGGACTTAGGTATTTCATAAAAAAATACACTGTGCCCCTAAGCTTTCTGTTATTTACATTATGCCCTTACTAGTAGTGTAGTTTCTCTTTATTTCTTGTATTTATTTCATACATATATATAACTTGAAAAAATCCCAAAAAATAGGCATAGCTTCCTGTTACATTGATCTTTCATGCGCATATTTTTATTTTTCATTTTGAAATCATTTATTATTTATAAAAAATAGTAAAATTGTCTTTTTGTCTCTATTTGCAATAAAAAAACCCATAAAAATATAAAACTTTTTTGAAAATTTCCAAAAAAAATATTTCATATTCAAAAATCAAAAAAATATAAAAGAAAACTCATAAAAATAGAAAAAATCTAAAAACTTCTATAAAAATATATAAATCTATTTTCTATTTCATATTTTCATCTATATTATTATATATTAAAATTAATTTGGAGGATTTTTTCTACTGATTACTATTTTCCATCTCCGTTTTAATTTCGGATATTAATTTTATCCCTGTTTTAGGGTAGTTTGAACTTTAAAAATCAATAAAAATTAGTAAAATTATCCAAAAAATCACAATAACATAGAAAAATTAATTAAAACTCAAAAATATTTTATCCACTTTTTTGATTATTTTTATTCACTATTATATCTATTATAGCATATATTGCATATATATCTTTTATATAGCTTTATATCCAGTTTCAAAGAAAAAGAAAATATAAAAAATAGAAAAAACAGAAAAAGGAAAATATAAAATTTGAAAATTAAAAATAAAATAAAAATTATAAAATCAAAATAAAATAAAAATATAAAATTAAAAACTCACAAAAATTGCAACTTGTCTAAGTGTTTGAGAGATAATTGGTGTTTTGATTTCTATCTTGCCTGCTCTATTCCTTTGCTTTCCATGTTCGACCCCTACTTGCTTGTTATTATACATTCTTAGTAGGGTATATTCTTAGCGACAGTGCGCCTGATATGTCAAGCCATTACTTAACGACTCTCATCTTTTCATTTTTTTAATTTGACATCTTTTTTCGGTTCAAAAAAATTTGTTCAACTCAAGAATTCGTGACCAGTACTCTCTTCATGAAGAACGGCGCTGGTAGCTTTCAAACATAAGCAGAGACATATGAGGTTGAGTTTATGTAGAATTTCTATTTTTAGAAAGATACCAATAATTGCTATCGTGATGGCATGAGAGGCCTCCTCTCCTACGTTGATTATGTATTCAAAGCTATTATTATACATCACACACCATAATTAATCGGACCCCATAATTAATCCCGCGATGAAGCTAACATATATATATAGCTGATACAGAATACTCTAACGAAGAGATTGTACATAGAATTTGCATCCGTCGTAGAATCTTGTCTGAAAGGTTTCCCCTTTCTCTACTCGAGTCTACTATAGTAATTCTACAGTATTTACTACTCATACTCCATATCAAAATACTCATGGCTTCCTTCACAAAAGTCGCCTATATATAATTGCTGCCACGGATAAGCAGCATCAGCTGCATTACTTGTGGCCATGTATTGATGAGGATACACCTCCATCTGCGTACTGATACTCACATCATCGTGATCCAAGAGTTGAAGATCCAACAGACTCGGGCAACCATGATGACGACGATGATGCTGACGAGGGCTCTCCTTCCTTAGGAAATACTTCTGAGCGTGGCTCGTCACCTGCGATGTCGTCCTCGACGTCACGAATTGCTCCGAGATCGCCGTCCAATTCCCCTTCCCGAGCACCTCCAGTCCTCTCAGGAACATCCTGTGCTCTTCTCTCGTCCAACGTCCACCTGAAAGAAAGATTTGCATTGTTCTGGTCATTATCGACATAGATGGAGATATGAACCATGACAAAGAGATCAGCCTACCTAGTTAAGGATTAACTAATGACGACTAAGAAACACTGAAAGAACTCACGTCTTTTCGCGACGTCTCCGTCACGCCGGTGACCAAGCGTCTGTCCCTGCGAGCTTCCTTGCATCGGCGATCCTCCTCCCGCATCGATCGTCGTCACTCCTTCACTCTCTTTCGGTACAGAGATCGTCACGCCAAACAGCTTGAACTCGCCGACGTCTCCCTTCGTAGGCTTCTCCATGAGGATGTATGTGTTTCTCTCTACTTGTTTAAGACAATGCGTTGATCATATCCTCCTCTTCTTCTGCTCAACCTCTCTCTATATATACGTATGCTGTTATTGATATCTGTATGGTTACATCCTAAACAATTACATTTACTGGATTCATATTGATTTCATGCCGTAATTGGCATCTAATTGGTGAGATTGAGATCAATTTAATTTAACCTATAGCTGCATTCTAGTTTTCCCATATATGTACAGGATCTCCACGGGGATTCACGTTGCAAGTTGCAACTGAAGGATGGAGGACTTCCATTAATGACTCCTATATACCTTTGGTATGCGAATCTTCACCACCGAAATTTGAGTCTTTCTCAACGTGATTCGCAACCTCTGAGTAGGAAGATATTACAACTTCTCCGTCATTAGCTTCTACAGAAGATCATAGGATTGAAATTTAGTATCCATTCTGTATTCTTTCTATGGTAGATAGAGGGGGTAAACAAATACGGCCTGTATGAATATATGTGTGTATATCTTTCCACAATCCGATTTTTTAATATGGATATGAATTTTTTGTTTAGTATATAACTTCATTGCAAAAAAATATGGTTATGGATATTTTTTACATTTAAAAACGGTCTTATATTTTTTTATGGATATGGACTTGGATATCAATAATTTCGATGGATAGATATCGTATATTTTAGTAACACTCACCAGTACTATAATTCCATCTCACACTTTATTAATATTAGATGAAGCATATATTTAGGGAATTACACTTGAACCGGCCGATGTGCATACTGTGTGATTAATTTGGTGCTACCAAAAGATGTAATAATAATCTCATTAAAGTACAGCTGCAATTAATTAGAAATGTTTGTCTTGGATGCGTTTGTTTGTTTATATATTTACTTAGTCCTTACGTCTCATCGTCATTAAGACAAAATTACGTATGGTAGTCAATTGTGGCAAGGAATTTCCGTAGATACTTTTTATTCGGAAGTTGGATTTCAAATCCAAAATGATATCAAAAAAATTCACCCATCCTATTTTTCATGGCACATCGTCGACTTGGATTTTGAGTTATTTATTGCAGTTATTGTGCAGGAAATTGGTTCATCTTTGTGCATGATAAGTCATTTTTCGGACAATCATACTAGAAAACATTATATTCGATTGTTGTATGAAAACCACCCAATCTACTACTCTTAAAAGAAGAATAGTGTCCTTGAATCAAATAGGTGAATTTTAGCATAAAAAGATAATTTTTATTTATCTTTTATATTATTTTATTATTTATACTCCTGAACTTTGAAATATAGCGATAAAGTACGAGAGTGTCGAACTCAGGGAGGCAACCTATGACAAAACAAGGGATAAATTCTAGAGAATTAAGTGTTTGTGGGTTTTCTATTTTTTTATTTATTTTTATATATTATTAGGGATTTTATATCGATTTTGTGAATTTTAAATATTTTATGATTTTTTATTTATTATTTAAGAAATTGTTTTGTAATTTTTATTTTATTATTTTTATCTTATATTTTGTTTTTCCGTTTTATGAATTTTTAAGAGATTTTAAGGATTTTTGTTTATTTTTTAGATGTGAAAAATATTTTTTATTGGAAACATATTTTATTTTTATTAGAATAGAAAATAGTGTAAAAATATTTTTATTTTATTTGTATTAGAAAGTAGGCAAAAATATCTTTAAAATAATATTTTATTCATATTTTTAAAACTTTAATTAATTAGTTATGATTTTTCGAAGTTTTAATGAATTTTGTATTTTTTATTGGTTTTAATATGCAATTTTTATTTTGTTTTTGGTTTTCTGTGTAAAATATGCTAAAAGTAATTTTAATAATATTTTTAAGAGTATTTTTATATTTTTATTAGTTTATGATTTGTTATATTTTTTAATGTTTTACTAAAAATAGAAATTATTTTTTTAAAGCTGTTATAATATTGTATAAAATGTCAAAGATAATATTTTTATGTATTTTTTAAAATTTTTGTAGTATTTTATTTAATAAGAATAAACTATATATTATTTACATACATGATAAAGGGTATTTTGTAATTTCTGAAAAGTTTAGATACGCTTGTAATTATATAAAAGCTGGAGGTGTGGCACGCAAAAACACTAGAGGTCGTGTGCTTGCGCACGTGAGCTCAGTTGGTGGAGGACTTTCTTGTACTTCACTGAACTTTCAGGGATTTCTTTAGAAAATCACCCAAAATATCTCCAAGTCATGCTCGAATCACATGCATCTCTAGAAACCGAGCCTGAATGTAAATAATGGAAACATCGGGGTCATAAGTGTAATTTCATCAAAATATCTAAGAGTGCATGTGAGTTGTTAAGCGACATGTATCCCAAACTTTTCCTTAGATCTTTTTAATCCGAGGGCTCTAATGAAAATCCCCTATCTTTGAAATTGAGCGGTGAGAAGCTTCATTCGATCAGAACCTCAGAGCGACGACAATTCTGGTTGAAGTTGTAGTGGTGCTCGATCTAAGTGTTTGATAATCTCGATGAAGAAGCCTTGCACATGCGATCAAGTGATGCTCTGTAAATTGAATGATGAAGAGGTGATGTGGATGAATCGCCTGGGAAAGAGCTCACAACGGAGCTGGATCCTCGCCTCGACGCGACGGCGGCTCGCGGATGGAGTCATTCTAGGACACCGCAATGATCACGCCCCCTTTCTGCCCCTATCCTCGCTACAACAGAATCGAAGATGCTTAGTTGTCACCCAAGCTCAGTCTCACTCCAGAGCTCATCGAACTGAAGGTGGATGGAATGGCGGATGGAGCTTGAATGGGGGTCTATGGACCTATTTATAGATGGCAAATGAAGGGGAAAGGAAGCATCAACAAGGGTGGTTGAGCAAACGCCCGTCCAACAGTCGGTCGTTCGAACAGATTGAAGTTGGGAGCTGTTGGTGGATGGTGGAGAAGGAGAGCATCAGGTGGAGGAATCAACGAGGAAGAAGAAGAAAGAGGAAAGGAAGAGAGAGAGAGAGAAAGAGAGAGAGAAAGAGATTAAAAAATAAATATATTAATTAAATCATATAATTAATAACTATATCAACTTAATTAGTAATTATAGGATTAATTACGTAATTAAGTGATTAATAATTGAATAATTAATTGTACATATAAATAATGAAATAATTAGACAACTTAATGACTTATTAAAATAATAATTAATAATGAAATAATAAATAAATGAATAGATTACTAAATTAAATAATTTTAGTTTACTTTGATTTAATAATAGAATAATAATAAAGTAGAAGAAAAGACATATGTTAAAAAATATAAATTAAGGTGCATTGTACAATTATACCAATACGATCTCGAAATTCATATTTTTTATACTAACTCTGATTTTAGCAAACTCAGCATCATTTTGTAGATAATTAAATAATATGAACTTTAAAATTGATTTTTCCGATTTGGAGTATGTATGATCGAGTTATAAGCTTCGGAAAATTTAGGTAACGGCTTTGTGGCCTTAGGATTTATTTGCATTTTATGTTAGGTTATAATTTTTATTTTTATTGGCATTTTATTATATTTTTAAGAGTATTTTTATTTTTTTTATGATTTTATGATTTGTTATATTCTTTTATTGTTTTTGTGATTTAGTAAAAATAGATATTATTTTTATTTTTTAAGCTATTATAATATTGTATGTAATGTCTTCGATGATATTTTTATGTATTTTTTATTTAATTTTATAATTTGTATATTATACAATAGGTGTAAAAATATGTATATTATTTATATATAGGATAGAGGGTATTTTTTATAATTTTCTGAAAAGTTTAGGTGCACGAGTAATTATATAAAAGCTGGAGGTGTGGCGCGCAAAAACACCAGAGGTCATATGCTTGCACATGTGAGCTCAGCTGGAGGAGGACTTGCTTGTACTCACCCAAAATATCTCCAATTCATGCTCGAATCACATGAGTCTCTAGAAATCGGACGGTTGAAGAGGATTTTTCGTGGGTCTAAAATACCTCTCACACAAGGCAGAGATGCAGTCGCTGTGGCGACCCGTAAGAAACCTTGTTTCAAACAATAATTTACCCACAATAAATAAATCAAGCAATGAAGTATAAATATGCGGACTTAAAATTTATTATAACTCTACAACAAGGATGTTTATATGTGCAAGTATGTGTGGATTGTCGAACACAGGGAACAAGCAGAATAGAGCGAGGCAATGGATCACAAAAATGTAATTGTGTTGTATTTGTCTATATGTGCTCTTCTTGTGGGTTTTTATTTTTGATTTTATATTTTTATATTTTGATTTTTAATTTACTGATTTTGTATTTTCTTTTTATATTTTTATATTTTATATTTTCCTTTTCTTTTTATAAAGATATAAATCTATATATAGGATATATCAATATAACCTAGGGTAAATATAAATGATAGAAAAATAATCAAAATACAGAAAATAAAATATTTTTGGATTTTAATTATTTTTTACTATTTTTATGATTTTCAAGAATTTTTGCTAATTTTTATATCTTTTAAAGTCAAAAATACCAAAAATGGGGATAAAATAAATGCCCAAAATTAAAATGGAGATAAAAATTATAAAACAGTATCAAAAATTCCCTAAATTAGTTTTAAAATATGAATCGTAATATAAAGAAATTTTAAAAATATAAAATATTTTTTTGGAATTTTTATGATTTTATATATTTTTATAAAGGTTTTTAGATTTTTTTCTATTTTTAAGTAAATAATAAGTATTTTTTAAAAAAAATTCGTAAAGGTTTTATCATTTTTTGTATTTTATAATGGAAACATGGATAAAAATGGATGTTTTTTTATCTTTTTTAAATATTAAAATGCTTTAAAATTGTAAATTAAAAATATGGCATGAATGTATGTGCAATCAAGAAGGTACAACTATTTCTGTGTACTTTTTAGAGTAATATAGATATATGAAATAAATACAAAAAATAAAGAGAAACTACATTGATGATAAGGGCATAAATGTAAATAGCATAAGTTCCAAGGGCCAAAGTACAATTTTTTCAAAATATTATAACGTAATTAAAAAGTTTCGGCACCAACCACAAAATTTAAGACCCACGAGGGCCTCTCTACAAAATTGCCAAGCTAATGTGTATAAGCACATGAGCCACGCTGGCAGGGATCAAGATGTAATTTTCAGAAATATGGGGGCATGTATGCAATTTTACCACAATTTATAACGTAAATCAAATGTTCTTGGACCAAAATGAAATAAATAAAGCCCAGGGGGTCCATGCGCAAAATGTCCCCTCACGTGGTGTGTCATGTGAGGTGAAGTGGCTTGTACTGAAATGTAAATACACACAGTATGGGGCCTATGCATAAATATTACAAAGTTATTTGAACGATATATCAAAGTTTTTATGCTGAATATAAATTACAAAAAGGCGCAAGGGTGTGACTACAAAATACCCAAGCTTAGGCGGGCATCCAATGGCGGATAGGAAATCACTTGCCACGTGGTAGCACAGAGGAGCTCGATACCCCTTCGCGGATCGACGACACAGATTAGATCCGAGGCTCGGATCGTACGATCAGGGTGAGGCACGATTCAATGAACGTTGTGCGATCTGGGATGCGGCCTTTGATCCAACGGCAGGGGGCGTCAGAGGAAGAACATGGAAGCGTCTCCGGTGAGACGAGCTTCCATGATCCCAATCTCCCCCCTTCGGCTTTGCTTTATGCTCCAAAATGGCTGAGAACGCTCCTGCAGGTATCCCCAAGGCAGTGGCGGCATCAAAAGGCTCCGACGATACTTGACAGAGAAAGGAGCACCAGGAACCTGCAATTTGTCAAAAATCGACCCCAAATGGGGGTCCAAAGCCCTTCGTACTTGCAAGCATCGTTAGCGCTAGAGAATAGAGGGCATGGGGGTCTTTTATTGGCAAAGGATGGCGCGGAGTGTGAGATGGAGGTGTTCGCCGGAGCTGAGCTCCGGCGAACTTCGATTGAAGGGGAAAGAGCAACGGAGGGCGGATCTAAAAGCAGGCAATGGGTCTAAAGGCTAAGGTTACACTATAAATGCAAGAAAAAAGGTAGAGAATAGACCTCCATCTGCAGGAGCAGCGATATGAATACCTCAACGGTGGTTACCCGGAGATGGGATGGAACCAGCCCTCAAGGCCTCGCCGACACGCTCAACCTGGTCGGAGAAGTTGTCACCTTCTCTGGTCCAGGGAACAAGGAGACGGTGTCAAACAAGGTCAAAATGGGGTTCAAAATCGAATGGGAAATTCGGATGGTTTTTGTACCGATGGTTGGTCTTCGTTCCACCTATTATGAGATTTTTCATTTTGACTGCAAGTCCCTCTCCCGCATGCCGAGAGCTCGTTTACTTTGATGTTAGTCACTCCCTCAACCGACCATTAGCCCATTTGCTTTGAGTGGCATGTCTTTGGAAACCTACCATGAATTCAGTTCATTGTATGGCGTCATTCGAAACCTATCATGAGGGTTATTCATTTTGATGATATGTCTCTCCTTTACTTGTCAGGAATGTAGTTTATTTTAATGGGTAGTACTCCTCTCACTTGTCATAGGAGTCGATAATTTTGATAGTAGGTTTCCTCCAACCTGTTAAGAATTCGTTTGTTTTGATGGCAGGTTCCCCTCCCCCTTACTCTCCACTGAATCTGTCACACACCAATACCGCTTCTCCTTCCTTCCACCTGTAACTACAACAACCACACCACCACCTTCTCCTTCGTCCCAACGTTGCACTGCAACAACCACCACTACTACAGAAATTACATGTACTGATGTTTTGAAACGTCTTCATATGTTATCTTAAACGTCAGAAGAGCATTGTCCCTACGTTAAAAAACGTCTGCTCCAAACGTCTGGTCTGCCTTGTCGGGATAGGTTTTAGAAGACATTTTATAAAAACATCCACACAATCCCTTCTATGCAGACGTTTGCAAACATCTTTAAAAAATAATCTAGGTGGACAATATTAAAGAACGTCTACAAATTAAGTACTTATATAGATGTTATTAAACATCTACATAGAATATATGTTGACATATATAATTGGTGGTCCGAAGCATGTTTTGAAACGTCGTTGTTATACTATCGATAGACGAACTATAAATTATTTTCGGACCTTTTTATTACCAATCCAATCCATTTGCGTCCAACTATTGGCATTAAAAAACTCATGATTTATAAGTTTTTTTAAAACCTTATTAGCATGAAAAACAATCAAATGTTACCAATTTCTACTCTAGTGGAAAAATGTATCACAAGAAAATAATTACATGTGTAGATGCCAAACAAGCAAACTCAGAACATAGTCATGCGCATGCTTTCAAATATGAAAACGAATTTGAGTATCAACATAACTACAATAAACTCCAAAGTTTTTAAAGTACATTAAAGAAACAGATCAGAAGTACATTGAAGATATACAAAGCAAATCATAATCTCTACGCATCTTCCTCTGTCTCTGCATCAAGATCAACACCACCAAACACATTGCCTCGTGATCGTCCTTGAGAAGCATCTAATAAAGAAGAAGTAGATTAGACATGGTTAAAAAGATATATTATATTTGATCAAGCTTTTAAAAAAAGTAACAAAGAATGTAAAGCGAGAAACCCCCTCTCAAGTCAGAATCCATGGCTCGCAGGGGATACCTTCGTTCCAATGATGTGTCACCTGTTTATTCAAGTAGCAGTTGGGTGATGGATCATGAGATTAAGAACGATATAATTGCCATGTGAACTTGGTATACATGTATGTATGTATATCTTACATAGTTTACATAAGAACTTAACTCTGGAGCTATGTATCCCCTGCGATTCCAGACGCACTGATCAGTTAATCATTCTATTTGTCTTCCTGTCAGTGAGGGTTATGTTTAGACATTAAGAAATATGCATCAAATCGAAATATGATTCACAATTTACGGTATTTTTATATGTATATTGATACATATTAAAAATGTCTCTTGGGAAAAAAACACTGTCAGGTGTCAAAATTTTAGTTGTTCTGCACATTAACTAAGATGGAAGTTGAGAAAATTCCCTTTGATTTTCTTCTTCCAAATCACTGCTACGAACTCACCTAAATCTAACGTTTCAAGTATATAAACCTTTACCGGCTCTCTTGGGCAGACTCCTCCAGTTGCCGTGGCCGTTCTTCTGGATGAACGATACCAATATATGGTCTTCTTCACTCCAGAACTTCGTGTTTGACGAGCGGCTGCTGCAAAACTTCGTGGTGACGAAGAATAGTCGGGCCGTCGTGCGGTGGGGGGAGGGCTCGAAGTCGAAGATTAGTCGGGCCGTCGTGCGGTGGGAGGAGGGCTCGAAGTCGAAGATTAGTCGGGCCGTCATGCGGTGGTGCCGAAGAATAGGTGGGAGGAGGGCTCGAAGGTGGGAGGAGGGCTCGAAGGGGCCGTCGTGCGGTGCTAGGGAGAGGGGAAGGGAGAGGGCGTCGTTTAGAATTCTAGGGTATTTGGGCGGTTATGGTATGTTGGAGAAAATGGGGCGAGTTTGGCGGGATAATTAGGGGGCCGAAATTCTTGTGTAGACGTTAATAAAGAAACATCTTAGGAAAGTACTCTGTGAAGATGTTTAAATAACGTCGAGGTTTTTTTTTTAACTTTTTGGATGTTACTCAAAAACGTCTACTAATTTCATATTCTAGGTGGGCGTTCCTGGCGCTTGAACGTCGTCCTAGATTATATTTGTTGTAGTGCACCACACGTCTCCACCACTACACCGTAGTTGCCACCCTCACACGGCCACCACTGCTTGCACCATCAACACTACAACAGCCACCACCATAGTTGGTGCCGCCGTAGCCACATGCAATGTCACTCCTATTGGTACCGTATCTTCGTAGTCGCACATGTCACTCGCTCGATCGATCCGCTCACCGCGCATGTTGTATACATGGCATCGTTTTGCCACATCATATCGCAGTGCCACCTAGGGCATGTTTGGTTGGTAGGTTGGGTTAGGGTACATCGGTGTACCCCTCCTTCCAACCCTCCTCACAATTTACTATTCAGACGGGCTAACTCAACCCAACCCAATCCATTGTCCCTCCGCGCTCCACTGATCGCTTGCCACCGCAACGGGCACTTGTGAAATGGAAATGGAAGGTGAGGTTGTCAACTTTCCTTAGAGATTCACATTTTTTTTCTAAATTCTTGAAGTTCGTGAGTAGCCGTTGATACGTCGGATGGCCATCGTGCATGTGGGTACGATATATTGGCAGCTACGCGGTATTTTTTTTACCGTCCTTACTTTCTCTTTTAATTTTTGTTGTCGAGGATGCATATTCCCGAATTAAAATTTCCTTAAAAAAATCGATGTTTTTGAAAACAATGCAGGAGCTGAATAAAAATCTTATTTAGTATTAGTTTAAACCATAGAACAAAATCGATTCGATCGGATGGTGACATCATTATTCTTAAAAACTAGACTAAATCGAATTGGTGAGGAAAATTGGTTGAATCAGCTGCACGGATGAGGGCTACCAGGGAGGAGGCTCTGCACGGAGGGAGGGACGCAGGCGGACTGGGGCTGCTAGGGACGATGCGGTGTAGCATGTCATAGTGACGAAGACAAGGGCGGCAGAGGGAGCCTGGCCCCCCATCTCATAAAATATATTTATATATACTTATACTTAAGTACTATAAATTATTACAATGTACATGTGTTAAATAATCAACAATTATAAATTTCAAAATTATTTCATTGATATGGTTGAAACACCATATATTAGAGTTTAAATGTTATTGAGTGTATGATTTGAAATACTTTATTGGATATCCACGGTCATGAGTTTAGGGTCGACCAATATGGATCAGGATTAGGGATGCAGATAGATAAAGATATATTCATAACCGATCTGTTAATGTATATATTTTATATTGATTTTAATATGTGTGTCCTATCCGTTTTAAAATAGATGCTGATATTGACACTACTTTGATATCCGCAAATATCTGTATTTGTACTAGTATATCCATTTTCATATATTATTTCTGATATTACTCATATGCGATTAATAAATTTTGATCAACTCTAAGTTTCAACTTTAATATGCTTTGAAGAGACGTTAGTTATCCGTAAGAAAGATAATATTTGTTTGTTAAATATTCGTAGAGGACTTAGACGACTTATAATTGTATGTATCCATATTTAAAAATATAATTTGTGATTTTCAAAATCCGCAAGATATATATATTTCTTTATCCAAATTTAAAAATAGATAAAGATACCAAATCTCTATCTGTATACGTTCATTTGCATCCCTGTATATGGACTGTTGTTATTGATATAGCGATGTATCTGATGTTCATCGTTTATATACAAAATTATTTTACAATAAAAAATTTTCCTCTCTATATTTAAGAAAGAACAATATGATAACATACTTTTAAAGAGAATGACTATAGACATATATTATTGTGGCGAGGAGTGTATTTTCTCTAAAATGATAAATTTTGAGGGATACTTTTATTAATACAACTTTTGAGGATATACTTATGTAAAATTATAAATTTACTAGAGTGTTTTTCTTAAAATTCCGTACAAATATAATATCAAATATTTTATAAGTATTTTCCTTAAATTATGCTACTAATGAAGTTCAACAAAGATAGATTGAAATCTAAAATTATATATAATTACAAAATAAAAATATAACAATATTTTAGTGGACTTTTAAAAAATATTATCAGAATATTCGTAATTTATTAAATGAGCATCAAGTTTGGATATTTAAAAAATAGTTATCAATCGACACCTGAGGTGTCGATTTGAGGAGTCATGTCCAAATTAGGGGGACTTTGCTCTTTTGAATCATTTACATTCATATCTCTCATGTTGCTTCTTCAAATTGGTGGAGAAGAAAATCACCCAACATTTGTTTCTCCAAAGGATTGGAGAAACAAATTAAATGTTGGTGATTTGTACGATAAAAAACGGGAGATATGAACATAAATGATATCAAAGGAGGAAATCCAAATCCCCACCTGAGGTGCCGATTTGTACTTTACTTGCCCAAATTCACACTCAGATGTCTATTGGAAATTATTTTTTAAAAATATTCCAACTTGATGCATATTTAATTAATTATAAATATTTTAATAATTATTTTTAGAAAGGGATTTTTACCTAGCTGACCTTATAAATTTTACCATTTACCTCCACTACCTTTGCAACAACATATTCCCCCTCCCCTCGGCTCTGTAAACTTGCCAACTCTTACCCCATTAACCCTACGGTTAATCTGTTTGAAACTCGTGGGAGTTATTAGGATAATTTACAGGGTCGATGAGATAATTACGTGGTGCAAAAGGTCGCAGAAGTAATTTAAAAATTTTATATTGTGGGGGTAAAAATCCCTTTTAGAAAAATCAGTTAGTAGCTTGCTCCCGGAAGTAATGAGGGCTGAGGGGTTGGTGAGGTCGAGAATATGGGGATGCGGATCACCTTTACCAAATATTGTTGGTCATTACGTTAATAATGCCACGTGCCACTCATCCATACATTTAGACATTTAAGCAGAGTATTTTATAAATGCATTATTGGATAGAAAGGATAATTTATTACTAAATATTTCATTTCCATTCAATTTCAATATATGCATTATCTTAGATAAATTTGTTTTGGAAATGTGGTATCAAAAATTCATACTTTCACGTTCCAATATTACATCTTTGCAAAAATATTTCCATTTAATTTCGATGAAAAGATTGGATATTTAATGATGAAATCAATCGTTCAAATAGAGCCGGATTTATCATTTGAATAAATATTTAGAAAAAAAGTGAGTTTCCCGTTCTATCCTAAGGCTTGTTTGGTAATCGGGTTATCCACGAGTTACCTCGGAGTAACCCGGTTTACCTCCTTCTTTTCTTGGGATGGAATTCTATCACAAATCATAGTGACATCACATCGCATTATTTATTCCAACCCTCCCCAACTCTCATAACCATCCCAAACAGTTACTATTCCCATCAGGTTACCCCGACCCACCCCAACCTGCCTCAACCTAGCAACCAAACGAGACCCTAGAGATTGTAGATTTTTTTCTGGATATTTTTTACATTTGTGCCCCCTTCGAGATTCTGCAATTACAGTTACACTCCTACCCATGTATTATTATAAAGTTCAACGTATTGTCCTTCCTTTAGGTGTCGTTCGACTACCAGGATAAACTCCCCCCAACCCACTCCCCCGCTCTCTCCATGTGGGCCCCACTTTATTTTTTTAAAAAATAAATGAATCAATTCTCCATCATCAATTCCATCAAAAAAAATATATTGTACCATCATATCATATAAAAATTATAAACTAATCTACTTCTACTCACTTTTTCAAACATCAATACAATCACATCACAATAACTACTCACCTTTTCAAACTTCAATACAATCATATCACAATAAATTCACTTCTAACACCCCCAGTTTAACCCTCTATCCAAATACCAAAACACAAAAACGAGTTACCCCCGACCAGTCCAACTAAACTCATGTACCAAACACACCCTTAAGGAACACGAGGGCAGTAATGTGAATTTTGTAAGAATACAAAGACACAAGTATTATAGAAAAAAAAGTAAAGACATAACTGTAATGACAAAATCTCGTTGAAGTAGTAAGTAAACAAACTTAAAATTTAAGTAATAGCGCGAGTCAATTAGTTTTATTTCCAAGTTCCCCGTTTGCCCCCTTGTTGAAGAATTATTTCCAATTTTCTTTGATTATATGTTGGATAGGTCAGTACCAATATGGTGTGTCATCGTCTAATAGGTGGGTATCTACTATCCCATTAAATAAATAGATTGATTTGGTACTAGGTTTTATAAATAGGTATATATTTGAGAATATTGATACACGTTCCAAACCCAAGTCATTAACATCACTAATAGTGTGTTCGATTCGAGAATAAACAAGATTAACGGTGAGGAATAAGATGGAATAGGATTTTATATATTCTTATTTGGATGGAAGGATAGGAATAATGTGGAATAAAGGTAGAGAGCTTTGTGTAGGAGGGAATAGCGTACGAGCAAGGAGAGGGGAGGGGAATAACACCCTTATTCTTGGGGTTATTCCCCAATCGAACGCCCCAACCAATAATTGCTACGAAAAATCATCTATGACGAAACAATATATTGACTTTTTATTCAAATCCGTCGCTACATCATTTGTTGTAAAAATATACAATGACGAATAGAGGGTCGATCCTATGAGAAGGGATTTTGGTAAGATGTTAAGATGAGAGATTCTAGACCACTAGTTTCAATCAGGAGAGAGATAATTAGGAGAGAAAAGACAGAAACTAGTGGTCTAGAATCTACTATCTCACCATCTCACAAAATCTCATCTCATAGGATCACTCCTCATAACGAATATTGTTCGTCGTGAAATAACTTTTCATGCTTGAAATTATCAATATAAAAAATGGGCGTATTGTATCATCGACGAGATACATATATCAATGATTATTCGTAGCTACTTTCAAGATTTTACAATCCGTCGCTAATTTGTCAACGGATGCGTATTATTTTAACAATCCAATCAATGTGCTTCGTTAAATTTAATATTGTTAAAAGTATTAAATTTTTGGAGGAGCCCGCGCTATTATTCTATGTCAAGTTGTCCCAATGGAAAAATAATATTTGCAAGGTGGCCAATTCTAGAAAATTGTCATTCAGATTTATATAATTTATTTTAAATCGAACCCACTGCTCCAGTGGATTCTAGAAATCTCCACTCGAACTATATTTTACTATATCAACAATATTATTTATGGTAATAAAATAATACAATATTTGTTATCATGTTTTCAGTAATTAATTGTACAAATGGGCAACGAAATCAAAATCAACCGGTGGATTTTTTTCTTCCTCATCACTACCCATATCCGCTCATTTATTAAACGTGTAATTTCTAGCGGGTACCCATATACCCATCGGATACTCGTGTACCCAAGGGATATCCATATCTTCGACATGGTAAATCTTAAGTTTATAAATGCATACAAAATAATCATAGATAGACGAAATAGAGTGAAATCATGTAATGTGACGATTCATAAAACTGTGCAATATATAGAGAATATTAAATGTTTATATACCCACAAGGCAATCCCAAACCCATACTCATACCTGCATGGGTAGTCAATTCAAAACCCAAACTCGTCCAAAAGTAAATGGGGTGGGTTTCGGGTCCTTAAATGAGGCGAATTTGGGTCGGATACCCAACGGGTAGACCCATATTGACATCCTTACAGGCAACCCAATGTCGACGTCGGCAACACCTCCACGAGCACCATCCCCATCCTTCCTACTCTCACGAGCGGAACTCCCACCACTGCATCTCATCTGCGGAGTCGAGCGCGAGGGCCTCATGCTTTCTACCCTCTACCTCCCCGCTTACCTCGTATAGACAACATCAAGACCCCTTCCATCTCGACACTCTATTATGCTCATCTAGCTAAGGCCACTTCGCCGCCGCCAAGATCGTTCCGGTCACCGCCAAGCTGGAGATCGGGGTCCCAATTTGTGACTTTAATAAATAATAAAGGCATATTTTACATAATTTCAACGTAAATATATGGAAATTAATGACAGGATTCATGGTGTAAGAATCAGCAAGTTCACAGAGTGACCGTTGGGAAAGTAACCACCTTGACCAGTCGGTTCTATCGATTTCATGTAATTAAAAATTAAAAATAAAAAATCAGATTCAATCCGTAGTTTCTTAGCTTCTGCAATATCAATTATGTCTCTCTCTTTTTTGAAATATCAGTTGTGTCCATAGATTCTTAGATTAGTTTTCTAGAAGTAAATATAAACAAATGATTACAATGTTGTATTCATACATAATGTTGAAAAGTATAGCTAACACCTTTGTAGAGTTTATCAAAATAGACAATCGAATTATTCTATTAAAATATTTGACATTTTAAATGATTATTGCATTGATATATATATATACACACACTTACGTATATGTATCATGTTTTATCGGTTCAAAAAACTGATTCGACATGTGAATCAATAAATTAAGTCCGATCCGAATTTTTTCTAAGTCGATATAAATGATGACGTTATATTATTTGGATCGACGATTCGACTATGTTGGATCAAATTTGTCTGATTTTTAAAATCAGATAATTAGACAAGGAGGAGGACTAGTCGAAGGTCAAAAAAGAAGGGCATCGGACATAAAGTAAATAGGGGTCCCCATCGTCTGGAACAATGGCGGCGATCCTACAGGAAACCCTTTTCGTCTATTAAAAGTAGGAATTGGCTTCTGCAATGTCTGCTATGTCCTCACAGGCGATCGATTTTTCATTGACATCATCAAAAGAGACGACTGAAAAGATGGTTCTCCAATTCAATAGATATTTTACCCAACTGGTACCCTCATTATTGTTTGGTGAAATTGCAACCATTTGTTTGGGGTTTCCTTTCATGGATGATGGGGACCTCTTCTCTTCTGTACATTCATCTGAAAAAGAAAGTAGGATTTTTATCATTGCTGTCCTCTTTAGATTTTGTAACATCAGTTATATTCCTCTCTTTTTTTTTAATATCAATTATATCCCTATAGTCTTGCATCGTTATCTTGTACCCTTCCGTCAGCTTTACTGTCAATAAGTTCAACAAAATCGTGATTTATACAAACTATGATTTGATTAACAATGGTATAAATGTCAAACCAAACATCCTCCCTCCTCAGCACAACGAGTCCTTCTCCTACTAGCCCCTTCATCGACCGTTGCTCCTTCGCCTCCTCCTTTACCAATTGCAGACACCCTTCTCCCGCCGGTGGATTTGAGTTGCGACAATTCATAGCTATGGAATCTTCGCCTCTTACAGATGAGAAGCCTCGGAGAGGAGGTGACAGTGATCATCAAAGGGTGGTGAGTAGCCACATCGGGAGCATCTCACGTGAAGGAGGGAGTCCTAGAGCGTGGCTCTCAGGGGCTAATGGCAGAGTTGCGGGGGGAGAATCGAATGAGAAAGGCCTCATGATGGAAGAGGGGCTAGAGGAGGAGGGTGCAGAGGAGGAGGTGGTTGGAGGAGGAGCAGGAGGAGGAGGGTGAGGCAGGGGATTTTCAAAGATTTGTTAAGTAGCCTCAATTTTGCGATTAATTGATTCATGGAAACTACTCAAACTACAATAAAAATTGTTATTAGATCCACAATAAATGGTTTATCTGTAAAAATATAATTTTTTTATGATTTGGTGGATGGATGAAAGTGGGTAGAAAGTGAGAGAAAGGGAGGGAGAGAGAGAATAAAGATGAGGATGAAGAAGAATTGAAGGGAGGGGGACAGAGAAGGTTGGGGGGGGCTGAAGGGGGAGGGTGAGGTGGTCGGCGGAGGAGGAGGGAGTCGAGGGACTGGATGGGAGAAATATGAAATTTTCAGACATTTGTTTAGCAAATTCAAATGTGTGATTAATTACTTCATAAAAACTCCTCGAAAATCAAATAAAATCATCTTTAGATACGCAATGAGTGATTTATCCATGAAAATACAAATATTCTAATGAATTGGCGGATTAATCAAGGTGAAATAAAGAGAGAGAGAGAGAGAGAGAGAGAATAAAGAGGAAGAAGAAAAAGAAAGGAGGCGTAGAGGAGGAGGGACTGGAGGGGGCAGAGGAGGGGAGGACCGAAGGAGGAGGAAGAGGAGATAGCGGGGAACCAGGGGCAGCGGAGGAGGAATAGCTGGGAAGAGGGAGGAAAAATGGAAGGAAGAAGAGGAAAGGAGAAGAAAAAGACATGTCTACCCGCGATTTTTTATTTAATTACCTTACGTCTCCAAAGTTAACGTTCGTTTGGGATGGAGATGAACGATAACTAATCTAAGGGCATAAGTGATCATTCTGAAATAAGTTAGGGGCAAAATTGATATTCCAAAAAAGACGACATAATTGACATTACAATATCGAAGGATGGCACAATGATTAAATCTCAAAAAAGTAACCTAGATTTTCCCTAGAGATGTCAATATGGGTGTATCTATTGGTCTGACCAAAATCCGTCCCATTTAAAGACCTGGAATATATCCCATTTACTTTTAAATGAGTTTGGATTTTAAATTATTACACATGTTTGTGTTGCATTTTAGTCAAATTCATCAAATCAATTTCGTACCTAATAGGTATCGATCGACATATTTAAAAATCTAACTCATTTTTCTCCTCTTCTTCAATTTATTCATACTCAACAACCTGTTTATCTTCAATATATAAAAATCATCAACTCAAAAGAATTAAACACCTAATATTTATAAACTTTTAACATTTCATGCATATTGCACATCTTTGTGTATCACTATATTAAATAATTTCCCTCTATTTATCTACGCGTGAAAATCTTGCATACATTTATTAATAGCTTAAGATTTTACTATGTCGTATATGTGGGTATTCATTGAGGCTATCCGTTGGGTATATGGATACCTGCTAGAAATTACGCATTCAATAAATGGACGGGTATGAACAATGATTTTAAAAATAGTTATGAGTTTGAGACTTTTGATATCTTCCCCAAAGACGAGCTTATTTGACAATTATTACACTGCTTATTCCATATAATCACCGCTTAATTCATAGTTTTCAAAAGCAACCAACTAAAGAACAATAAGAGCAATTCGTTATTATTTCACCAAGACAAATTTACAGGACAAGAACATGAAAGAACCTTCCTTATTTATTTTGCCTTCTTTACTCCTTATTCTCCAAGTTGATAAATATCGAGGACATGTCGAGGTACGCCACCTTTTCTATCTCCAGAGATAACGAGAGAAGGATGGAGAGAGGGATGGAGGGGGGCTCCCGCATTCGAGGCATTTCTTCAATGCTTCTCCTCCTGTCGGGAGGTCTATTTATAGGGCACGAGCCCCTCGAGCCGTCCACCCCTACCTTCCCCGCGTCCGCACGACATTTCTTTCGTCGGATCCGGTCTTCCTGCAACGATTCTTCTTACACAAGTTTCAGATGTACTGTCCCTTTCAGATATCGAAGAATCCTTTTTACATCTTCTCAAAGTACTAGACCGGGATTGCTTGATATCTGCTAACTAAGTTTACTGGATAGGCTAAGTCAGGTTGAGTACACATCATTACATACATTAAGCTTCCCATCGCCTGTGCATATGGTACATTTAAAGGTTTCTGCCCCTTTCCGGGATACTGACTCTTGTTGAGTCTCTTTCCCATCCAAGTGATGTTGGAGCTGGAGTGCTATTCTGCATTCCAAATCTTCTTAATATAGTATGCAAATATCTTTCCTGACTAAGGCTCAATGTCCTTGAGTCCCTGTTATTTGAATTCCAAGAACATAGGATGCTTCGTCCATGTCCTTCGTCTCAAATTCATTGCTCAATTTCTATTTGATTTCATTAAGCATTTGTATGCCATTGCATGCAAGTAGAATGTCATCCACATATAAAGACATGATTGCAAACCCATTCCCGCTCTTCATGACATACACACAGTTATCCAATTTATTTAAAACAAATCCAAAGTGGATAACTTTCTCGTGAAATTTGAGATACCATTACCTTAAAGACTGTTTCAAGCCATATAATGACTTTCTTAACTTGTAAATCCTTTTCTCCTGACCTTCAATCTGAGAGCCATCAGGTTATCACATATAAATCTCCTCCTTTAATTTTCCGTTAAGGAAGGTCGTCTTCACATCTATTTGGAACAATTCCAAATCCATATATGCGACTATGGATAAGATCATCTGAATGGATGAAAACTTAGTCACTGGAGAGTAGGTTTCCTGAAAATCTATTCTAGCTTGCTGAGTATAACCCTTGGCAACTAATCTTGCTTTGTATTTATCAAGAGTACCATCGACTTGGTACTTCTTCTTGAATACCCACTTACATCCTATGGATTGCCTACCTTCTAGTAAATCACACAGTTCACATACATCGTTTCGCTCGATTGAGTCCAACTCATCCCTCATGACGCCCGCCCATGATTCTGACTCAGACGAAACCATAGCTTCATCAAAGGATATGGGATCTATACAATCCATGACATCATCATCCACGGTGTAAGCCTCGCATCCATGGAAATGATAATCTTCCATCCATGCGGGTCGTGTTCTGGGTCTCTTGTTCTCGATTATACTTATGGGTTGTGTGGATCCACCCATAAGTATAATCAATATGTTCCATAGGTCCATTATCTATATTTGGATGATCGGTATCAATGTTAAGTTCTTGTCTAATGCTTAAGTCGTATTCATTATCCTATAGGACAATCAGAAGATCTAATTCCTCTATTTCATACTCCCTTTCTTGATGATTTTCAAAAAAAGTTGCATCACGACTTTTAATTAGTCCTTTGGATTCATGGAAGAACCTATATCCTTTAGAGTTCTCACTATAGTCAACAAACTTGCACTTTAATGTATTGAAGTCTAGCTTGTCCCTGAGTTGATTCGGTACCAGAACATGTGCAACATACCCCTATTTCCGGAGACGGCCCAACTCGGGCTTTCTGCCATTCAATATTTCATATGGCGTTGATTCTACAGAATTGGTGGGAATCTTGTTTTGTATGCAGTTCGTAAACAACATTGCCTCTCCTCAGAATTTCTTGGAGAGTCGTGATTGTGAAAGCATACACCTTACTGCATTAATTAAAGTTCGATTCTTTCTTTCTGCTACACCATTATGCTATGGTGTATAGGGCATTATAATATGTCTATGAATGCCCGCCTATATACAGTAATCATCAAACTTCTTTGAGGTATATTCCCTACCTCTATATGTCTTGGTTTTCCCAATCTTATCTCCACTTCCATCTTACATCTCTTAAATGTTTCAAGGTCTTACGACTTTCTTTTTAAGAGATAGACATACGAGAACTTTAAGTAATCATCAATGAATGTTATAAAGTGTTCCTTATTTTTATGTGTGCTGACACTCAGTGGTCCATATATGTCCAAATGGATTAAATCTATTAATTTTGTTGATCGAATTCCGATTGAGAAGAGTCTTCTCATCATTTTATCGGTCAGACAGTGTGTGCAGGTCAATGCCCGTGCACCCGTGATCTTAGGCAACATATTTGACTTGATCATTTGATCTATTTTAATATTTCATAGATGAACTAGTCTCATTTTCACAAGTCATATTCAGACAAATAATACAAACAATACTCAAAAGAGACATTCATTTATTCACTAGAATTTATTACATGAAGACAGAACAGGTCATGTTCGGGCACAAACTTTTCCATCGTATAGACCTTCTTATTCTTGTCTATAGATATACGCTTATTATAAAAATATACTTCGAAATCTTTCTTGAGTAGCATTGGGACAGAGATCAGATTCCGACGTATCCTTGGGGCATATAGTACATCATTCAGTACAATAATACTATCTCCCAAGTCAAGTCTGTATGTCTCAACATCTTCTACGTCCAGGTAGGTGTTGTTTCTCATGAGGATTTTCCGTTCTCCTTTGCTCAGCTCCTTGAAGTCCACCATGCATTCTTTCTTCTTGATGATGTGTCTGGTTGTTGTAGAGTCGATCCACCATCCATGAGTGTCCGTGAAGATGGAGTTGCATTCCACGCTGTGAATTTCATTTTCTTTTTGCCTTTGTTTTCAGGCATTTTAGAATTTCCTGTCTTCTTCTTGTTGGTGGAATTGATCTTAAAATGACCATATTTGTTGCAGCCATAGCAAGATCTACGTGGGTATTTCTACTCTTTCCATTGAAATTCGCTTTGGAGGGACCCAACTTTTCTTCACATGGATAGCATTTGCTTCTTCTTCTTCCTCGACCTCAAAGACCTTAGCTTTTGATCTTTGCTTAGAGATGTCCTACTCAATTGCCAACTGTGCAGGTAGGTCTATCACGAACTTAATGTTGTCATTCATCCACAAAGATGTGGAAACCATGTCAAATGACGGTGGGAGGCTTCCTAATATGGCTACGATCTGCATCCTTTCCGAAATTACACAATTAGCAGCTACAAGATCCTTGGCCATTACGATCATCTTGTTCACGTGCTTGAGGACGCTTTCAGATTCCTTCAATATACATGAGTTGTACTTGTGTGGAAGAAGCTGAATGCTCACTTCCGACTTGGAGTGATATTTGTCCTTAACCACGTTTCGGATCTTGTAAGCTGATTCAAAGGTCTCAAAAATCCGAATCAGGTTCAAATCCATGTTGGTCAGCATGAACCTCTTAGCCATATTATCTGTTTTCTCCCACTTTTCGCATGATCTAATTTCCTCAATAGTTGGATTTTCAGATAAGATTGGGCCATGGTTGTCTATGATGGAGTGTATGCTATCGTGTAACATGATATAGTAGATCTTTCTACTCCACAACTCATAATTAGTGCTGTTAAAATACTCAATTTTCCCAACCTCAGTCGCAATTGTCTTACTTGTCATATTGGATCTAATAAAATGAATGTAAGATTGGTATAAGATTGTGATATTTAATAAGAACATATTTAAGTGTCTTTTTTAAAAAAACTTGAAAAAAAAACTAACGACGACACATACGTAATAATGCACACAGAAATTAGATCTTCCTTAAGTCAACCTTTCAATGGCAAAAGTCTAACATCCTCCCTTTTTAAAAAAAATACGATAATGCAATAGCAAAAAAAATTAATAGATAGAATAATAAAAAAGCGAGACTCCAACAGAGATGCTTTTAAAGAGTATAGAAACAAAGAGTAAGTAAAACTGTTTTTTTATTTTTCTAAGTTGATGCCTATTTTACTTAAGAAATGAGATTCTAAAAAAAGATACAACAAAAAATACTTTAACTTATCCATCAAAGTGTCTAAAGACATAAGATTATCTAATTTCACATCGATAAATTATTAAAAAAATCCTTTCCTCATTTTTTTAATCTCTAAAAAATGAAAAGATCATATACACAAAAAATCCACTTTAATTTTTGATAGATAATTAACATAGCAAACAAAAAAAAAACAAAAAAATACATGTTGCGAATCTATTTAGTAAAAAAACTTAAAGAGAACAATTACGTGGGCAAATTTATACAACAATTCAAAAAAAGTTATAACCTACTAGGCAATATGTACATGGTATTCTCCCCCCTAAAAGAAAAAATACAACACATAGTTGCTTACAAAACAAGGTTGTGTTCAACAAATACAAAAAAATGACAATCACGGGTGCCTTAAAAAGAAAAGGGGCAGCTGTGTACAGTAATTCCAAAAGGAAAAGGATAAGGCACGAAATAAAAAGGACAGTGCATAAACTTTATTTAAAAAAAGGATAAATATGCCTACTATAATAGGATAGTCACAGGGAATCAAGACGTAAGGAAAAAATAGAGGATAAGGTTCAAGGTTTATTTAAACAAAACAAAAAAATACGGTAACAACAGCAACGGGCCTGATAAAAAAACTTAAAAAATGTAAGAACCATATGCCAAAAAAGACAGCTTGCAGTATACGTATATAAAAAAATAAAGACCTGCGGACCCTTTAGGGTTTTGTTCCTTCGTGAAGGAAGGAGCAACCGCTGCCTCGGATGTGGACTTGCATTGATACAAAATGACGGAGATGCATCGACGTGCGGAGGCAGTGCCGTCCCTGACATTTCGTAGGCCCTGGGCAAAAGAAAAAAAATGGACCCTTATAAATTTCGATGAGCAACGCGCCCTTATGTAATTCCATGACTTTAGCATTGAGTTGTTCACTGAAATTTCGATTCTATAAGGCTCATTTTTTACGAGTAGTTTCACCAAAAAATCAATTCCATAAGAGCTCATTTTTTAACAAATTATTTCATCGAAAAATTCGGTTGCTCATTTTTCGGTGAGTTGTTTTACTAAAAAATGATTTACAAGGCCTCATTAGGATATACAATATTTTTTCTAAATTAAAGGCTGAATACATGTAAAAATCGACCACTCAAGTTGATGGAGCCCTGGACCATTGCACTCGTAAACTACCCTCATGGACGACCTTGATATTATCATGAGATTCACGTTATTACTACCGGATAAATACCTTACTAGACAAAATCATTCTTAAGCGAATGGTTTACTATCCAAACAAATTCCTCCCTTCAATTAATCTTCAATGTACAATTGCAACTCACAACAGTCCCTGCTATTGTTTTCATTATCTCTTTGGAAGAAGGAAAATAATGGCATAAAGTCATTATGCTACAAGGAAATACAACAACTACGTGGGTATTTGAACTCACTCTTATTTTATGAATACAGAGAGGATATACATAGTTTAATATAGCATATGCCTCGTTATCTTGTATCTATAAGTATTTCACGATGAAAGCAAGGGCCAAATTTGTTTGTTTCCCAATGCAATATATATTATATATTAGCTAAACTTATTACAATCTATCTCAACTTTAGCAGCATCCAGAAAAATATAAGAGACATATTAAAAAGAAAATCACACATCTTCCATCCATTGTTGATAATAACACAATTATACTAATTCGCATGCAATTAGTCACATTGAATCCCAATTAACAATCCGTACGATGCTATGAAATTTATCCCTCGATGTACAATGCACGTGTGTCCTGCTATTGGTTAACAATAAATCCCTAAACAAAGCCACAGTCCCAGAAACTTAAAAGAATTCCAAACTGTGAAACAATTAAAGAATAGAAGATTTAAAAAATACGATAACAAAATAACAACAAAAGAATTACCAGTGTTGTTCCCATTCAAATTTTTCGGGAGAGAAAAATCGAGAGAACATAACAAGAAAGATATTGAGAAAGAGAGAGGTGGTGATGAATTAAATTAAGAATTGCTTAAAAAGGTAAAATGTAGTCGTTGAGTAGAGGATTTCATAGAAAGAGCAAACATCTTTTCCATAATTGGGAATATGACAATAGAAATATTAAGGTAGATGAAGCTCTAAAGGGCCTATTTTTTAGGTTTTTAACATACAAGAAAATGGGCCCCTTAAAGCTCATGGGCCCTGGGCAGTTGCACTTCCAAACAACCCCCAGGGCCGGCCCTGTGCGGAGGACAAGATCGATGGCGAGCTCTGATACCACTGATGAATGTCGAGGACGTGTCGAGGTACGCCACCTTTTCTATCTCCAGAGAGAATGAGAGAGAACGAGAGAAGGATGGAGAGAGGGATGGAAGGGGGCTCCGCACTCGAGGCGTTGCTTCAATGCTTCTCCTCCCATTGAGAAGACTATTTATAAGGAGCGAGCCCCTCGAGCCGTCCGTCCCCACCTTCCCTTCGCCCGCACGACGTTCTTCCGTCAGATCTGGTCTTCCTCCAACCGTCGGTCGCGAAACGATCAGGGTGTGGTTGTTGACCAAAAAGTCATTTACCAGCCGTTCAAACAAAAGTGAGACCATATGACTTATTGTCGCATCAAGATATATCACATCTATTTTCCCCCAAATAAATTTCTCTATTCATTTTTAATCCATCTCAATCTTTAGGGTGTGTTTAGTTCGCGGTTTATCTACGGGAGAATAACCCATTTTTGTGTTTTGATGTTCGGTTAGTAGTTTTAGGGTTGGGATGGTTTGTGTGATGTGGTTGTATTGAAATTTGAAAAAAAGTGTAGTTGTTGTGATGTGATTGTATTGAAGTTTGGAATAGTGAGTAGAAGTTGAGTATTTTATGATTTTTAGATGATATGATGGTATATAATATATATATATATATATATAGGATTTCTTTCAAATAGGACGCAGTCCTTCCTAAGCTAAGGAAGGCCAACCCCTTTTTTGTATAAAACAGGATGACTTTAGTAGAATACATATATAGTTTTGTATTATAATGTGCAGTTTTAATGTTTGTATTATAATGCGCAGTTTTGTATGCGGCTTTGTATTTATAACGTGCACCTATAATACAAACTATATATGTATTCTACTAACGTGCCCTGTTTTATACAAAAAAGGGGCGGCCTTCCTTAACTCAGGAATGACTGCGTCCTATTTGAAAGGCCCCCTATATATATATATATATATATATATATATATAGGGAAAAAGGAGTATGCTCCCTGGGTGTAGCTAACTTACATGCTCCCACCTCTTTTTCCCTATATTTTTTTTATTTTTCTTAAATGAAACCTATTGGAATTTAGATCACAATATGTCACCATGATGTCATTCAAATTTCGACTTAATTCGATACTTCTATCCCCTCCATCAAGACTGTTAAATTTTAACGGTCTCAGAATTGCTGAAAATGACCCCCTTCAGATGGAGGGCATAGGAGTCTCTGTTTCTGACGAAATTTTAATAGAATGTTAGAGGGATATAGTGATGAATATACATATTTTTTATTTTTCAAAAAAATTTAAAAATGGGAGAAAATGAGGGTGGGAGTAGCCAATTGGCTACACCCAGGGTGTAGCCTCATTTAACCCATATATATATATATATATATATATATATATATATATATATATATATATATATATATATATATATATGATGGAAAGAGAGTGAGCTCCACTAATGGGCTAGAAATATGGGTTTTGGGGGTAACCCCCAAAGTGGAGGGTAACCCCCCAACCGAACGCCCCCTTACGGAATCTATGTCGTCTTTTATTCGAGTAGTTTTCGGTGGACAATCAGTATCACCGTTAAGTTTAACCATGCGTTTGGTAAATTGTAAACAATGTCACATTTGAGTAAATATAAAAATATTCTGATGGAAAAAATAATGAAACATTCCAGGATCCGAAATTAGAATTATGGTTGGTCAACTTGAATGAGTTATCTATGTGGGGATACTCAATTTAGAAGATCCATTCACCTGAGAGGAAAGGAAAGGTCTAATCTATTTTCTTTAATTATTCAGTTAAATCTATGATTCCTTATTGGAGTAGATAGCGACAAGGATTTCATTGGACATATGTATTTTCTTATTTTACAGTGGATTTACATGATTTCATTAATATAATTTGTTTGATACAATGAGTAATAGGCTTTGATTATTCGTCTATTAAGAATTCATCAGCCAATTCGTTGGAATATTCTATTCTTGTTGCCGCCACCATTTTCGGATCTTGCTCCTCTAAAAATTTTTGCCCAATATTTTTGATGTGTCATGGAGGAATATTTTCGTGATAATGGAATGTATGAATTGATCATAAATGATGATTTGAGGAAACAAGTAGTGGCAAATCACCAAATGTCCTTATTGTTACACCAACCAGCAAATCAAGATGCTTTCCTTGGGGACGTCTTTTACTTGCATTTTTCCGTCTCATAGAAAGAGTGGCTCGCAACAATCTGATCCGTTCTCTCGGTGAAAAGCACGAGACATTCCATCTTTTGGAAGCAACACTTAAACTGTTATTTGACATACAATAATCTCTATATGTCTGTTATGGATGTACCCTCTGAGATCGAGAAACCTCTTGCATCTTTTTCATATTGTCAAACAGATGAACAATGAAAATAGATGATATGATCCAATTGATCAAATAATGCAGAAACAAAGTTCAAATCTCTCAATCTATCAGGATTCAGCTGTATACATCATCATTGCACTTCCACTTGATGTGATACATGGCTCTTAATATATCAAGCATAACCAGCAAAACATACATTAGTTTATTAGAAAGGGGAAGAAGAGAGGAAGCAGAATTTGGACACGGGCACATGTGTGGCCCATATGCGAATTTAATCTCTCATTATTTTATCAGCAAGCTCAGTCAAATGGTGAATAGAAAACCCTATCACCTCTTTTGTATAATAACTATATATATTCATAGGTGACAACCCATCCAATACACCTCCCACCACTCCTTTCCTTTCTCGAAAAAAAACCCTTC
The DNA here is from genome assembly GCA_037367405.1 of Ottelia alismoides. NCBI lineage: Eukaryota > Viridiplantae > Streptophyta > Magnoliopsida > Alismatales > Hydrocharitaceae > Ottelia > Ottelia alismoides. Next base: position 397,155 of record JAZKJV010000568.1, read on the forward strand.
CTCCTCTGCCTCCCTCCCTCGCCACAATGTGCTTCACCTTCCTCTTCCACGACGGTGTTCAAGACGCCGTCGAGAAGATGTCTTTCTTCGACAAACTTCAATTCTTTGTAATGCCCTCTCCCTCTTCCTGTTTCTTGTATATGTATATATATTTGTATGTATGCATGCATGTCTATACATATTGTTAGCCTCTTTAAGCTCGGAAAGCAACTCAATATACACCTCAAAGAACTTCCGGTAGGTAGACTACTTGATTGTGAAATAACAAACTTACTCTAGATCGAGATTGTTTCCTTTTACGAAAGTATACTATTGGTTTTTTAACTGGTTTAGGATCCGTTACTCTAGCTAGAGTAACATCATAGGTGATGTAATCATCATTATTATTAATTTTTACAAATTTGATTCCAAGCTCTCGTTCTTATAGATTGAATCTCAGATTAATGCTCTACATATCCTTTAGATTTCGCTCAAATCTAAGGTTATTTGCTATTTTTATCTCTTAATGATGAAAGATTCGGTCAACCTCTAAGCAACTTAAATTCCACGTAAAAAATGATCCATACGTTTAACCATTCAAGTAAAATAATAAATAACCTCATATTTGAGTGAAATTTGGAAGATATGCAGAGCATCAATATAGATTCAATGTATAAGGTCGGACTTCAAAATCGAAATCAAAAAAATTAATAATAATGATTACAACACCTCAATTGTAACTCTCATCAGAGCGAAAGGACCTGATCAGTAGTTAGCTCGCCGAAGATCTTTCTGAATAATGCATCGGATCGAGATCGGATCACCAGCATTCATGGCATAAATCAACGGCTGGATTCTGCTCGATCTTGAATCTAGCGCTGGTAAACAATGAGACAGATCAGGGCTATTCAGCTGTCAAAAGAGGTGAGAGGTCCCCATCTTCTTCGAATAATTGCATCAATCGTACACGAAGTCTTTTTCTCATGTTAGAAGAAGTAGGAATCGGCTTTTGTGGAATCTTCGATGTCCTCACAGGTGATGATGTCCGTCGACAGCTTGACGTTTCTTCCTTCTTTGGTATAATTTTCAGTAGCATTTCAATCAAGAATGACATAACCTGAACGTTATTCCCCCAGAAATGGATAGGATAAGAGGGCCATCAATCACTCTATTAGGAAAGATTCAGATCGATTTTTTTAATAGCAGGCTCGGTAATTTTAAGATCTGGAACGTCTTTACTGAGATTCGAACCCGGATCATTTAAAGTAGAGGCACACCGCTCTACCACCATACCCCTCCTTAAGTTCAAGATTCAGATCGATTACCCCCTCGTACTTTGAGGACCTTCGTTATATTTATCGCAAACATTGGATCTCTTTGTAATTTTACCCTTATTCTTTTTTGTCCACGCATATCACACGTCCTAATAACCAAAGCTTTACAGAAAAAAAAAAGTTAACTTATTGGGAAAGGGAAGAAGAGGAAACCGTACTTGGATACGTGCACATGTGTGTCCACATGCGAATTCAATAGTTCCCATTAGTTTTCTCTGCAAGCTCAGTCAAATGGTGGATAGATAACCCTATCAACTCCACCAACCATTTGTATAATGACTCTATATATATTCATACATGAGCAAGCCCATCCAATACACTACCTCCCATTCCCTTTCCTTTCACCAAAACCCTTCCTCACAAACATGTGCTTCACCTTCCTCTTCCACGACGGCGTCCAAGATGCCGTCGAGAAGATGTCCTTCATCGACAAGATTCAATTCTTCGTAATCCCCTCCCTCTCCCTCTCTCTCTCCTATGTATGCATGTATATCTGAGCTAGACTGCCTCCCTTCAACGAGAGCGTAGTACTAGTTGTTGAAGGGAGTAAGCATGCGACGGAGGTGGATCCTCTGTTGTTACAACAGGTATGCAGGAGAGCTGCTTGATGACCACTTTGCATATCTCGATGGTTATTGAGCGGTTCCCCTGCATTACAACACTTGCTGTAAGAGAGGATCTACTTTGAACATGCGGCCTCATGAGAAGCGCTTGGTCAACGAGCTCCTATCCTTCATCTCTCGCTCACGCACACAGAAGAGTTTCACAAAGTCTTGACCTATTTTTTTTTGTTTGGATGGATGACTGCTCGATCTTTGGATTGGCACTAATAGACTACTTCTTACTTGGGTTGGATTGTGGTTAAGCAATTGTAGATAAACTCCCATGCAGGTGGTGCACAGCGTGGACAGATTAGGGCTTTGGCACCGGCTCCCGGTGATCTTGGGGCTGGTGTACCTCCAGATCCGGAGGGGCCTTCATGACAAGTACAACTTGATCAACGTCGCCACGCTCGAGGCGCCCGAGGACTACGATCTCAAGAGCTACCCCTACCGGACGGACGATGGGCAGTTCAACGAGCCTCACAACGCCAAGGCCGGGAGCCAGTTCGCGCTCATCGGCCGCAACATGCACCCAGTCAAGCAGCAAGATCAGGTCTTGATCAATTATTTGCATGATTATGTTGTTATAATCCTTTCGAGTTCAATTTTGCTTCATCAACAACGATCAATGGCAGGGTAACTAATCACAAGATTAGAAGTGGTTCCTTTTTAATCTCCTTTTCGTTGGTGGAAGTTGACCGGGAGATAAGCACGAGTTGGTCTATATAATGATGATGTCTCCCATTTGCTGTAACAAGTACTGCTTTTTTAATATTTTTTTATCGAATAGGGTTTTGAGATGGAATAACCTTCTTTGAATACTATATAGAGGGTTAGAAAGGTAAATGTGATGTGATTTGACATTATGTGTTATATTAATTTTTTATGATTATAATATGTTTGTGATGGTTTAATTTTAAATTTGAATATGGTTAAGAAATACCATAGTAAATAGTAAAGAAGATGTGTAATCCATACAACTAATTCCAACCCAGAAATGCATGGTAGAACTGAAGGTAACCAGTCATCAAAAAATAACACGGTAACTAAATGAAAGTGCTTAATCAAAAAGGGTATTTACGCTCATAAGTAATTTCATATTTATGCACATAACCCTCAATAATCATGACTTACACAAGAAACCTCAAATACTCACTTTGTCTCACACATATAACCCTCACAATTATAATAGAATCAATTAAAAAAACAAATTATAAGAGTAACCCCGAATGGTTGCTCTGTCTCACACCCATAACATTGAAAGTTATATACGTAAATACGGAACTACTTGAGGTTATGCGTGTAAATATCCCTAATTAGAAATGCATGCATTCAACATTTATACATATGCAGTATATATGTATGTAGTAGGTAGAGAATACAAATTTATACATAGGTGCATGGGCATGTTTCTTTTAAATATATAAGTTTTTAAAAATATAGATATAACTATAGACATTAAAAAAATTACATCAATTGAATACAAACATGAACACTACAACAAAATAGGTTTATTGGCGGCTTTTCAAAAATCGATCATTATATTACTCGTTGTAAAATATATAACGGCAATAATATTTGATGTGAAATTCTTTTTTATACTTGAAATTATCGACAAATGCTATATCCATTGATATACCATTAGCTACGGTCCTTACAACAATGCTTCTCCATTGCTATTTCCCCAAAATTTTATCTAATCGACTGTAAATTTTGAAGTAAAAAATAGAAACGATTGGCTAATTTTTTGAAAAATAGCAATGGATAAGTGTTGTTTTATACGATATTGCTAATGATGTAACAATAGATATAACATTCTTTGCTAATTTCAAATATAAAATTTATTTCATAAAGAATAATATCGTCATTGTATATCCAATAATAGACGATATAGTGACTGTGTTTTTTAATGTCACTATTGATTCATTTAGTTGTAGTGAAATATATATATATATATATATATATGGCTTATCCAATGGGTCTCGTGCCCATTAGAGATGATATGAGCTCTTAATCTCAGCCGTTAGATCTTAATCCAATGATCAGTAACTTTAATAAGTTTCGTATTGCTATCAGTAACCGAACGCATAAGTAACTTTCGTACTGTCATCACTAACACTTTATATCAATAATATTGAACGTATAAGTAACTTTCGTATTATCATCAGTAACATTTTATATTAGTAATACTAAACGCATTAGTATCTTTCGTATTGCCATCAATAACTTTGAATCATTTGTAAGTAAAGAAAATAATTTAATCTGTAACTTTGGTTCGCACTTACTTGTAACTATATATAAGTTAGTAGAGATGTGATATTACTTATTGAAGATTCGATATATATATATATATATATATATATATATATATATATTACTTACTGAATCTTGTATTTTTATTATTGAACGATTGGAGATGAAGCGAAAACAAATTTATATTCACCTCCCAATATTTTTTCTCCTTAAGCTGTAATATCTTTTATATATATATATATATATCAATTCTTCTGTGACTCTTCCTAGAATAAAAAAATAAATTATTATATTAGTAAACCAGTATCCTCCCAAATTCACCAACGTTCTGAGCTCAGATCTACCAAGCCGAGCACGACTTTTGATCAAAATAATAAAAGTGCAGAGAATCTCAAGAAGATAAAAAATTAACTTGTTTATCTTTTAATATTGGTGTGTCGATAAAAAAACTATAATCATATATATATAATATTCGAAAGGTATAAATGCAATTACGTATAATTGACACAAAAAATGTATAATGTTTGATATTAGCGAATAAAAAAACTAGATGGATTTATTATTTCTTGATGTAAACGTGAACGAACAGTCCTTCAAAAACAATTAGAAGGTATAACAATTTTAATCGCAAGATATAATTTTGAGATTTGCAAAGGGATCGATACAGTCTATATAACACCTTAAACTTAGTCTCGCATCCAATGACCTCAAAGCATGAGATTGGATTATAAGTAGTGAAAACTACTGCTAAATAACATAGATTTAAGCACATTTTAGATAGTGTTAAATGAGGTCCAATTAAGGCCTAACTCAACAACAAGTTGTGCATTATTCCTCGTTGACGGCTCGAATTTAAGCTCGAGTCCATTAGACCCACTTGATTGGTAATCCGAAAAATAAAATATTATAACATGGTGGCAAATGGAAGGTCCATTTTGTCGTCTTTTGATCAAATGGCGAATGGTGACAGATGTACTGGATCCATTTCATTGCAATTGCCAACCCATTATCGTGCTTGTCCGTTGCTATCATTGTTGTCCATGGACCCATTCCTTCTATTGCCTCCTGTTTATCCACATCAATTATATTATTGGTAAATTAAAAAAAAGTCTCAACTATGTGTCATTTTTCAATTAAAATCCTCAATTTCAAAGTGTATCAAGGAGTGGCCTCATCTTACCTTTTTGTCTTTTATATAGACCTTTGTAACTGTATGCTTTCGCGGCTCTTGTATGTCGATGTTAAATATTAAAGTTGAAATTTCAAACCTTTATTTTTTACATTTGAAAATGTAACTCTTAATCGAGAATCAACGTACAATAGAGACCTTTTTTGCAATTTAGTATACACATTGTTCTGAAAGGTGTCAAAGCATCAACTTCAATTACTTTATTTCCGCATGTTTTCAAACAGTAACATATAATTAAGGTGCTACTTGTGTTTATAATGTCATTAATAGCTATCGAGTAGTTGTTGCGCTTGCAATTTGCATTTTTTTCTCTTTTTTTTTAAATTAACATGAGGAGTAAAATTCGAAAGAATGGGAAAGAGCTGAAAATCACATGACAGAGCAGAAATACCATTATTAAAAAAATAAAAGGGGAGTAAAATATAGCGGAGGATTGTGGAAAAATAGCGGGTGATGGAAAATAGATGGGGAGGGCCGAAAAGTACCATGCTTCTAAATAGCGTATGTTATTTTCTTTCTTCTATTTTTTCCCCTTTGTCCATTTTTGTTCTCCTTAGGGATTGTTTGGTTCGAGAATAAATAAGAATGAAGATGGAGAATAAAGAGAGTAAAGGTATATTCTCGGTTCGACTAGAAAAATAGGAATAATGAAAATAAGTTGGAATAAAGGTAGTTAAGATAGAATAAAGATATGAATAATGGTAGAGTAAGGTGAAAAAATAAGATGTGAATAGGAATAGTGGTACTCTTGAGAATCGTGCTGGATGGGGAATTGACATCTTTTCTAATACTTATTCTCCAAATGAATAGGACCTTGGTATTTTTACCTTATTTGTTTTATTTCCATCCTTATTATTTTTATATTCTCTTACTGATTTTTTTCTTTAGAAAGTGTTGAGTGGGATACTACTTGTTCTTTTTTACACACACACACACACACACACACACATATATATGTGTGTGTGGAAAAAGGGAGTATGCACGAAGGTGCATGTAATTTACATGCACCGGAGCTTATAAGTTCCACGTTTTTACTTTTTTGAAAAATATCATCATGTATATTCATCCCTATATCCATCCCATATGTCATTCCAATTTCGTCAGAAATAGAGACTCCTATGCCTTCCATCTAGAACGAATAAATTTAACGCTCTTAGAATTGCTATAATCGACCTGCTCTAGATGGAGGGCATAGGAGTCTATGTTTCTGACAGAATTGGAGTAGCATAATGGAGGAATATATAGATGAATATACATGGTGATATTCCCAAAAAAGTACAAAAATGTGGAAGATATAGGCCCCGTTGCATGTAAAATTACATGCACCTGGGTGCATGCTCCCTATATATGTATGTATTTATGTATATATTGGGTAAAATGGGGTTGTCTCTTTAGGAGAGTTAATTTGGCTCCCCACCACATTTTCTCTATTTTTTATTTTAAAAAAAAATTCGAGGATTTCTGTCACTATATTCCTATATTATGCCATTCAAATTTCGTACAAAACATAAACTTCTACGGCCTCCATCTAGATGGGTTCGATTTCGACAATTATGCGATCGTTAAAAAATGATTGTCTGGATGGAGGCTATAGGAATTTCTGTTTCGTATAAAACTTGAATGATATAATGTAAAAATATAATAATGAAATTTCATGGCTTCATTTTTCAAAAAAAGAAAAATAGAGAAAATAGAGCAGAGAAAACCAAGTTATACACACACACACACACTGAATGTAGGCGAAAAATCCAATTTATGTATGTATGTATGTATGTAAAGGTATAAGCACGGGATTGATCAAGATAGATTTGAATGAAAACGGAAAATCCATGTAGCCAACCCTACTTAATTATGGGAAAAGGCTTTGTTGTTGTTGTAATTACACCTTGACTACTGTAAACTTATTGATTTTTATACCGTAAGTCATGTGGGTTCTGTATTCTACTATGCTGTCAAATTGAACAGATCTCATCGGAATAAAAGCACATATCTACTTTTGATGGTAAACCATTACATGGATTGTCCTCCAGAATCTCGGTATAAAAATACCTCTAGTTTATATGTTTCTCAGCCATTGTTTGATTTCCTTCATTTGCTTCGTATAAAACACAAGATGCTTATGATATAATTTAATTAATGCGCAAAAAATAATGCAGATAATAGAACCCCATCCGACGGTTGTGGCTCGAAAGCTGCTCGATCGGAGGGAGTTCATAGGAACCGGGAAGCAATTCAACATCATCGCCACCGCGTGGATCCAGATGATGATCCACGACTGGATCGACCACCTCGAGGAGACCAACCAGGTGACAGTCTTATTTTTTTAGACGAATATAGACTATAGAGAGGATCGTCTGCCGCAGCAGACTCTGCCGTATATGTGTGGGTCGTTCGATTTCGATCGAGCAGTTCGCACGATTTCGCACACATGTCTACTGCAGAAGAGTCTGCTGCGGCAGCCTGGACAGTAGAGAATCCTCTCCCATATAGACTATGGTTCTAAGAATCTATGTATTTGATCTGAAATTCAGATGGAGATAACTGCTCCAGCAGAAGTGGAAAGTCGATGCCCTCTCAAGTCCTTCAGATTCTACAAGACCAAGGAGGAGCCCACCGCCGCAAATGGCATCGACATCGGCCACACCAACATCAGGACGTCTTGGTGGTATGTACCCGTATCTATACACGTATATCTACACATTCATGTACATATTACGGGGGACAGTATCTGCTTTTCTGTACAATTTGGGCAGTAATTAAGTTCTAAGTCCACGTAAAACCATGCAGGGATGCGAGCGTGATATATGGCCCCAACAAGAGGGTTGGGAACAACCTGAGGACGTACACGGACGGCAAGCTCGTGATCGGAGACGACAACCTCCTCGCCCACACCGACGAGGGGATCGCCTTGTCCGGCGACATCAGGAACAGCTGGGCAGGCGTCTCCACCTTACAAGCCCTCTTCGTCCTCGAGCACAATGCTGTCTGCGACACCCTCAAGGTATTCCTCAAGAAAAAATTAAACGAATAACTGTTGTTATATGATTTATCATTAATAGTATTGAACAAATATGCTACTTTGTATGAATTTCGAAATATAATATCGTGACAATTAATAGATAGATTATATTGCATTAATGCACAAAATAACTGTACTTAATATGGTGATCAATGTAGAGGGAGTATCCGGATCTGGACGACGAGCAGCTATACAAGTACGCAAGGCTGGTGACGTCGGCAGTGATCGCGAAGATCCACACGATCGATTGGACCGTCGAGCTCCTCAAGACGGACACTCTACGTGCTGGCATGCGCGCCAATTGGTAATTGAAATTGAATCTGAAGTTAATTGAACAGCCTGAGTTTCCTCTTAGCAAATAATAATAACAGATTGAACCTTCCTAATGGTCTAGTGACAGAAGCAGTGGCTCCCACTAAAAAAGATCATAATTTAAACCTCGCTCCAATTCCAACCTCGCTAATACTAAATAATAATAATAATAACATATCTTTACGTGAAAAATAAAAAATAAAGTAAAATATATATAATTGTGATGTTTGCAGGTATGGGCTACTGGGGAAGGGATTCAAGGACATATTCGGGCACGTGGGAGGGAAGACCCTCGGGCCCATCTTGGGCGGGCTCGTGGGCCTCAAGGAGCCCAATAACTTCGGCGTCCCCTATTCTCTCACCGAGGAGTTCGTCTCTGTGTATAGGATGCACTCCCTCCTCCCGGACGCGATCCAGGTCAGGAACATCAACGTGCCCGCCGCCGGCCCCAACAAGTCCCCTCAGCTCCTCAAAGAGTACGCACCTTGAAACCATCATCGCTACAAGAAAGCAGAGCTACAATGGTTAATAATTTGAGAATTCGTTGCTATATCTTCCGATGTTAAAGTTATAACACAACTTCTTCAATCGCAGGGTAAAGATGGAGGAGCTTATTGGGTTGGAAGGAGAGAAGACCTTGTCGGAGTTAGGGTTCGAGAGGCAGATGGTGTCCATGGGTCATCAAGCCTGTGGGGCACTGGAGTTGTGGAACTACCCCTTGTTCCTCAGGGATCTCGTCGCCCAGAATGTCGATGGAACCGAGAGATCCGACCACGTGGATCTTCCTTCGCTTGAAAGTAATAGCATCACTCTAAGTTTAGGATCGATAATCGAATCGAACTGTAACAAACGAACCTTCTTTTCGATACTTAAGTTACTAAAAGAGATTTCAAGTTGGTTTCCAATTCATTTAAAATCGTGCAAACTCTTTTCAAACTAATATTAGAGAACAGAAAATAACGGAATACAAACATGTTTAGTTCGATTGACAGTTTATGCATATCCTTTTGTGGAAAGAAATTTAAGTTTACATAATTTTCATGTAGTTTATCGAGACAGAGAGAGGCAGAATGCGCGATACAACCAATTTCGTAGGAGCCTGCTCATGATCCCCATCTCCAAGTGGGAGGACCTCACGGACAACAAGGAAGCGATCGCGACGTTGAGAGAGCTCTACGGAGACGACGTGGAGAAGCTAGACCTCCTCGTTGGCCTCATGGCAGAGAAGAAGATCAAGGGGTTCGCCATAAGTGAGACCGCGTTTTTCATCTTCGTCATCATGGCATCCAGGTAACAAAACATCACGTCACAACAACAAAATGAGTCTATAGAAACGATGTGATCTGATACAAAGACATGTGTGGTTTATTTTGCAGGAGGTTGCACGCCGACCGGTTCTTCACGAGCAACTACAACAAGGAGACGTACACGAAGAAGGGGCTTGAGTGGGTCAACAAGACGGAGAGCTTGAAGGACGTGCTCGATCGCCATTTCCCCGAGATGACGAAGAAGTGGCTCAACGCTAGCAGCGCCTTCTCGGTGTGGGACGCGCCCGCAAACTCCTTCAATCCAATCCCTCTCTACCTCCGCATTCCTTAGAGCACTGGAGCTTTTGTTTGTGTATGCATTTGGTTAGATATCTTCATGTCAGTGTGATCAATAAGAATTAGTAAGTGGTGTGTTCTTGAGTGCCATCACTAGCAAATAAGTTTTGCCCATCTGACCTTTGTTGGGCAGGATTTATATATATCCTTTTTGTGGGACTACTATTGTTATATATGGTGATATGAATTTGCAGTAGAATATTTCTTTTGTGGTTATTGGTTTTGTTTCTCTTAATTTATGAAATATGACTTTTTTTGGTTGATTAATTAAAAGTAACATGATGAAGACCCAGTAGCCCACTTGATCACCATGTCATATTTAATTAAAATAGAAATTCAAAAAAATATGAAAACCATGATTTTCGATCATCGGATAGAGGAAGGGAAAAGAGATATTTTTGTCGTTTGTGGAGATTTTTTTATCTTTGATACTTTAATTTCAAAAACGAATATGGAATATTGTATTTGGTAATCATATGCAGTTCTTATCCGTTGACTTTTTATTTTTACTCATTGCTAAATTAGCGACGATTAATTAAAAAATTATGAAAAGTCAACGGTAAGATCCGTCACACAAATCTCTAGCAATAAATAAATGCATTATTCAATGCGAATTATATGATTTTGTTACAAAAACAATACTTGCTATAAGATTAATTACCATCGAAAAATATGTAATATTCAAATTTATCACATATCAATTTTGTTATAGCACGAACTATTGTATGATATAATCAAAAAATGGGATTGAGAATGGAGAAGTAGAATGATCGAAAGAAGATGCCTCCAACATGTAATAAACAACATTATCATCAAATACCAAGTAAAAGAATTCATCAAACCGTATGTGACGTCTTGGGCTTAAATCTAAGCCACTATCGAGAATGTTGACCTGGACAACTTGTCTCCTATTTGTTTTGTAGGAGCGACTCCGCCATTTGGGCAGTACATTCCACTATCATATGGATCTTGTCTTGATACACAAGTAATGTCTTAGACCTAGACCCGTGCAGTTATTTGGGAAACTTACCATTGTCATATTTCTAAATTCATGCCCAATTGACCATGTCGACCTACCAAAAATGCTTATGATCAAGTTGTTAACTAGTAATTCTTGAACTTACAAATCACTCTTGCTTTTTGAGGAGTAGATGTAAGATATTTTCATCACTATATCCCTTTAATATGTCATTTCAATTTTGTCAAAAATAGAGACTCATATTCCTTCCATGCAGAATATGTAATTTTAACGATCTTAGAATTAATGTAATCGACATGTTCTAGATGAATGGCATATTAGTCTCTATTTTTGACGAAATTGGAATGACATATTAAAGGATATAGTGATGAAAATACATGATTTAATTTTTTGAAAAAAATATATAAAAAAGCAGGAAAATTGGGCAGGGGCAGCCCCGTTGAACCCTTAAATGATTATGGCAACATAATTTTGGCTTATGCTAATTTAAGTATTATTCAGTGGTTTGTTGTTATTGCATTCTATGGTTGAGGGACGATTTACCCATTCCTCTATATAAATCTACTCAGCCTCCCCACCCCTCACACACACCTCCCCATCCACCCATTGTTGAGTTGTTGTTTTCAGAGAAGATAGCTCTAATCTCCAATAAAAGAGATTAGAGAGATTGGGCCCCCATGTTTTTCTCTCACAGAAAGGTTCTCCATGCATGATATCAAAGCCTCGTTATGGGCTCTATGTTAAGCGTGTGCTGCGTTGAAGCTATGTGAGATATTGGGCATTCACCCAGATCGAAAGCCCTAGGATTGGAAGAACCCATCTTGCTAAATCGTTTGTTTGGTGGATTTTGCGTAGTGCATGTCCTATGCTTGGTGTCCTAGGTTTGGTGTTCCCATGTTGTCATTGCATGGAAGGGAAGCTAGGGCGATAAGGTTGGAGCTATAAAGATTTCTTCTTTATTATTCCTCCAGTCAACCGTCTCTCTACGGTTGGATTGGAGTTGTTGCTATGTTCTGGATAGCAGCCTTGTGGTTCATTCCTTGGATGGAGGCTACTACAGGTCACCTCTTTCATATTGGATCTTACTCCCATCCATGTGGAACTTTTGGGCTGAACAATCGTGTATCTATTGAGGGCTATTGAGCCCCTTCGACAGGGCTTGCTGGATTATTGTTATTGCTCATCGAGAGTTGTTGTACGTGTGAGTCTTGGTATCTTCCACCTTCCTTGGAAATACGTAGTTGCCTCTGTTGCTCGAACTGGTTGTTGCGATTTAGGATTGCGACTTGGAGCTGGTGGTTGCTACTAGAAGGTGGTTGCCAAGCATACTCAAGGTGTTCGACGAAATGCTTCAGTGAACACCAATGTCTAACACACTGATGTTTTGACTCAGAAGGGTATCTGTTGGTTATTGGTGAAGAAATCTCGTGGGGGCTTTCTCGGTTGTGAAGAAGAAAGGGAGCAGTTTCCATTTGAAGTTTTTGCACATATGGCCTTTCTGCACTGAGGTTTGCACTACTTTTCTATTCTTCTTTGATCCGTGTATAGCGGAGTAGTTCTTTTGTTGTCAGATATCCGTGTGTGATGGATTTTGTTACTTGTGTGGTTATGCTTATGTGTTCTACTTTTGCAGTTCAACTGGTACTATCTAGGAGTTACAATTATTCTTAAAGAGACTTGTCTTGAGTTTGCCTATGTGTATTTTGAATATATACGTTTAGTTACAAATATGAGGAGAACGGATAATACATATCTTGCCAACCCTGAGTGGATTGTTGATATTAGGGCATCCGACCATATCACAGGTGACCTTAAAATGTTTCATGAAGAGAAAGTAACTATTGCATATGGGTTTCCTACTACCATTGATGTAAAGGAGATTATTTTTGTGTAGATCTTCCTAATTTCCCTATAAATCTTCTGTTTGTTAGTAAAATCACCAAAGTAATGAACTATAGGTTGATTTTTAACCAAAAAATCACGTGTTCTGGATATTTGGAGATATGAAAGAAGACTGGAATTGGTTTGACTGACGTTGACCTATATCATCTTACAACTCAAATCAATCAGGCCCTTACTTCTGCGATAAACGTTCGACTTTTGAAGGAAAACATTATATTAGTACAAAAGTGGCATGAATGCCTTGCTCATATCAATGTTTCTTTAGTATGAAAGTTGATGCATGAGATTTTTTCTGGATTGTTTGGGGTTGCTTTGCAATGTGCGGTTTGCTAATTTGCAAAGCAAAAACGGTGCATGTTCCCTATCTTGACTAGTAAATATTCTTATGCTTTGAGCTTGATGATTGGTCCGGACAAACTATTATTTTTATTATTGAAGAATAGGAGTGAATATCCTATTATTAGTTAGTCCATTGCCTGTGTCGAATAATAACATAATTCCAAGACTAAAAAAATTCATTCATATAATGCTAGAGAATATTTGGATCATTTTATTGAAAGAACTCTTGCTGGATAAAGGGATTCTTTATGAAACCTTGAATGCATATAGTCCTTAACAAAAGGAGGTTGCAGTAAAGAAGAATAAGCACGTTATGGAGAGTACTCAAGCTCTTCTCTTTTAACGAAACATTCCCAAGAAACTTTTTGGGAGAGGCAGTGCTTACTAGTGCTTACTTGATGAATAGAGTGTCATCGCAAGTTCTTAATGGTGAGCGTCAAAAAAACAAGTTCTTAATGGTGAATCTCAGTTTACGCATGTGATACGAGTCAAACACCTTTTATATATCATGACTCGTGTTTTTGGGTGTGTTTTATTTCTTTGTGCCAATGATATTGGAGTAAAGAGGTTAGATGATTATGCTAATAAAGGCTTCTTCCTTGGTTACTCTACAACACAAAAACGCTACTTTTGATTCGGTACCATCTCTGGTCGCATTTTAGTCACTAAGGGTGTAACCTTTCTTGAAAATGAAGCCTTCTTTCCGACCGTTCCTCTTCAGGGAAGACTAGACGTGAAGAGGGATTCCATGGCCTTCAGTTCTTGGATGATGATGATTACAATGTTACTTTTCGGGAGGAGATTAAACCTAATGATGACACATGTATTGACAGAGAAGTTGCAGAAACTAACATCAATCCTCCATAATCATGCTCAAATAACCTAAATATGAAAATATCATGTAGTACTATTCTATTACCTTGTTGAGACTAATAATGATTTACAGGATATAGAGAATAAGCATATGATAGCATTGCACAAAGGAATGGTAAGAGTACCATCAAACCTCCAACCAAATATATGGGATGCACTCAGTGCCCTATTGAACGTCACATTTCTTAATCTAACTGAGTGCATACTATAAATGCTTCATTACCTCCCGAGAAACTCATTTGGTCTTCAAAAGTATTATTGAAGCCAAAGACGATACAAATGAGAAAATAGTATGAAGGAAGAAATGGACGCACTGATGAAAAATGATACTTGGGATGTTGTTAATGCTTCTAAGGATCCTCATTTGGTGAGCTCTTGGATTCATGACTCATCTTATAACTACAATATATACTCAAAAATATAGAATTGATCTCGATACCTCCTGGTATTATCTTTGTTTGTCTCCTGTCCGCGTGTCGCCTGTAAGTTCTCTTTAATTTCTTAATAAATCGGGGCGAGCACCATCGAGTGTGTCCCCCTTTTTGAGCATAAAAAAAATATAGAATTGACTCTCTTGAGACTTTTTCCCCTATGACCAATACAAATGGCATGTATGTGAAAATTCTTTCTTGAGCTATGATCTTAAAGAAGTCTACATAAAAATGGCATGGGTTTGAAAAAGAGGATAAATGCTGCAAATTAAAAATGGCATTATGTAGAGAGCTTGTTGTTAATCTCCTCTATGTGAGCATCACTAGATGGGATATCTCCTATGTTGTTAGAAAAGTCAAGCATTTCTTGGAGCAGCAACGACGTGTCTATAAGGATGCAATCACAACGATCCTTAGGCACCCAAATTCCTCATTGGACGTGATCGCTCTTCAGTAAGGGGCATCCATTTCCATATCCGACTGTGTAGAAGCAGACTACGCTAGTTGTCTTAAGGATAAAAGTTCAATCTCTTGGGAAGAGCAATGAACAGACAATGGTACCTGGATTGAGCGTTGAATCCAAGTACAAGACCATGACTCAGGTCAGCACTAAGATGATGTGTGTCAAGTTGGTTGTCAAGTTGGTCCTCACTGATGTAACTATGGAAATGCCTGTCTTTGTGCAGTGTTCTTGTGTGGAAACTAAGCAACATTGTTTATGTCCAACAATCCTACATCTCATGAGAGGAAAAGACACATTGAGGTCGCTTGTCATTACATGAGGACGTGATCCAAAAAGATTTCATTTCTACTTCCCACATCATTTCCGTAAAGCATACCACTAACATATTAATTAAAGCACTTGCTACAGGTCCATTTCAGAAGTGTACATCTAAGATGAGTGTGATACACATCTGGTTTCCATCTTATTTTGATCCAAAAGTCAAATTCAAATTCAGTTCATTTTATTTTGATCAGTTTTTTTTTAATTTTTATCAAACGAATCATAACCGAATTCGAATTATTCAGTTAAGTTAGGACCCCTAGTTGCAATTTACAATATTATCTCTGTTACATTTCAATTCATGCTTTCGATATCCCTGTACATCTAATGTCGATGGTCAAAACGGTACAGTTCGAAGTTGGGCTTCAATTGGCAATTGCATCCATAGACCTGATTAAATTAGCCAAGTGATCAGTGGCTTAAAGAGTCTACCTACACATTTATACTTCATTTGTGTCGATGTGCAGTCTGACCTACATCTGAGGTTTTTTGTGGAATTACAATGAGTGTATTCATTTATCTCTACTGGGTCATTGACGATAAAATAAAGACTATTTTAGGTTCTGCATTCATGTTGATCCCTTGAAAGGTAATACGGTGGATCAAGATCCAATCATTCAAATACAATGCAGTAGCTTTTTGGATATTCAAAAATTCACTCGTCTTTATTGCTGGATCAAGATCCAATCATTTAATCAAGTGTAATTATATATTTATAATACACTCTACTCATTCGACGCATTGTGGTAATTTCATCAATTTCTGCTTTTGGTTATGTTCAAATGTGGTTGATGTTTTTTTGTTATTTTATAATAAGTACATGCGAATTTTATGAATAGGGATAAACTATAGCAAATACATTTTCAAAGATAAATTATAACTTCACAATTAAAACGATATATTTTGTAAAAAAATGATAGAAGTGTGAAATTTTAAAAGATCTGTGTAAAGATTGCACAACCGCTAAAAAGATCTTCATGCATATCATCTGCCGATCATTTGAAGTTGAAACTTGAGTGTGAAGTACGTCTCTAGTTCTGCCTTTGAGTAACCTTCAAGTCATATAAGATGATAGGGAATTTTACATTTGTATTCTTTCAAACTTTGCCAATAATACTTGTATCCCTACCTATTTCATAATTATACGATTTCTACAAAACATTTGTATTTATATGTGTACCCTTGTCATTAAGCTAAATGATTGAAATTGTTAGAGATAATGTCTAAAGCCTTAAATGCAATGAATATTTTTTTATAATTTAAATTAAGTCCTCAAAATATAATACATTTCTTTATTGTCCTTTCACTCTTCATGATCTTCATCTCCTCCTTGATTAATACCTACATCGATCACCTCCATCTTCCCCGACCCCATCGATCACTTTCCACATTATACCTCCTCGCAACCTACTACTACTTCTCGCACCATGCTTCTCCTTGCATGTTTCGTAGACCAAACACCCTCGCCTCCCTGGCCTATGTCTTCCTTAATATGTCCTCTCTACCCAACAAATTGTAAAGATCATATTCCACAGATTGAGCAAAGATGATGTAGAGAAATAGAGATTGACGATTCTTTTATCTACCTAGACAGCGGTGATCAAGAGGGAGAAGCCCTAACATAAGGCATATGGGTTCTTCAAGACAATATCTATGAGGAGGAGACGACACAGAGCAACAAGGATAGTATTGCCTCCAAGCAATGCATTACTAGCTCTCCAAAGCACCTCCGGCGGGATTGATCTCCCTTAAGCAGCTTTAGTGGGATCCTTCATTGCACTCTCCCCTCAAGCATGCTCCTGTATATGTGGTATTCCCCCACCACAACACTTCCCTCATGCAATCCCGATCTCCTCAGGCGGTGATCTCCTCAAGAACAATCGCAAGAAGAAGTCCCATTGAGGGTGGTGTGAGATGGAGTTCTCGATGGGGAACCCTAAATAGCCATTGGTTCATTTTTATTTTTATTTCCTCTCTTTGATAATTATAACGACCCAATATGGGCCTAGATCTAGGAAGTAAAAAAATGAAAAAGGGGCTCAAAAAAGAAAAAGAAAGTTGTCAAAGAAAAAACAACTCAAAAAAGGATAGGGCTAATGAAAAGGTGTAACGTCCCGGGCTTAGGTCCCCGGTCCGTTATCAAGGAAAACTGACCCTGACAACTTGTTGGGTTCGGACACAGATGGACCCGTTGACAACCACCCAAAATGCTTAAGCCCAAGTTGACAAGTAGTAATCCCCATCACTTATAAACCACACCCACACTTTGTGAGTTTTAAGTATGGCACTATGTTTGGGGTTGGGGTGTTACAAAATGTGAAAAAAGAAGATGAGATTGAAAAATGGATGATTGGAAGAAGGGAAGAAGAAGAGAAGGATATTGTTGACCCTCCAACTTCATTTGTTCTCCCATCTTGGTCGAGTACAATCATTTTTGGACAAATATGGAAGAAAATGGGTAGTAGACGTTTCGGGTTCTATCATTGGACGATGCACTCTACATTAGAGTGATCCATTTGCCTAGAGTTCTCCATAGAGAGACTAATTAGAGGCTCCATCCTCAAGTGATTGTGAACTGCAGTAAGAGACCTCTTGATGTTCCTATGAGAGAATCGGCTTTGAAATCCCTATAATGTGACTTATTTCTTAGATCTATTGTCTACGTATGGATATTTCTCATAGTTTTCTCTGTTCGGCCCTTAGGGCCTGTTTGGTTGCAGGGTTGGCCCAACCCTGGTTACTATTCACAAGGGTACTTCCTCCTCACAGATTACTATTCACCCAGCCCAACCCAACCCTTAGAGAGATGGAGCAACCTTTAGCCTTCCAAATGTTACCGCCCAGAGTACTCTATAAAGGAGACAAATTGCAATGGCAATGCCTTTGATTGATGCAGATACTGAACATATGAGCCAATTGTCGACCCATAGTTCTCAAAGGATCAACATTCACATTCAAGCCCTCTAGTTCCTCCAGACTAGCATGACATTAGTAGCAACGTTGCCAGCAACAATTTGTAGAATATGCATTGAGTCAAGATTGTCTGTACTGTCATGTATTCAATGTGTGAATGAGTTTTTGTTCTATTTGTTCAAGCTGAGAATTCCATGCTTCGGCTTAAGGAGGAGCATTGAGGGAATTGTGAATGGAACACATAAGTATGCAGTTGTTTAGTCTCACATCGTGGAGTGCTGGGACTTGGTCGCATTAGGGGGCTATATAAAGAGCTCCACACTTTTTATACTCATTGAGAGAAACACAATGAAATATTCATCCTTGTGAGGATGCTTTCTTGGTTTCAGCCCGCTCCTTAGAGAATGTGCTTCCTTGTAAAACCACAATGTTCTTCATTATTACCTATTTGTTTCTACATTATGTTTTCATATGTTGGAAAAAAGGTTCAAAAAAGACAATTTTATGTAACAAATATTTTTAAGGGTTTTTATCAGTTGTGCCCCTCTGAGATATCACAATTTCAGTTACACCCCTATCTTTTTGGTAATATCAGTCGTGCCCCTCAATTTTTTCTCTGTTATCACTTGTGCCCTTCCGTCAGATTGACCGTTAAAAAATTAAAATAACCATGATTTATTCAAACCATGGTGTGGTTAAGAAGGGTATTATGGTCAGAATAAAATCAGGGGTCGATCTGGGGAGGATGGAGCAGAGCATGGTGCTGGAGAGGTTGGGCCGGGGAGCGTGTGCCATCCACTCCTCCACGTACGGCTTGAATTACCATGCGTCCAGTTCCAACTCTGTCTTCTACTGCTGCAACCAAAGGATCATAGACATCCTCGGAACCAGGACACAATCGGTACATCCAGTTGTCGAGCGCGGTGCATATCCTCCTTCCGAGCCGCCAGCCACTGCAGCTCAGTGGGGTCGCAGGACCAGCACCGTACCTCTGCAATGCTCATGGTTCATCCCCTCGATTCTCCTCAGAACAAAATTCGGAGGCGGTTATTTCCCTTCCTCTTGCAAGACCACCTTCCACCTGCACCCCATGTGCTCCTGTCGGAGCATGGGGTTGTCGGCCTTGTTCGAAGGTGGCGCAAGACCGGGGGGGGTGCAAGGGGAGGTGCGGGGAAGGGGAGGGGGAGGCCCAGGGGGCGGGACGACGGGGAGCAGGGGGAGGCCCAGGGGGCGGGGCGGCGGGGAGCAAAGGGAGCCGCGGGGCAGGGGAGGGGGAGGCCCAGGGGGCGGGGGCGGTGGGGAGCAGGAGGGCATGGAGGAGCCGGGGCGGGGGTGCGAGGGGCGGGGAGGAGCTTGGGGCGGAGGGATGGGCAGAGGATGGAGGAGGAAGAAAGAGAAGGGGGAGGAAGAAGGAGAAGAGTTGGACATTTCAGTCCATTTTTTTCAATTAATTCCGCTTGTGTCCTTGAAGTTAACGTCCGTTTGTATTAGAGATGGATGGAAACTAACCCGAAGGACACAAGTGATAGAATGTGAAGAAGTGAGGAGCACAACCGATATTATCAAAAAGATAGGGGCATAACTGAAATTGCGATATCTCAGAGGTGCACAACTGATAAAAACCCTATTTTTAATTAATCCAATCAAGAAGTGTAGAGTGACACAGGTCCCTTTACATCCTGACCCCAAATACCAAAAAATCAGCATTCATCTTCAGTCTTCAAGACACTGAAAAAATACACCTGCTGATCGTAAAATTATACATGAAAAGGTGTGTAAAAATAACAAAGTACTAAATCAATTACTTAGAAACGTGTGTGTGTGTATGCAACAGATTTCGTTACACCATTACCATACTTTCTAAAAAGGTTTTCATTTTGTCAACAATAAATGTTGCCACCTATTTGATTGGTAGCGCACACGCGCACACACAGACACTCATGCGTGGAAACTTTCAAATGTGTTGGAGCATTCTCGAGTTAGGAAGAGCACGTATCCGAGGCAGGGGTTACAATCAGACTAGATGCTTACTGCCTTTCCCTTTGCTGCAGTGTTCCTCGCCTGATACCCTTGTAACTATACTTCAGAAATTATTATATGCTAGTAACATAACGTGTATATTATAAGACATTACAAATACGTATAATTAATAAAATATAATAGATTAGAACACATATCATAGTAGGACTTATGTTTATAGCTAACAGAGATAATGCATGCATGTGTTATTTATAACTAAAAATCCAACGTTTTTTTTGGAAAACTAAGCTAATGTATTTTACCATTTCTATGTTATATTTTTCATTGTATACGTGTATCCAATACAATATTGTATATGGTCTACATATCACTCCTGTTTATTACATTTTTATCATAAAAAATATGATACTTTTTAATTCTTAAGCTATCATTTTTTATTTTGTTATTTAACAATGAAAGTTATGGGAAAAGAAACGAATTACATTGAATTTATTTATGTCCTGATATGTTGTTAGTTTTAGTGAGTGATGTTGTACATTTTTAATACAAATATATAATTATCATCTAATTACATCATGTTGTCGATTTTTTCGTCGTCTCCATGGGTGGTTTACTAGCTCGTCATCTTGCTAGACATTGCCTTAAAATCTTTTATTAGTAATAATGTGCCTATCAATAATTATTGTCCAATTGTTCTTCAAGTGTTGGGAAGTTGTACTTCGACAATCTTTCATGCTGGCCTTATTTGTTTTCTTCATGTCCTAATTTCAATTGTTTGATCAGGCTTTCTACAGTCAGAGTTTTTTCTCTTCTGTAATGGTCTTGGACTTACAGTTGCAACATTAATCTCACTAATAGCAAGGTCAGTTATAGTTTGGGCAGCTATCAGTTGGATGCTGTAGAACCTATATAAAAATAAAGTAGGATTGGATTAAATCAAACTGCTATGAGCTGTTAAAACTGATTAATTAGGGCCTGGCTCAGCAACCTACTGAACGGGCTAGTCTAACTCGATATAAATGATACTGCTTAAACATGTGCATGATATTATTTGGACAACGTTCTACCATATTGTCATTCAACATATTGAGATGCCTTTCATGATTTAATTTACATTTTTTTTCACAAGAAATGAAGGCAATTGGATTCTAGTAATGATGGAAACCGGGTAACAGGTATATGTCCCCCGTGGTGTTGCTGTTTAGTTTATAATTGAAGATAGGGATTTTTACATCCATAATCCTGAGTGATTTTGTAATAACATTCATAATCCTGCATAATCGCGAATTACATGAGAAACCTCGGATAGTCACTCCGTCTCACACTCATAACCCTCCGTTAGTTTAATATATTACTCACACATATGAGTGAGTTAATCTAACAAATCTAAGATCCAACGGTTAGGATTAGCCAAAATAAAAAAAGAAAGGGAAAAAATAAGGCTTGCAGGAGGGTTATAGGCACATGATTCTTGCTGGCGGATGTGGGGATGGTGGGAGATGAGAAGGTGGAGGCAGGCTTGCAGACGACGGTTGGGATTCTTGCTAGTTGATGTGGACGGTGGAAGGACAACTCCGTTGCAGGTCGGTGGGGGGAGGGGGGCTTGCTGGCGGAGGCAGGCAGGGGCTCGTGGGTGCAGGCGGGTGGGGGGAGGCAGGACAGGGGCTCGTGGGTGCAGGCTAGCAGGGCACAAACCGCCCGGGGGGGGAGGAGTTGAAGAGGTGTTCGGCAGGGGAAGGATCGTCGGGGGGCTTCGATCAAGCGGCGTGCAGACCCGCAGGGTGGATTCGAATTTGAGCAGGGGAGAGCCGACGGGGGTGGTTGCAGAGGTGCTCGGCAAGGGAAGGATCAACGGGGGGGGGGGGGCTTCGATCGGCGGTAGGGGAGGGGGGTGCCGATGCATGGCCTGGAGAAGGAGGTGGTGCTCGTCAAGGGGGAGAGGGGGATGACATGTTTTGCAAATAAGAATGAACATCAGTTGCATTTTTGTCTTTTTCAACGGAAACCGTCAAATATAATGGTTTGGGAACATAACGTAGAGTTGTCATGTAAGAGTTAAGCATTACTCGGGGTTTCTCATGTAATTCGTGATTATGTAGGGGTATGAATGTTATTGCAAAATTACTCAGGGTTATGTGCGTAAAAATCCCTTCAAGATATTAGTAGATTATATCTAAATTACCTACGTATATTTCTAAAAAACTAGGTTAACTCCATTGTCAGTGTCATCATAGGAACTGATCACCCTCTTTTCTTTGGGATTGTTATAAGGATGCTCATTGTAATTTATTCCAATACTTTTGATATCTGAACATGATGTTTTGCAACCTATGCAGGCAATGGCTTTGATGCCATGGCAAGAGTTGCTGTCGCGGCAGACCATCATGGGATCATATGCAATCATCATGTTCTCCGGATAATCAGACACTGGTTCAAGGCAGATCACGATCCTTTCTATGACCCTGTAAATGACTACGTGATCCTTCCAACTGCATTTGACATTGAATCCCACTGCAAAGAACACATGCGGCAGACGGCTTTTAACGAGTGGGAAGTCATATCTCATGATGAATACTCCAACAAGGGCCATGAATTGACGACCGAGGACGAGAAAGATTTAGTCGTTGGTGCTGCATTATCTGCATCTTTGATGGCAACCAACTCTGGCCTTTCTAATGGATCTGCATCTGTAGCCATGGGATCCGAAGCTGTCAGGGTCGCATGAAGGCTTCGACATAGGTGCCTGAATCCGATTGCCCCTGGATTAGGGATGATGTAGAAACTGCAAAATGTAAATAGATCTAATATACATTACATTTATAAATGTATCTATTGTCGAATATATTTTGTAGTAAAAGCTCAGTAAAGCTGATGTACATAATTCAACAAGTATAATTATACCTGTTGAGAATGCTCTGTTAGCACAACCGTTGCAAGTTTCTCATATAAATTTCCACCAGCAATCAACATAACATGGATAGCAATAAATAAAATGCTGAAGTGGGCATAAATGAAGGTGAAGATGGCATACAATGCATGATGGTAACATTCAAGTACATATTCGATAAAGTGCTTGCAGCTACTCACCATTTTATCTTTTCTTTGAGTTTTCAGATCTCAGATTTGAACCCGTTAGATGAGACATTGCAAGTTTGTAACTGGTCGGTAGTCACATACTTTGGAATTTTATTCACTGTCATACAAATGACATCACAGTTCATCGGTCGAAACACTCTCCCACTTTTTTGACTTAGGAATAACCAATGTAGTTTTCATAAGCATTCTTCACACTTCTGTGTGAAGTTGGCATCTCCTACTTTAGATAGGAAAAGCTGTTGACAAGTTGAGACATGACAAGTTGAGAAACAGAACATATTCTCTTTCTTTTTTCACTTCAAATTATTCTTCATCACTTCCAAGATGGACAATGCCTCGAATGCCTTTTTATCATGAAGAACAACATTAGGCACTGGTTAGATTCAATACTTTTGCTTTTCGTAACTGTGCATTGTTTGCTTTCCTTAGTGTATGTCAATCAGTAAAGTTGTTCCAATTCAGGTGTGAGCTATATATGCTAAGGTTGGAGGTTTGAATAGTGATTATACCCATTTTCGAGAAGATCAAGTTCTCGGAGCTGTGAAGATGGGTGGTGCTGCATCTTCGGAATCGCAGAGTCAGATCATTGCGAAAGGAAATACTGAAGAGCATGTAAGAGACACCAAGGAGAAATCCAGAAAATCAGAAGCTGAGGCAACGAAGGAGAATCAGAGGAAAAAGCCCCATAATTGTGATGCCATCATAAGAGAGGCAGAGATCTTTGAAGACAATCAGCATGACCTATATTCTGGAATTTTCTTGAAGAACAGGAGCCAGGTATGCACCTTTTATTATCGCATACTGTCTACCACAGTTATCAAAAGGGTTCTCAAGCTCATATAGGATCATAAGTATGCATATTTTTCAGCAGGAAATTCTTGTTCTTGGCTAAATTCAGTGGCCAATGGTCTTGACTCAGGAACAAGTAACTGACTTCAAAATCATCGTTCTTTGTTGTTTCTTGCTAATTCCTTTTTTTGGTGTTTGAGGTATTGTTTTGCAGTTTTCTTCATCCTTGTACATAAATTTGGATTATTGCACAGATAGATGCTGTCTCAATCCTAATCTTGATCAAAATTTAGAGATTATACCATTGGTTTCTGTGGATTCTGTAACTTCCAGTTAGTTGTATTTGTCAGGGCAATGGCTTTGTCTGGGGGATCGTATTTATAGGTCTCTTTTTTATAATTATTTTCTCGGCTTCGTCACTTAGGCTATTTACAACTACGCACTATACGCTACTGATTATCAGACATTGTTGGGTGTCCTTGTATCTGCAGAAATATTGGGTTGATGTGGAGTCTGGCTGCAACTGCTTTGCAATATATGCGAGGGGTTTGTCGATCACATGGAGCGAAGATCCACAGTATTGGCACTGGTTTCAAATGAAAGAAACAAGGTAAGGCCTCAAGTCGTAAAAGAAAAAATTAAATCGAACATTTTACAACATCCAAAAGAGATGTTTGGCTGTCTTTTATTGAAAATACAAGAGGTAACATTTATCTTATTGTTTCTTTCGGTGAGGTGAACATCGAGGTCGCATCGCTACTGAACGTTTGCTGGCTAGAGGTGCATGGCACATTCAAGAAGGCTTATCTCACACCCAACTCAGCCTATGAAATCGTCTTTGTGATGATGCTCAAGGATCCTGCATATGGTTGGGAGGTTCCAGTCAATCTCCGGCTCGTGAGCTCAGAGAACAGCACACAAGAACACAAGGAGCTTCTTCTGGAGAAGCCAAGGGGAAGATGGATCGAGCTTGCCGTGGGCCACTTTGTTGTTTCGACTTCTGATGCTGCTTCGACCGATGAGATTGAGTTCTCGATATTTGAATACGAAGGTGGCCTGTGGAAGAGGGGGCTCGTGGTGAAGGGTGCCATTATCAGGCCAAAGAAGTGAACTGAATGTGGCAAGATATTCATCGCTCTATCTATGTTTTTGGTGAGATTTTGGTGCAAGTTGATGGTAGTATTGACTAAGTTTGGATTTACTTGTTCTGAAGCAGATCATGAATGGATCTGTTGTGGTTGCTTGTTGAGTTTTGTATTCCTGAAGTGTTGGATGCACATTAGATGCTAAACACTCTTGAATAAAGATATGAGGCAAGTTCAATGTCCTCGGTGAATCGCATGAAGAACGTACAAATAACTATAAGCACGACATTTAACAAAACATGTGGCCAACCATTAAAAATATACCGAACATGCACCGAATGAGATAATGACTTTAAACGTGGAAATCTAATCGGATGAAAACCACGACCCAATTGGCATTTCATGATCGACCTAATCGACCAATACATTTAGAGTGGGCAATCTAACATTATTATGAGATACTTTGGAGCTTGTTAGAGCAAACTTAATTTCGCGCGACAAAAGGAAAGCTCACAACAAATCCAAACATCCAAAAAAATGCGATGCAAAGAGATGGATAGTATAGCATTCGAATAAAGGAAACGTATGTGGTGGTATAAATAATAGATGTTCTAAAGATTTGAAATTAAAACGAAGATCGTCTCGATGTTGTAGTAGAGTTGGGGTGAAGCGCAAGAATGTAAAATCTCAAAGATTGAAGTTGAGAATGTGAGAGATGCCTTGTACCTAGAGTATGGCATATGTTGATCACAGAGGTGATAATCGATGATCAAACAAGCAAGCACGGAACAACTACAACACATGATTCGAAGGTTCACGCTTAATTGGGCTACTCCCATAACTTAGGCAGATCCACATATCTAATTACGAAAGTGAACGCAAAACTAGATTGTTCTGACTCACTGATAACGTTTGTGATAACATACATCAACAAAATCGATCTAAATCAACGAGTAATTAGAATATCAGTTGCCATATCTTCCCATGTCAAAGATATGAAAACGAATATTATTGGTTGCTAAAATACAAAAATAGCATAGTTGTTGTTTCCATTGGTTTATCTTTAAAATTTATATTAATTATTGTTAAATTTAACAACGATTATAAAAAACATCAATGAATAATCATTGTTATATGATCTGTTGCGAGGAACAAGGAATACGATATTCTTTGCGGATTTAAAGAATGAAACAACGAATAATATTCATTATTATATGTATTTAACTACGGGCGATATATCACCGAATACTGGATTATTCATTGGCTTAGGTCAATTTTCTTCTAATGACACAATGTGCTCTACTATGTGTTATTAGGTTGAACATACATGTTAAAATTCTACATGTTAAAAATTCAAAGTATATCATTAACATCGTAGAATTAATAGGTAATCATAGGGTTAGGGGAAGTTCACAATTCATATGGTGGATATAAAGAAAAGTGCTATAACTAGTTACTTGTAGAGAAGGCTCAAAATAACAGTAGCATGTTGGTAGGGCTGAATATGAACAATGGGAAAAATTAATTAGATAAACAAGAGACTATAATTAAATTGGAGTGATTGGGAAGCCACATGTGTTTTTATCCAAACAAGTTTTGGATAGGGGGAAAGTTTGATCGATTGGATCAACGAGATTGATTGATCAAACATGAATAGATGATTGATCGTACAAAGTAAAAGTTCTTCAGCAGTTACTTCAGCTCCATGAAAATGATTTAGGAAATATACTCATCACGGCTAGTTTTTCGATAAAATGGATTGACTGAGACTTTTTGTTTAGATTTTGGGTTCTACAAGAATGCCTTATTGATTTTCTATATGTAACATTTAAGAAAGAAAGGTCATAATTAGATGTTGTTTCTTCTTCTTCCTCGGTAAAATAATATTGAGCTATAATGACACTTTTATAAAATCCATCATTAAATCATAATTTGTTAAACAAATAACAATAATATTATTCATTGTGAAATGATCATTTATACTTGAAATTAGGAACGAATATCATATATATATATATATCGTTGTATCATTAGCAATGGTACATATAACAACGTTTATTCATTTCTATTTTTCAGAAATTTTAGCTAATCATCACTAAATATTGAACTAAAAAAGTAGCGACGATTAGATAAAATTTTGGTAAAATAACAATGGATAAGCGTCATTATATGGACCGTTACTGTATCGATGAATATGATATTCATTGTTAATTTCAAATATAAAAAATATTTCGTAATGGATAATGTTGTTGTTTATATCCAAGAACAACTAAAACATCACTAAAGGTCATTTTTGTCTAGTGTTGATAGGTCAATCACAAGCTTCATATTCGACTTTCGCTTCATCTTCCTGAACCTTTTTACTTCTTATTTTCTTCAAGGTACAATCGTGCTGCCTTTCCATATAAGAACAAGACTTGATCCTTCCATTTTCACATAATGTGGATGAAGGATCTGTGAGAGAAGCTGAAGAAAATAACGTGGTTGAAGAAATATAGAGCAGCTATATGGTTGTTGTTTGCTGACAGAGAAGCATATACGATACGCATGTACGCAAACACACTCATAAACACTTGTATATATGCGTATCATACATTTCATAACGTATCTAGATAAAATTTCATAACGTATTTAGATAAAAAATGTCATATACATGACATATTTAGATAAAATTTCAATTGTTAAAATATATTTAGATAAAAATGTCATATACAATAAAAAAAAACATGTGTGCGTGTCCACGTAGACACACTTAGATGCACACGTACGCAAACGCACGCATAAACACTTGTATGTATGCGTGCGCACTTGTATTTTGATAGAAAAAAGTACAAAATTTGTTCAAGAGAATGACCAGCACAGCAACATACGTAGTAAAAAATATCCTTGTAAATCCTCCCACATCTATTGGTCTTGGAGCTCGAGTCCATTAGGTTCTAGTATCTCATCTAAGGAAGATGAATGGTTGGAGTCCGTTTTGAGTCAGAGATGCTTCATCTCGATCACCATATATATATATATATATATATATATATATATATATATATACACAGAGTTTCGTACAAAATCTCATCGTGGCACAACGCACAGATGGTGATGTTGTTCAGCAGTAAGTTGTCAGTACCTGATGCAAATGCAAAGAAAGGGATGCTGAGGTTGTATTGGACTTTAGGATGCGCACAGCACAACAGTGCAAAGCAAGAAAGCAGAGGGAGGCGTTGCTCCAATTTTGATACGTCAAATAAATATTACTACTATTCCTTCTCCATGAAATCGTGATTCACGGACCCATAGATCCCCCTTTCCCTCCACCAACGCTTGTTCGACGGGCTGAAGATAAAGTGCCACACCGTTCATTTAAGAGCGAAAGAGAGTCTATGAAAAGGACTGAGGTGACGTGTCTGTCACGACCTTACTTGAACAGGATCTGTTCTATAGGCTCGTACCACTGAATCCTTTAATACAAAGGAGTCAGGACCATAAGTCTGGTTGATGAAGCATAGACTCTTGACCTGAGCGTGATTAACGGCCCTGATTCTGCCTTGAGCTCTATCGTGTGGCTGTAGAGGATCGTGTCCTAGCCATCCTCCTTGAGAATGGTTGGGGTGGTCTTGAGTCTGCCTGACAGACCATCACATATTTTTCATGCTCATTTGATCTCTTTTTGGTGAAACCTTCATTCGCAAGCCTCATAGAAGAATTTAATCTCCATAACTCTATCCGTAACACAACAATACTAAGCATCTATTAAGAATAGGTAGAAGAATTTAATCTCCATAATTATATCCGTAACAACTATACTAAACAACTATTAAGAATACGTACAAGAATTTAATCTCCATAACTCTATTCGTAAGAACAATACTAAACATCTATTAAGAATAGGTCATTCGAGAGGGATTGTTATGCAAATAACCAAAACATCAGAGCACGAACAAAAAATCAAAGAATAGAATGGTGTTTCATCCAAAAACATCCGCATCCTCCAATCACGTGATACTCTATCGTGTGGCTGTAGAGGATCGTGTCCTATCCGTAACAACTATACTAAACAACTATTAAGAATACGTACAAGAATTTAATCTCCATAACTCTATCCGTAAGAACAATACTAAACATCTAGTAAGAATAGGTCATTCGAGAGGGATTGTTATGCAAATAACCAAAACATCAGAGCACGAACAAAAAATCAAAG
Source organism: Ottelia alismoides (assembly GCA_037367405.1). Classification (NCBI taxonomy): domain Eukaryota; kingdom Viridiplantae; phylum Streptophyta; class Magnoliopsida; order Alismatales; family Hydrocharitaceae; genus Ottelia; species Ottelia alismoides. The sequence continues at coordinate 426,813 of JAZKJV010000568.1, forward strand.
TATAGAATGGTGTTTCATCCAAAAACATCCGCATCCTCCAATCACGTGATACTCACGCGGAAGGTCTAGGACATGATACCCACAAATCTTATTGGTTAACGAAGCAATTTATCCATCATTTGGGATATCACGATTATGATTAGATCTTCTGGTTAAATTTCAACTGCCAACTGTGCGTAGGTGTTGATATCTTGTAATATTTGGAGAAGCTTATGTTCTCCCCTAATGCCTCATCTCCCATCGATTGACAATGCAACTGGAGATGTATCTATTTACCTTTTATAGGTTATATAGGTATATGTATCTATGTATTTTAATGTTTTATTTTTATTTTGGAGATTTAATTTTTATTATTTTTGTTTATTATTTTATAAAATTATAACTTATTTTTATATACTTAAATATATTTTTATTTTATTCTTATGAAGTGTTTTGTATAACTAAATAAATAGATGTATAGATTGTATAGGTATTTTCATAGGTATAGTGCATATGTGTTTTATTTACGTATTTTATTTTTATATTTTCTTTATGTTTTTATTCTTGTTTTAATATACACATATATTATGAATAATATTACAAAATTATAAAAATATAAAATTATGAAAATAGTGAATAATAAATAAAATGAGTATTTTAATATGTACAAGTATATAATAGGGGTTCAAAACCTAACTTTCAAACTGTAGCTCCGAAAAATATGAAGCCAACCTCATTAAATAGATTATTAAAAGTTATATACAATTAAAGGTGATTTTATTACATTTCGAGTTTTTATTTGAGAGATACAGGTCTGGGAAGTTGGGATTTTGGAAACTTATTTAGATCTTAACTTTTATCTCTTCATTATCTTTGTATGAAATCAATTTTGAATTTTTTCTTTATTTAATTCTACAACTTTAATGTTCGAAGTTTCTTTATTTGTAGTATAAAAAGTAGAACCAAAAATAGATTCCAAAATGAATAAAGAATGAATTAAATAAAATAGATTTTTATTGTATTTTGGCCCTTATCTCCCCCTACTTTATTCTTTGTCGACCTAGTCATGGAGATGCCTAGGTATCAGGGTTCAGGTCATAAAATATTTATAATATTTTATTCTTTTACTTTTCTTTTCTTTATTATATAATTTTGGCTTCAAAATCACATTTTGTACACTATTTACAAAATGATGCATGAATGATAAAATGCCTAAACTAACGCTATTTACACGCATTTACTAGGGTTTGTAAGGCCGAAATGATAGAATAAAGATGATGAAACATAGATTCATGAGACATATGCTTTCAGACGGATGCCCTTTGGTCTATCTAATACCCCGACTACATTCCGAACGTGCATGTTGTCCGTCTTTTCAGACATGATGGGTGATTGCTTAGAGGTCTTCACGGACGATTCTTAGTATACGACGATGGGTTTGATGCTTGTCTTGACTGCCTAGACTGTGTATTTCAACACTGTATCGAGGTCCATCTTATCTTATTTTGGGAGAAGAGTTACTTCATGGTGACACAGAGGACGGTGCTTGGTCATATCATCTCCAAAAGGGGCATGGAGGTCGATCCGGCCAAGGTGGATATCATCAGAAAACTCAATCCACCGTCCAATTTATGACAGTTGCGGTCAGTTCTAGGGCATGTCGGTTTCTACCGACAAGTCATTCAAGACTTTAGTCGTATTGCCCGACCGCTTACTGATCTGCTGACGAAAGACACCGAGTTCATTGTACATGATAAGTATCTAGTGTCCTTTAAGACTCTCAAGAGATTAGTTGTTGAGGCTCCTATCCTTCAACCACCTGATTGGTCTCTTCCATTTAAGATCATGATGGATGCTTCTGATTTTGCCATAGGAGTTGTGCTAGGACATAGGAGGGATGGACTGCTTTATGCCATTTACTACGCTAGCCATATCTTGAATGTTGCCCAACAGAATTACACTACCACAGAGAAGGATATGCTAGTCGTAGTCTTCGCTTTAGAAAAGTTTAGATCTTATATTCTTGGATCTAGAGTGACAATTTTCAAAGATCACATCACCATCATGTACCTTATGGCAAATAAGGATGCTAAAGCAAGACTGACCAGATGGATCCTTCTACTTCAAGAGTTTGATATTGAGATTAAGGATAAGCCTGGAGTCAAGAATGTGATGGAGGATCACCTCTCCCGATTAGAGAACCTTGGGAATCAGAGTATATGGCACCTATTACAGAGACCTTAACGATGATGTGGTCCTTGTTATCGCCTTGCTTCCATGGTACATTGACATTGTGAAATATCTTGTTACCAAGAAAGCTCCACAAGGTTGGACCAGACAACGATTTGAGACTTTCCTTACGAAGGCCAAGTCAAACCATTGGGAGGATCCCATCCTTTATCATGAGGGAGGGGATATCATCTGGCATCGGTGCATTCCTCAGGAGGAGCACCACAGTGTCCTCACATACTGCCATAAGATTGAGGCAGGAGGACATCATTCCAGGAGGAGGACAACATAGAAAGTGTTCCAATCTGGCCTATAGTGGCCTACCCACTTCAAGGATTCTGATGAATTCACGAAGAGGTGTACTGACTGTCAGAGGATGGGTACTTGCTGTGGATTATGTGAGTCATTGGGTTGAGGTCATCCCTGCCCGAACCGCGGATGCTAAGACTGTTTATCGATTTTGAGGAAAAATATCATTTCACGGTTCGGAGTGCCTAGAGTTTTGATAAATAACGAGGATCTCACTTTATTAATGACAAGGCAGGGGCCCTTTCTAACGAGTTCAGCATAGACCATCGAGCTGCCACTCCATATCACCCTCAGACCAATGGTCTTGTTGAAGTATCGAACAAGGAGATCAAGACTATATTGCAGAAGGTCGTCTACCCAGACTGAAAGGATTGGTCACAACTTTTGGACTCGGTCCTGTGGGCCTATCAGACTTCCTTCAAGATACCTTTGGGTGTGTCTCCCTTTCGTCGCGTTTATGGCAAGGGATGCCATTTACCTGTGGAAATCAAGCATAAGTCACTATGGGCAGTCAATGAGTTATTATTGGATCCAAAGAGTATATGAGATCAGAGGAAGGCGGAGTTTGCAACCCTGAAGGAGCTTAGAGATATGACCTTTTCGAGTAGCCTACATTAGAAGGAGAGAGTGAAGATATGGCATGATTCTCACATCATCCATAAATAGTTTGAGCCAAACCAGAGTGTTTGGTTATTCGTTGCCAGGTTGAGATTATTTCCATGGAAGTTTCAGAGCAAGTGGAAGGGACCATATTTGGTCCGAAAGGTGCACGACAATGGTATCTTTGATATATCTGAGATGTCGTCTGATTCCACTTTTCGAGTTAACGGCCAACACATGAAGCCATATCTAGATCATGATTTGTTGATCATTGACGTTGCCCCTATTCATTTTGCATGCAATGTGGTCGTTGACTCATGTCATTTGCATCTCATGCCTGATTATCACTTTTCTCTCGTACATGTATAGATCCAGTTGTCCATATCATTCATTCTTTAGTCTAACATCCCATCTTCATCTTGTGATTACGCTATCCTTAGGGTGTACTTTGCCCTAAGTATAATGGGGGTGTTTGACTTGCGAGTATTCCTTAGGTTCTTTTTACCTCTAATTTACTTCCTATACTTAGGGATATTTAACCCTTAGTATAGGGGAGGTAGACCCTGTACATTCTTACCCTCAATTTTCCCCATTGTGTACAGACTTTTATACTTAGGATTACTTTATCCAAGTATAGGGGGATCACCAACCTCTATTCATTACATTCTTTTATTTTTTGTTGTAGTATAGCCTTTCTTTTCACTTCCTGATATTCAGCACGAGTTATGTCTTCCTTCATCGCTCTTTGATCATTCTGAGAGACAATGGCTTTACTTGGATCATCACCGTACACACAGCTCCACACGGATGAGGTAGTAAGGAGGCAGAATCCTTTGGCTTGGGTTATCATACAAGGGTAGTACTTGTAGGAGGAACCTCTCATCTTCCTTTAGGGAGGGATGTGCACCTCAACTTGCTCTGGCGGTGTTGACGTCTAAAGACAGGAGTTGTGGGTTGCAATAATGCTTCAAAAGAGGGATAATATACTAGCTCAAGAAGAAAAAGTCCTTATGTATAGGCTGCACATGTATATGTTGTACATATGCACATAAAAAAATGTAAAATCAAGAAAAACTCCAAAAAAGTGGACAAACCTGATTGAAAATAAAATGCATGTCGGAGTGTATATAGTGAAATAAAGCAAAGCTTATATATTAAATCTTCTCATCTCATGAAGCTTGCAGCAGGAGACTTAGCTACATTTGTTAGGCTCCCAGGGATATGTGGCTACATTGGCCACGATCCATTCTTTTATTTCCCCTCTTCTTGAGCTGGTTGAACTTGAACTTAGAAGGGAATACCTCGTTCCTCAAAGAAAGAGCTGCTAGACTGAGGAATTAGAGTAACCTTATCGAGGGAGGCTATCTCTTTGTCATTTCTAAGGTGGGGAGTTACATATCATTGCACAATACAAGGAAAGATGCATGATCATTAGAGTTTGTGTATGTAGACTTGTTCTGATCTGGTTTATTGAGGAGTCCTGAGCATAGAACGGTAGAACTTAGAGGTTGTTGAGTTTTAAACCTATATCTCAATAAGGTTCTGGCAAACTAATAATCCAAAGGTCTGATTGAGCTCCATACTTCGACTTAATGAAGATAAGTTTAACAATCAACCTTGATTTTTTTTCTTTTCTTTCTCTTTTCACTTCTTTTCAAATAAGTATTTGCTAAGGGACTAGCAAAGTTAAAGTATAGGGGTGATGAATCCATGATTCTCACTCTTTATTCTTTTATTTTAGCTCTTTTTCTTGGCAAAGCATCATGTAAATTCTTGTAAATACAATAACTTAACAAATTGCATGCACGTGTTAAGATTGCATAATTAGCATGCATTTTTGGAAAAAATAAAAGAATAAAAGAAAAGAAAAAGAATGATGTATTTGGAATAAATACAGAGTGACCCAAACCTCAAGAGAAGGTCAAACCATGACCTGATCGCAAAATGAAATAAGTAGAGATAGGGTTCATTGTGTGATTGTGTATACTACTTATATGTGTACATACCTATTTTTGACAAAATAAAATTAATTTATTATTTTTAATCTTGTACATATTTATTGAAATCATATAAAATAGAATAAAATCAGAAAAATTAAAATTATAATGATAATAAAATCTCCCTTCATTGTATACAAGACATGTGTATATACTACATCCTCTATTTATTATATATCCTTATTAATTTATAAAAATAAAAAAAAAATTATTTATACTCCAAAAATCTTGTTGTAAATAAATAAAATATATAAATAAGGGTATTTATGTAAAATAAAATGATAAAAATATTTGTACATAATACATAGGTATATTATACATGTATATCATATTTTATATTGTATATACATCAATTTATTTTTCATAAAAATAATTAAAAATCGTAAAAAATACTTTGAAAAATAATAAATATTTTTATATTATACAATTTTTAATTTAAATTCATTTCTTGTTTTTATTTAATTATCTTTATTTTCCCTCTATTCTGTCGTATAACCTGTCTTGTCCTTTTCCTCCACTGCATCTAATTGGTCGTTTCATCTTTGTTGACTAAGGTCAACTAATCCCCTCGACACCTTTTTCTCTCATATCAGGTTTGCTCCAATATTTTCCCATTTTCCTAACCCGATCCTATCAACTTCTCCTTTAATTAAAAGCCCCGGCTAAGGGACACAGAACCCTAATCCATGCCTGACTTTCACCCTTCTGATTCGCTCCTTGGTTCGCGAGTTTTTCCTCTAATCTTTTCGGATCGGGAACACCCATAAAACCTCTTCACCCCTCCCCTTTTTGAGAACCTTTGGCTGCTCCACCACCTCTGTTGCACCGGCTTTACCTTTCCAGAGTGACAATAGCCAGAGGGAGCAGGTGCAGGTGTCTTTTGGAGCATTGCACCCCTAGGTGCGGCGACGCATCATCTCAACTCCGTTGTGAGGAGTTTCAGTCTCTGGTTGTGGGACCCATCGAGGCCGTCACCTCCGTGGACTTCGTCCATTAGCCCATGCATCTTCCTTCACTCCTAGGTACTCTACTTAGCTTCATTTCCAGCTCGATTAATCCATCCGCTCGCATTTCCTTCTCACTCCGACGATTATATCAAACCCTCGTTCGTTGCCTCGCTCTGACACTCGCAAGCTCTCTGATGACCTTCATCCATTTATGTGTCACGCTCCGCAACCTTTCCCTCGATTCCAACCATCGGGTTGGAGTCGAGCATCAGGTCGAATCCTCCACCCATCGGAGACCTGACCCATACATCCCTCCCCTATTTTCGATGGAGCTTCACCACCGAGCACATGAGTTTTCCTGCATGTTACAGCACCAGAGGACCTCACCTGGAGGTCGAAGTTTCAAGGCTCAGCAGTTCCAGGACGTCATGCCTCTCCAGGACCTTCTCCTTGGTCTTGGACCTTCTAAACATCCCAACAACTACAGATAGACGTTAGCAACGTTTCCCCCATCAGAGCAGCTCCAAAAGTCACCTACGTCGTGCACAATGGCCAATTGAAACTTGTCGGCAGTGAATTCTTCCTCGATTCATCCAAGTGGCCTTCCGACTGTGGGATCAGGACTCCTGCCAATTCTAATCACCACCGTCCATTCTCGTGGAGCCCAAATCGTTGGATCCATCTAAGGATATCATACAGAGTTGTCCGTTGTCGAAGGGGTATCCCCCAATTCGGACTGTCCATCCATGAGTGGAGATCCCTCGTCCGTTGGATAACGCCTTAATAAGGGATAAATTTCACTTAGGTCCCTCTCTGTTTCGCATTTATTATCGCGTCCTGTAAATATTTCTCGTCGTTTTATTTACTTTGGTTAATTTTCATAGTGGACCTCGTAGTTTTTTATATTTGCACCTTAGCTCTATTTATTTGAACTCACGTGCATCCCCACGTGCTATTTGGATTATTAGCAGTACTTAGTTTGAACTTCTATGTTGTTATGAATTGAATGATAAGTTTCTAGTATTTTCATTTATACCCCTGCGAGCATGGTTCACGTGTTGTGCGCATGATTGCTTAGACTTTTTGTACTTGAGGCCCTGTACTTTCCATCTGTGTTGTTGTTTGGCCCTGTACTTTAGTTTAATTTCACGTAGGTCCCTGTAAACTGCATGTCTCTTATTTAATTTAATAAATATAAATTATTCTAAAAATTTCCTAAAAATTACCTTCGACTCATGTTGACATGTAGTATTTAAGGTAATTTTTGTGGATTAATTCCATTGCATTTATTATTTTTGAAAAACAAAAACTCGTAGAAAGCGTTCTGTCTATTTTTGAAAATTCATAAAAATTCAAAAACTATTTTAAAATTCTAAAAAAACTGTTAGTGTATTTTTGTGTGTTTTTTCTACAGCAACAATTTTTTGAAACTCCCTTATAAAAACCTAAAAATTACAAAAGACCTAAAAACTTATAAAAATCGTGTAAAATTCAAGAAAAATAAAAAAATTCATTTCAATTATGGTTTGTTGGTTTTTATATCTATTTTGTCATAAAACTTCTCTCCTGGATTTTAGGGCATTCCTATTGTATTAAATTTGTAATCTTATCCTATGTGTGCACAATTTTAATTTTTAGTCATTGTTGATTTTTATAAAATTATAAAAACATTTGTAAAACTCCAGAAAATTATCAAAAACATTTTAAAACATTAAAAAACTAAAATATTTTTATCTTAATTTTTTGAGCATTTTTAGCTATAAAGAAAAATCCAAAAAGATTTGTGTGTTGCCTTGAATTCTTATTTCTTGACTTATACAAAATTAAAGGAAAAATTGAATAATTGAAAGCCACTAAAAATTTGTGTTTTATTTCTAAGATTTTTCTACTTCGTAGGTTTACTCGTCCTCCTTGTGTTCGACCATGATTGTCATACCAGGTAAAATAAATAACAAAACCGCTTACATTGTGCTTGTTTGTTTGATTTGTTCTGAGTGGGTTTATTTTTCTAGATTGAGCATGGCTCATCGATTGGGGTCGCAACGACCTTATTATTTTTTGATATTTAACCCTAGTTGGCAGGTCGTTGAACACATCTGCACTTAAGATCTTTTTAGATCACTATCTATAAAGTCTTAAGTTCTTGAAGATAATACTTTGAGATCATTATCTCAAGAATTTTGTCACCTTTGAAGGTGCTTTCATTACCGTAATTAAGTGTTTTATCTCCATAGTAGTTTAAGTAACAATTTACTACTCCCACTACATGGCAGACATCTGACTTTTGTACATATCTAACACACACTAGGCTTCTAGCGATAGACGTACAAGGGCAAGAAGTTTTAGCGTTCACTTCCTCAACACCTTGAGGTGCGATCCCTTCAGATAAGTTAGTAGCATATCCTTAATGGAAGGAATCTTTCTTTGGGTTCTGCCAAAAAAGGAACTTGTCCAGGGTGTACCACTAATGTGATAGTGCCAACACCCTCTTATCTTTGCTTCTGAACATCTTCAGAACTAAGATCTAAGAGGTATCCTTGAGATCATATCTCAAGGTATGAAACAACCATATTATAAAACACTTATTATCATCCTTATATCATTCCGAATGATTAGGATATTATCTACATTTAGCATGACGAAGATAATGGCACTCCCACTAAGCTTCACATGTTTCAGCAAGATTTTGTATGAAATCATAACATTTATAATTTCATTAGATCTGATGTTCTGACTCTTAGAAGCATATTTGAGTTCATTATGGAATTCTCTTACACACTTTGCCTTCCACAACTATGAATCCCTGGGCTACTTCATATGAATATCATCGGTGAGGATCTCATAGAGGAATGCAATTTTGACTTTCATCTTGTAGATGTCATAATCAAGTTGTGTAGTTATAGTTAGTAATATTCTGATGGGTTTACATATGGTCATTGAAGAGAAAATCTCATCACAAGTGATGCCTTTTCATCGTGCATATCTTATGGATACGAGCCGTGCTTTGAAGGTCTCTACCTTCTCATCAGGTTCCATCTTTCTTTTGAAGATTCATTTACACCTAATGGATTTGATCCCTATAGGTGGATCCTTGAGGGTCCATATATTACACTTGTATATGAAGTCTACTTTAGACTTTACTGCTAACATCCATCTCTCTATATCATGAATCTTGGAAGATTCAACATATGTAGTCAGATCATTGTGAGACTTAACTGACACATGGAATCCATCCTCAAACTCATTTGAAGAGGTATGAGTATTTCATCTTTAATTATCATTTCAGTTTCCGATTTCAGGAGCTTCATTATCTTCTTAAGATTCAATGAGTTCCTTTACTTCATTTTCATCTTGATTCTCAAGAAAATCATCATCTAAGAATCATATCCTTAGAGATGAAATCTTTTGAGAATGTCAAGGTCATAAAGTAGGTATCCAATACCGTCCTTTATTTTCTTAATGAAGTAACACTCTCTGATGATAGATTCCAACTTACTTATATCCATGACATGGTTATGGACCAAGCAACCCTAAATTCTCAAGTGTCCAATAGTAGAGCAGGTTCTAAACCATAGCTTATGAGGGTTTTCGGGTTTAGATTCGCATGAAATTTTATTAAGGATATATACTTTAGTCTCTGCTACATACATATATATATACCAGAAAACTAAGAGGTAATTCATCATTGATCAAATCATGCCACACATGATAAAATTGCATCTCCCTACAACTATATTGAGCTAAAGTGTATCGGGAGGAGTGAGATAAGAATGATATTCCTAGGTATTCCTTGAATTCATCTAATAGGTACTTGCTACTTAGGTTAGATCAAATTCATTTCATCTTCCTTCAGACTTTGGTTTTAAACCAAAAAGTGAAATATCTAAACATTTCAAAGGTTTCTAAGGTGAAGGAAATAAATCTCATAGAAATCATCAATTGATATCACATATCATTAATGTTTATTATGATACAGATGATCAACACATATCAATATCAATGAGATCTTGAATACCTTGGCATCTTACACCATTCTCAGAAATGGGTGCATTGGACAATTTCAACATTGAATACAATATTCACAAGCATGTAAGATTTGAAATTTCAGACACTAAAGTTTCATCTCTTACTAGTCTATTGATCTCATCAATAGACATATGTCCATGGTTTGATGCTAGATCATTGTCAAATGATCTTCAACCTCCTATTGATCATTTAAGGTTTAAATTTTTAGTATTATAAATGTTAAGGAATCAGTCATTACTATTCCAACTCAGTAGAGTCAACTAGATATTAAATTACTATCTGAAATATATCCATCAGAACTCTTTTATGACACGTCTATTACAGAATTCATGTTTATTTACAACATTTAGGAATAAATAGTGAATGTATTCTAATATCTAAGTCATAGAGACATTCTCTAAGACTAAGGACTCCTCCACTGAAAAATGAAGTCTATCTATCCAATAGAGATTGTTGCAACAATTGCATTAATATCCATGTGGATTATTTAAACCATAAGATCAAATTTTCTAGTCTTCTAAAACATATGAAACCAATTGCAAGTGATAGTAGAAGGGTGAGATACAACTATCAGACTTTGATCTTATCTAATAAGCAAGTCAATTCAATGATTATATGTAGATTATTTTGATGCACTATCCGAGTCCTTCACTAAGGATCTTAAATAGTCTAATAGTCATATTATCTATACATCGTCTTGTTATAGTATTGGTATTAATCAAACTCTTTGGATGTTATTGAAGGATATGGAAATTATCCTCAAGCGCATCACGGAAGCGTGATCGTCGTATCGAATACGACGAAGAACGACTAGTCGTACTAGTTGTTCGGTGCAACGGAATTTAAAATTTTTTTAATCCGATGAAACGACATGATCCGAGAACCATTCTCAAATCGTTTCATCTATAACCACAGCAAGTATAATGCAATATCTCTTGAAGCGTGGTTGATCAAGTCTCTACGAAAAGAGACCTCCTGTCTCAAGTCCGATCGTCGGAGTAACGGCTTGCGAGCGCGGGGATGAGTCGCGGTGTCCTCGCAATCCAAGTTGATCCAAGCACGGTTGCTCCTGATCTCGTCGCACGAGATCAAACGTCTCCTTCGTGAGTGAAGCACTCCAAGGAGACGAAGAACCACATAGAGTCGAAGCGGCAGCACGATGGCGCGGGCGTCGACGATTCTCTCCACCAAGGTGGATGGCCACCAAGAAGAGAGGGAGAGAGAGGGCTGTCGAGTATGAGAAAGAGAGAGAGAGAGAGTTGTTTGCTACAATAGCATGTGTAAAGAGAGAGCCAAGTATGCCTTTCTATTTATAGGGTCTTGGGATCCATGGATCTCAATCCATGGGACACATAAAATCAATGGGTGAGATTGATTTATGTCAATCCAATGGTCAAGATTGTTGTTTGTAAAACCAACAACTTGTGATTTAATTTTGATTAAATATATTTGATAAATCAAATATATATTAATACCAAATTAAACCAACCAAATAAGGAGTGAAGAAACAAATGAGATCCACCTTCCCCATTAGGGGAAGTGGAAGGCCACCAATTCCATAAAGGAATTGGTGCCGCCCCCCTCTTCCCATATGGGGAGGGCAATCTCATGGATCCCCATGAGATTGCACATCTCCTTGTTTTTCTCTCAACTTATTTTCCAACAATTATTTGTTGGTATTTTATTCACCAAAAATAATTCTCAATTAATTTTGGGAATATTGCAATCTTGACATTTTGGAATATTGTGAATCATATTCACAACCCAAAACAAAAAGTAATTAACATTTTCAATTAATTAGACAATGTGTATCCAATACACATTAATAATTAATCTACTAATATAAATTATATTTAACTCTCTCTAATATATTATAAATCACATTTATAACATATTATGAATAATTGGATATTTCTATCCACATTATTCTTATCTAAAATAATTAAATCACATTTAATCATATTGGATAACTTCTCATACATCATGATAATTAAATCACATTTAATTACCAATTTCTCTTTACGTAGATCTTATGGAATTGTTCTTAAACCATTTAAGAACAATGCTATTTCTCCTCAGATACTTGGAGATAAGGACAAGGCGATTGTATTGTTCCACGTATAGTGACATGGATATTGAGATCGTATCTCAAATCCAGATCGTGGGCCTCCCATAGATGCTTGATTAAATCAAGATCGTAAATCTAATCTTCTCATTATATCTGAATCATATTCAGATCAAAGTCCAACACTTGGACCAAGATCAGATCACTTCTCTACTGAGAGGAGTCACTAAAATCCAGACCCGTTTCATCACTCCCTAGGAATGGAAGCGTCATGGTTATACAACCGTTTATGATCAAATCACCCTCAGGTATTCCCAATACCTGTACATCCTGCATACTGGAAGACTCAGACTAAACCCGAAGTATCGGATCAACTTTATACTGTCTACTTCATGGTTTTATCAGTAAGTTTCTCATTCGATCATCGAGAGTTGGTATCAATCATATACTTTCCAAAAGCGTATATTATACCTAGGTCTTGATCATATACTAAAAGTATATATCAAACCTACAAATTCAGTCTAGCTTCCAAAGCGAGACGACCATGCGCATGGAATTTGATTCTTCCCAATATCTCATGAGTGAGCTCATGTCTTCCGGTTCAGTAACTGAACATGTATGATCCCTTTGAGAGATCGTATTACTCATATGCCCTTATATGCACACCAGCGCGCCGGTGTATATACCTTGATTAGGTCATCAACCTACTGGTCTGCCAAATGTACATACTTAGACATATAGCAACACAGCTGTCTCTGGTCAGAGGATGCATGCCTATATCATGACAGCATATGATATAGGACTTTGGTTATCTCGATCTCGTTAAGTCAACTCTTTGACCTAACTAATCTGACACCTCCGAATCTCTATTCCTATGCAGAGGACCTGCATCAAGAGGTCGGTCAGATATCAGCCTTTAGGGATAAGGATTGCCATTTCCTACTCAGGCTGGAGATCATCTCTTAACAATCATTTGACGGTGCTTGATGAGTCCTCAATCTAACTCTTCAGATATTCATCCAAGCACCAGCCTCTATGATTCAATAGTTGAATCAACAGCTGTATGATTATTAAGATGGCCATGGTACATAACCCTAATTGTACTAAGGGACCTATTATGCAAATTATTCATTCTTCATTTCATATCAGGGAATGATATATGCAATAATATTTATTGCATAATGGCTCGCTGTGGGTTCGCATTTCCAACAATCTCCCACTAGCCCAAAGAGCCATTAATGGGCTAATCATTTAAACCCACACTCATGTGACAATCATAGCCTATTTAGAAAATAGCTAGGTAAGCTGATTAGTCACTCTGTTCCTACGAGACTACGCCAAGTCCTTTTATGGTACTTGCATATCCCAGTAACAGTGCTCGCATCTAATGCGAATGTTGCTTCTTATGCAATCAATACTCAATCTTGTTAAAAATTATAGTGTCCTTGACACTACAGCTTAACAATTATCATAACCAGTATTTCCATAATCCTTATCAGAATATCCTTATTTCTGGAGATCTCTATCTCCTAAGGTATCTATAGTTAAGACCTTTTAGATTACTATCTATAAAGTCTTAATCGTTTAAAGATAAGACTTTGAGATCACTATCTCAAAAATCTTGTCATCTATGAAGAATTTTGTATTTACTGCAACCAAGTGTTTTATTTTCATAGTAGGATTAGTAACAGTTTACTACTCCCACTGCATGGTAGCCATCTGGCTTTTGTACACATCCAATACACACATGGCTTCTCAGAACTGATGCCCAAGGGCAAATAGTTCTAGCATTCACTTCCTCAACTCTTTGAGGTGCTGTCCCTTTAGATAGGTCAGTACCATATCTGGATGGAAGCCATTCCTGGAATTTTCCATAAAATGGAATATGTCCAAGGTATACTATTAATGTGACAGTCCAAATACCCTCTTCTCTTTGCCCCTGAACAACTTCAGAACTAAGATCTAAGAGGTATCCTTGAGATCATATCTCAAGTTATGGAACAACCAGATAATAAAACACTTATTCTCATCCTTATATCATTCTAAATGATTAGGATATTATCTACATTTAGCATGATGAACACAAAGGCACTCTCACTAAGCTTCACATGGCTCATCAAGATTCTATTTGAAATCATAACAATTATAATTCCATTAAATCTTATGGTCCAACTTCAAGAAGCTTATTTGAGTCCATAGATGGATTCCTTAGCTTGCACACCTTGCTTTCCTCAACCATGAAGCCCAGGGGTTACTTCATGTGAATATCCTCAAAGAGGTATTCGTAGAGGAATGCAATATTGACTTACATCTTGAAGATGCAATAGTCAAGTTGTGTAGCTAAGGTTAGTAATATTCTGATGGTTTTAAGCATGGTCACCGAAGAGCAAGTCTCATTGCAAGCAATGTCTTCTCTTCCAGTGTGTAGCTCATGGCTACAAACCGTGCTTTGAAGGTCTCTACCTTCTCATCAGGTTCCCTTTCTCTTGAAGATCCATTTACACCTTTACAGGTCTTACCCATATAGGTGGATCCTCGAGGGTCCATATACAACACTTGTATATGAAGTCTACATTAAACTTTTATTGCTAACATCCATCTATCCATGCTATGATCTTCAGAAGCTTCATCACATGAAGTTCGATCATTGTCAGATTTCTCTAACACATGGAATCCATCCTCAAACTCATTTGAAGAGGTATTAGTGTTTCATCTTTAATTGTCCTTTTAGTTTCCAATTTCAGGAGCCTCATTATCTTCTCAAGATTGAATGAGTTCCTACACTTCATTTTCATCTTGATTCTCAAGAGTCTCAACCACTAAGAATCACATTCTCAGAGATGAGATATTTTAAGAATCTCAAGGTCATAAAGTAGGTATCCAATACCATCCTTTATTTTCCTAATGAAGCAGCACTCTTAAGTTCTAGATTCCAATATACATGGAACCTTATTGAGGATATACATTGTAGTCTCTACTACACATACATACCTGGAAACTAGGGGATAATTACGCTAAAATTCATCATTGATAAGATCATGTCACACATGATCCAATTGTATCTACCTATAACTCTATTGAATCAAGGTGTGTTAGGAGGATTGAGACAGAAATGATATTCATATCTCCATAAGGTATTCTTTAAATTCATCTAACAGGTACATGCTATCTAGATTAGATCAAATTCATTTTATCTTCCTTCAAACATTGGTTCTAAACCAAAATTATGAAATCTTTGAACATTTCAAAGGTTTCTTAGGTGAAGAGAAGAAATCTCATATCATACATAATCATCAACAGATATCACATATCCATAATGTTTACTATGATATACATGATCCGCATACATCAATATGTATGAGATCCTGAATACCTTGACATCTTACACCTTTCCCAAGGAAGGGTGTATTGGACATTTTTACTTTGAATACAATATTCATAAGTATGTAAGTTTTGAAATTTTTAGACATTCTAAAGTTTCATCTCTTACTAGTCTATTGATCAAATCAATAGACAAATGTCCAAGGCTTGATGCTAGATCATTGTCAAATGATCTTCATCCTCCTATTGATCTTAAGGTTTAATTTCAGTATTTAGAAATGTTAATGAACCATTCATTAATTTTCTAATTTAGTGGAGTCCACTAGATTATTAGATTACTTTCTGAAATATCTTCATCATAACCCTTTATGATAGGTCCATTCCAGAATTCATGTTTATTTCCAACATTTAGAAACAAACAATGAGTGTATTCTAATGTCTAGGTCATAGAGACATTCTCTAAGACTAAGGGCTCTCCCACTGAAATTATGAAGTCTAGTGATCCAATGGAAATTGTTGCAACGATTGCATCAATGTCTATCTGGACAACTATAGACCTTAAGATCAAATTTTTTTTCCAGTCTTCTAAAACATATGCAACCCATTGCAAGTGTTGTCAGAAGATTGAGATACAATTATTAGACTCTATCTTATCAAATAAGTAAGTCAATGTCAATGATTTATGTAGATTATTTTTGATGCTCTATCTGAGTCCTTTTCTAAGGATTCTAGACAGACTTGATAGTCATACTATCAACTTATTGCAGTATTGGCATTCATCCAACTCTTTGGATGTCATATGGAAGTCATAGAAGTCCAGTCAACTCTGTGACTTTCCTTCTTTCTTGGGTCCAACCCATGCTTCCATTGTGCTCCCTTTATCTATGAGCAACCATTGCTTAAGACTAAGGATCTCTTATATTAAATTCAAAAGAATTCAATGTAAGATCATTTCAACATTTATACATGCTTCATTAAATTCATACAATATGAATATTATGAAGCTTCATGAATGACTAGAGTATAGATAGTAGAATGATGACATTCATCATCTACATCCATCTAAACTCTTAAAACATAGGTTCAGGCAGGTACTCAAAAATTGAATACATCATCTCTTATAGAGCCACCATTCTGCATGATGCAGTGAACCATGTCATTCATGATAAATGTCAAGAGCACATGTGTATGCCAGAATATCTTCATTAATTTTTATAAGGATTATTTGACAATTTCATCGATATGTCACTTCCAAAGTACATCCGATGAGAGATCAAGACTATAGAGACATACAAACCCTAGGGTTGTAGTCCTATTATCTATTTAATTGTCATTCCTCATTATTATGAGGAAACTTGCATATTGCAACCACATACATTATGTGTTCAACTGCAAGTACAATATCTGGATCATTGAGTCCAATCCAAGACATTTCACTGGTTATTATTGAGTATATCATTGAGTGGGTTTTAATGAAGGGTTATCTGAAATAAGAAATTTGCATAAATATATAAATATATATATATATATATATATATATTACTTTGATTTAGGATTTTTATATCAAAGTTGTCTTGCCTTGTCAACATTGAAAGTTCATTCCCTTAATCACTTTCAATTTAAGAGATATACTTACCATTATATCTCAACAAGATCTGGGATCTCCTTCCTTATCTTTGTTACATCCCAATAATATGAGAATCTGCAACTCGGATAAAAAGAAGCGGGAACACATTCCGCTTTGCAAGTCCAACTTGCATTTCCCAATTCGGTCTTTAACACCCGGGCCCACCACCCCTAAGGCGATGTTGACCCATCGTTAATTGAACCAACTGTCAACAGGAATAGTACTCGCTATGCACAATCCAATATCGCCCCAATAATATCAGGATCCGATATTGGGGTCACTACGCATACGGCCTTACTCTTTCGAGAAGCAAAGAGCCCGATCCAGATGCGCTTGCATACAGGAGCTTTCACTTCGGACTGGCGTCTCCCACATGCAATCACTGGCGACGAAACTCTTCGCCTTGACGAGAGACCATGGATGTCACTTATGTGATCCTCCACCTCATATTCAAATTTCAATTAATTATCGTGAATCACATTCACATAATTAATTCTTCCAAGGGAATTATTAGCTCTAATCATATTAGAGTATTTCAATTGGACATAATCAATTTAATCATATTAAATTAGTTATCAATCCAATTCAATCAATCAAACTTGATTATTTTACTTGAATACATATATGGTAATATCTCAAAATACGTATTAATGCGAATTTTAATAATTAGAAAAATACATTTTAATCCCTCGGACATTATCCTGGCCCTACCCGCTATCATGGCCAGTACCGACGAGAGTGGGACGGACCACATACGTTGCAACCCGCAACCCCAATGCTCTCCGACTAGGCACCATCTCCGCCTCGGGAAAGGATAATGCCAAATTGATTAATTTGTACTTGAGATGATCATCGGTTCTTCAACCGAAATTGTACCATATAGTAATAATCAAAACATTTTTTATTATAAGGAAATTTGCTAGACAAATTCCCAAATCCTATTCAAGCATCAAATTTGAAAGATTGTGGTTTCCAATTATGATTTAGATCACATCTTAATCAATTTATTGGTTGGGGCCAAGTCAATTAGGCAAATAATCATGTTTCAATATTTCATAAATATTTTTCAAGATTATTTCACAAAATTAACAATTAATTTCACTAATTGACAATCACTTGGTTCTAGATTAGGAATGTAATTTCAGTAAGGACCCCTACTCACTAAAATTAACATATCTCAATCAATTTAAATCCAAATTAAGCAAACTCAATTTTCATAGATTGTTAACTTGATTTAGAACAGAACCTAAGTGGAGTTGCACGCATTTCGAGGCAAATGATAACAGTAATTAACTCTTTAATCATGTTAAAATCTACTGTCCCCGCAACAGTGCATACATGTTCATTAAAACAACCATAAATAGAGCATACGAAATCCGATTTACGCAAACTCAGTTCCTATGGTTTCCTTATTTAATGGAGAACAAAATCCAAGTATTAAATTCGTGTTTAAACAATTTAAACAGTGCCGAATTTATTTACTAAACAGATCTGCGAAATCAAATGCGATGAAAACTTTCGCGACCTTAACGAACCCAAGTCGTCCTCGGTTTTTCGAATCATATTCGAAACCGTCGACCTAAGGCTCTGATACCACTTGAAGGATATGGAAATTATCCTCAAGCACATCACGGAAGCGTGATCGTCGTATCGGATACGATGAAGAGCGACTAGTCGTACTAGTTGTTCGGTGCAGCGGAATTTAAATTTTTTTTAATCCGATGAAACCACATGATCCGAGAACCATTCTCAAATCGTTTCATCTATAACCACAGTAAGTATAATGCAATACCTCTTGATGCGTGGTTGATCAAGTCTCTACGAAAAGAGACCTCCTGTCTCAAGTCCGATCGTAGGAGTAACAACTTGCGAGCGCGGGGATGAGTCGCGGTGTCCTCGCAATCCAAGTTGTTCCAAGCACGGTTGCTCCTGATCTCGTCGCACGAGATCAAACGTCTCCTTCGTGAGTGAAGCACTCCAAGGAGACGAAGAACCGCATAGAGTCGAAGCGGCAACACGATGACGCGGGCGTCGACGATTCTCTCCACCAAGGTGGACGGCCACCAAGAAGAGAGGGAGAGAGAGGGCTGTCGAGTATGAGAAAGAGAGAGAGAGAGTTGTTTGCTACAATAACATGTGTAAAGAGAGAGCCAAGTATGCCTCTCTATTTATAGGGTTTTGGGATCCATGGATCTCAATCCATGGGACACATAAAATCAATGGGTGAGATTGATTTGTGATTTAATTTTGATTAAATATATTTGATAAATCAAATATATATTAATACCAAATTAAACCAACCAAATAAGGAGTTAAGAAACAAATGAGAAACACCTTCCCCATTAGGGGAAGTGGACGGCCACCAATTCCATAAAGGAATTGGTGCCGCCCCCCTCTTCCCATATGGGGTGGACAATCTCATGGATCCCCATGAGATTGCACATCTCCTTGTTTTTCTCTCAACTTAATTTCCAATAATTATTTGTTGGTATTTTATTCACCAAAAATAATTCTCAATTAATTTTGAGAATATTGCAATCTTGACATTGGAATATTGTGAATCATATTCACAACCCAAAACAAAAAGTAGTTTACATTTTCAATTAATTAGACAATGTGTATCCAATACACATTAATAATTAATCTACTAATATAAATTATATTTAACTCTCTCTAATATATTATAAATCACATTTATAACATATTATGAATAATTGGATATTTCTATCCACATTATTCTTATCCAAAATAATTAAATCACATTTAATCATATTGGATAACTTCTCATACATCATGATAATTAAATCACATTTAATTACCAATTTCTCTTTGCTTAGATCTTATGGAATTGTTCTCAAACCATTTAAGAACAAAGCTATTTCTCCTCAGATACTTGGAGATAAGGACATGGCGATTGTATTGTTCCACGTATAGTGACATGGATATTGAGATCGTATCTCAAATCCAGATCGCGGGCCTCCCATAGATGCTTGATTAAATTAAGACCGTAAATCTAATCTTCTCATTGTATCTGAATCATATTCAGATCAATGTCCAACACTTGGACCAAGATCAGATCACTTCTCTACTGAGAGGAGTCACTAAAATCCAGACCCGTTTCATCACTCCCTAGGAATGGAAGCGTCATGGTTATACAACCGTTTATGATCAAATCACCATCAGGTATTCCCAATACCTGTACATCCTGCATACTGGAAGACTCAGACTAAACCCGAAGTATCGGATCAACTTTATACTGTCTACTTCATGGTTTTATCAGTAAGTTTCTCATTCGATCATTGGGAGTTGGTATCAATCATACACTTTCCAAAAGCGTATATTATACCTAGGTCTTGATCATATACTAAAAGTATATATCAAACCTACAAATTCAGTCTAGCTTCCAAAGCGAGACGACCATGCACATGGAATTTGATTCTTCCCAATATCTCATGAGTGAGCTCATGTCTTCCGGTTCAGTAACTGAACCTGTATGATCCCTTTGAGAGATCGTATTACTCATATGCCCTTATATGCACACCAACGCGCCGGTGTATATACCTTGATTAGGTCATCAACCTATTGGTCTGCCAAATGTACATACTTAGACATATAGCAACACATCTGTCTCCGGTCAGAGGATGCGTGCCTACATCATGACAGCATATGATATAGGACTTTGGTTATCTCGATCTCGTTAAGTCAACTCTTTGACCTAACTAATCTGACACCTCCGAATCTCTATTCCTATGCAGAGGACCTGCATCAAGAGGTCGGTCAGATATCAGCCTTTAGGGATAAGGTTGCCATCTCCTACTCAGGCTGGAGATCATCTCTTAACAATCATTTGACGGTGCTTGATGAGTCCACAATCTAACTCTTTAGATATTCATCCAAGCACCAGCCTCTATGATTCAATAGTTGAATCAACAACTGTATGATTATTAAGATGGCCATGGTACATAACCCTAATTGTACTAAGGGACCTATTATGCAAATTATTCATTCTTCATTTCAGATCAGGGAATGATATATGCAATAATATTTATTGCATAATGGCTCGCAGTGGGCTCGCATTTCCAACAGTTATATGAAAGTCATAGAAGTACAATAAACACTTTGACTTTCCTTATTACTTGGGTCAGACCCATGCTTCCATTGTGTTCCCCTCAACTATAAACAACCATTGCTTAAGACAATGGATCTCTTATTTTAAACTCGAAAGATTTCAAAATAAGAGCATTTTCAACATTTATACATGCTTAATTTAATTCATACAATATGAATATTATGATGCTTCATGAATGACTTGAGTATAGACAGTAGAATGATGACACTCATCGTATCTACATCCATCTTTACTCTTAAAGATTTTGGTTTGGGCATGTACTCAAACATTTTGAGTACATCATCTTTTATAGAGCCACCATTCTGCATAATGTAATGAACCGTGTCATTCACGATTAAATGTTGAGAGCACTTTTTGCCAAAACATATTCTTTGATTTTATTAGGATTTTCGATGATTACGATCATCATCGATATGAAACTTCCAAAGCACATTCGATGAGAGATCAGGACTATACATACATACAACCCCTATGTTGTTGTCCTATTGTCTATTTAATTATCATTCCTTATCATTCTGAGGAAACTTGCACATCATAACCACATCTTGATCATGGATACAACATCTTCTTTGATTTTATTAGGATTTTCGATAATTACGATCATCATCGACATGATACTTCCAGAGCATAATCGATGAGAGATCAAGACTATAGAGACACACAACCCCTATGTTCTTTTCCTATTATCTATTTAATTATCATTCCTCATCATTATGAGAAACTTGCACATTGTAAACACATACATTATGTGTTCAATTGCAAGTACAATATCTTGATCATGAATCCAATCCATGATATTCTACTGGTTATTAATGAATATAATTTTGAGTTGGTTTAATATCGGTTATTTGAAATAAGAAACATTTGCATAAATATATATTTTATTTTGATTAAGGATTTATATCAAAGTTGTCTTACCATGTTCACTCTGAAAGTCCATTCCCTTATTCACTTTCAATGTAAGAGATATACTTACTATCATATCTCAAGCAAGATTTGGGATCTCCTTTCTTATCTTTATTACATCCCAATAATATGAAAACCTGTAACATGGATAAAAAGAAGTGGGAACTCATTCAGCCTTGCACGTCCAGCATGCATTTCCCAATTCGATCTTTAACACCCGAGCCCACCACCCCTAAGGCAATGTTGACTCATCGTTAATTTACCAATCGCAATAGAATTAAAACTCGCTACGTACAATCCAATATATCCCTAATAATATAAAGAACCGATATTGGGGTCACTACGCATACGACCTTACTCTTTCAAGAAAAATAGAGCCTGATCCAGATGTATTTGTATGCAGGAGCTGCCACTTTGGACATGCATCTTCTACATACAATCTTTGATGATAGAATCCTTCGTCTTAACGAAAGATCATGGATGTCACTTATGTGATCCTCCATATCATATTCAAATTCAAATTAATTATTTTGAATCATGTTCGTATAATTAATTCTTCCTAGGGAAATACTACTCTATTCATAATAAAGTGTTTAATTGGATATAATTATTTTAATCATATTAAATCAATTATCAAACTAATTCAATCAACCAACAATTAATCTTGATTGTTACTTTAGAATGGCATAATCTCAAAAAAAGTATATTTTTAAAAATTTTAATAATTAGAAAAAATACCTCATGATCATTTCAAGCACTGTCCTTTCCTTACCCGTTTTCATGGCCAGTACACAAAGGATGTGGGATAGACCACTTATAAAGCAACCTGCTACCCCAACGATCCCCGGCCAGACACCATATCCGCCTTAGTTCAGGATAATGTGATTTGACCATATTATATTTGAGATGATATTCAGTCTTCCAACCAAAGTTAGACCATATAATATTCATCAAAATCATTTTGATTAATATTATAAGGGGATTTGCTAAACAAATCTCCAATTTTATTCAAGTAATAATATTTTGCCCTAAAGAACACTTCTTGAATCATTTCATGAAAACCACAAAGGGGTATTAGGGTTACCTCTTGATGCATGGTTATTATCGAAGGCCCTAAACAAAGAGACTTCCTGTCTCAAGTCTGACCCGATGGAGAAGACGATTGCGAGCGCATTGTTGAGACTTGGGCTTCTCTGCAATCCTAGATGATTATCCAAGTGATGAATCTCCTAATCTCGTCACATGAGATCTGATGTATTCTTCACGAGCGAGGCACACAAAAGGAGACGGGGATCCACGAGCAGTCCAAAGGATGACACGACGACATGGCGATGACAACGACTCTAAGGCATAAGTGGATGACCACTAAGAGAGAGAGATGGGGCGTGTAGTATGAGAATGAGAGAGATTACTAAATTTTTGTGTCTCCTAAGAAGATCTAGGGTTGCCTCTTCTTTTATTTTATTTTGGGAGTCTATGTATCACACCCATGTGAAACATAAAATCAATGGTTGAGCTTGGTTTATGTTTATATTCAATGGTCATGATTTTTTTGTAAAACTACAACAATAATTAATTTATATTAAATAAAAATATATTAAATAATCAACATAATTTAATTTGAACTAAATTAATTAGGCTATAAGGATAAGGAAGAGGTCACCCACCCTCCAAAAAAGGGGGAGGAGGGCACCTGGAGAACAAATCAAAGGGTTGGCGTCCGCCATCCCTTAAATGGATGATGTTAGTTCCTCTAATCCTTCATATATATATATATACACACACACACACACAACAACTTTTGTTGTAAATTAATTCACAAAAATAAGTGTGAATTAGTTTTGTGAATATTGCGATCATACCATTAAATAATTGTGAATCATATTCACAACCCAAAATAAAAAGTAAATTTTATTTCCAATTAATTTTCAATGTGAATCCAATTAACATCAACAACTAATCTGAAGATAATATTTACATTAAGATCTCTCTAATATATTATAATCGCATTTATAATATATATATATATATATATGTATTAATAATATGAGTTGCACTATCCACATTATTCATATCTTTGGTAATTAAATGACATTTAATAATATTGGATCACCATTCCCATGTATTTAAATAATCTGAATAATATTCACATTATTCCTGATAATTAAATCAAATTTAATTATCAATATCTCAATGCTCAGATCTACATTCATCAATGGAATTATTCTTAAATTGTTTCAAGAATAATGCGCTTTCTCCACAGATACTTTGAGATAAGGACACATTAATTGTACATTTCATGTATAGTGACTTGGATTGAGATCATATCTCAAAATCCAAATCTCGTAGACCTCCCACAGATGTTTGATTAATAAAAACCCTAAACCAAATTTTTTCATTGCGTCTGAATCACATTATTATCACTGTCCAACATTTGGACCACGATTAGATTACATCACTATTGAGAGGAGTCACTGAAATCCAGACCTGTTTCAGCACTCCCTCGGAGTGGAAGTGTCATGTCTATACAATCGTTTTTGTTCACATCACCTTCGAGTATTCCTAATATCCATACATCCTACATACTGGAAGACCTGTAATAAACCCGAAGCTTTAGATCTCATTTAGATTGTCTCCTTCAGGGTTTTATCATTAAGTTTCTCATTTGATCATTGGGAGTCAGTATTGATCATATACTTTCCAAAAGTTTATATCATACCTAGGTATTGATCTTATACTTTAAAAAGCATATATCAACCCTACAAATTCAGTCAAGCATCCAAAATGAGATGACCGTGCACATAATTTGATTCCCAATATTTCATGACTGAGCTCATGTCTTCCGTTTCAGTAATGAACCTATATGATCCATTTGAAAGATCGTATTACTCATAAACACATGTATGCACACCCGACATATTGGGGTATAGACCTTGATTAGATCATCAATTTATCGATCCTCCGAATGTACATACTCAAAGTATAGTAATGCATCTGTCTCCGGTCAGAGGATGTGTGATTATATCGTGGCAGCATACGAAATAGGTCTTGGTTATCTCGATCTCATTAAGTCAACTCTTTGACCAAACTCATGTAACACCTCCGAATCTCTATTCTTACGCAAAGGACATGCATCTGGAATGCAACATATTGGAAAAAAGTGAACTAATATCATTTGTCAATTGTGTATGGTGGCATTTTTGCGATATTTTTATATTGTATATATATATATATTCAATTAATGCGAAAGAAATCAATCCATATATACTTATAAATAAAAATATAAAAAAATAAAATTTGCATATTTATGGGCATTTGTGATTTTGATATTTTTATGTATTTATTTTCTTGTTCCTTATTTTTCCTACTTTATTGAGTCATCAAAGCCTACGACCTCAGTCTCAGAGTGAGGGTAATAAACATGATTAGTCGACTTACTCAATTTTCTTTGATTGATCTGCATACATACACATGCATACATTCTGTCCACAACCTTATTTTGTATCTTTTACTGTTGCATCTTTTTATGTGCATTTAAAGTGAGAGAAGGAGGTTACTATGTAATAGATGCAAAAATTTTAAAAATATAATGTTAATGCCCAGAGTGGTTGAAGGTTCAACTATCATCATCTCCAGTTGCATTGTCAATCGATTGGAGATCAAGCATTAGGGGAGAACATAAGCTTCTCCAAATATTACAAGATATCAACACCTACGCACAGTTGACAGTTGAAATTTAACTAGAAGATCTAATCATAATCGTGATATCCCAAATGATGGATAAATTGCTTCGTTAACCAATAAGATTTGTGGGTATCATGTCCTAGACCTTCCGCGTGAGTATCACGTGATTGGAGGATGCGGGTGTTTTTGGATGAAACACCATTCTATTCTTTGATTTTTTGTTCATGCTATTATATTTTGGTTATTTGCATAACGATCCCTCTCGAAGGACCTATTCTTAGTAGATGTTTAGTATTGTTCTTACGGATAGAGTTATGAAGATTAAATTCTTGTACGTATTCTTAATAGTTGTTTAGTATAGTTGTTACGGATATAATTATGGAGATTAAATTCTTCTACATGTTCTTAATAGATGCTTAGTATTGTTGTGTTACGGATAGAGTTATGGAGATTAAATTCTTCGATGAGGCTTGCGAATGAAGGTTTCACCAAAAAGAGATCAAATGAGCATGAAAAATATGTGATGGTCTGTCAGGCAGACTCAAGACCACCCCAACCATTCTCAAGGAGGATGGCTAGGACACGATCCTCTACAGCCACACGATAGAGCTCAAGGCAGAATCAGGGCCGTTAATCACGCTCAGGTCAAGAGTCTATGCTTCATACTCAAAGTATAGTAATGCATCTGTCTCCGGTCAGAGGATGTGTGATTATATCGTGGCAGCATACGAAATAGGTCTTGGTTATCTCGATCTCATTAAGTCAACTCTTTGACCAAACTCATGTAACACCTCCGAATCTCTATTCTTACGCAAAGGACATGCATCTGGAATGCAACATATTGGAAAAAAGTGAACTAATATCATTTGTCAATTGTGTATGGTGGCATTTTTGCGATATTTTTATATTGTATATATATATATATATATTCAATTAATGCGAAAGAAATCAATCCATATATACTTATAAATAAAAATATAAAAAAATAAAATTTGCATATTTATGGGCATTTGTGATTTTGATATTTTTATGTATTTATTTTCTTGTTCCTTATTTTTCCTACTTTATTGAGTCATCAAAGCCTACGACCTCAGTCTCAGAGTGAGGGTAATAAACATGATTAGTCGACTTACTCAATTTTCTTTGATTGATCTGCATACATACACATGCATACATTCTGTCCACAACCTTATTTTGTATCTTTTACTGTTGCATCTTTTTATGTGCATTTAAAGTGAGAGAAGGAGGTTACTATGTAATAGATGCAAAAATTTTAAAAATATAATGTTAATGCCCAGAGTGGTTGAAGGTTCAACTATCATCATCTCCAGTTGCATTGTCAATCGATTGGAGATGAGGCATTAGGGGAGAACATAAGCTTCTCCAAATATTACAAGATATCAACACCTACGCACAGTTGACAGTTGAAATTTAACTAGAAGATCTAATCATAATCGTGATATCCCAAATGATGGATAAATTGCTTCGTTAACCAATAAGATTTGTGGGTATCATGTCCTAGACCTTCCGCGTGAGTATCACGTGATTGGAGGATGCGGGTGTTTTTGGATGAAACACCATTCTATTCTTTGATTTTTTGTTCATGCTATTATGTTTTGGTTATTTGCATAACGATCCCTCTCAAATGACCTATTCTTAGTAGATGTTTAGTATTGTTCTTACGGATAGAGTTATGAAGATTAAATTCTTGTATGTATTCTTAATAGTTGTTTAGTATAGTTCTTACAGGTATAATTATGGAGATTAAATTCTTCTACTTGTTCTTAATAGATGCTTAGTATTGTCGTGTTACGGATAGAGTTATGGAGATTAAATTCTTCTATGAGGCTTACGAATGAAGGTTTCACCAAAAAGAGATCAAATGAGCACGAAAAATATGTGATCTAGACCTTCCGCGTGAGTATCACGTGATTGGAGGATGCGGATGTTTTTGGATGAAACACCATTCTATTCTTTGATTTTTTGTTCGTGCTCTGATGTTTTGGTTATTTGCATAACAATCCCTCTCGAATGACCTATTCTTAATAGATGTTTAGTATTGTTCTTACGGATAGAGTTATGGAGATTAAATTCTTGTACGTATTCTTAATAGTTGTTTAGTATAGTTGTTACGGATATAATTATGGAGATTAAATTCTTCTACCTATTCTTAATAGATGCTTAGTATTGTTGTGTTACGGATAGAGTTATGGAGATTAAATTCTTCTATGAGGCTTGCGAATGAAGGTTTCACCAAAAAGAGATCAAATGAGCATGAAAAATATGTGATGGTCTGTCAGGCAGACTCAAGACCACCCCAACCATTCTCAAGGAGGATGGCTAGGACACGATCCTCTACAGCCACACGATAGAGCTCAAGGCAGAATCAGGGCCGTTAATCACGCTCAGGTCAAGAGTCTATGCTTCATCAACCAGACTTATGGTCCTGACTCCTTTGTATTAAAGGATTCAGTGGTACGAGCCTATAGAACAGATCCTGTTCAAGTAAGGTCGTGACAGACACGTCACCTCAGTCCTTTTCATAGACTCTCTTTCGCTCTTGAATGAACGGTGTGGCACTTTATCTTCAGCCCGTCGAACAAGCGTTGGTGGAGGGAAAGGGGGATCTATGGGTCCGTGAATCACGATTTCATGGAGAAGGAATAGTAGTAATATTTATTTGACGTATCAAAATTGGAGCAACGCCTCCCTCTGCTTTCTTGCTTTGCACTGTTGTGCTGTGCGCATCCTAAAGTCCAATACAACCTCAGCATCCCTTTCTTTGCATTTGCATCAGGTACTGACAACTTACTGCTGAACAACATCACCATCTGTGCGTTGTGCCACGATGAGATTTTGTACGAAACTCTGTGTATATATATATATATATATATATATATATATATATATATATATATATATATATATATATATATATATATATATATATATATATATATATATGGTGATCGAGATGAAGCATCTCTGACTCAAAACGGACTCCAACCATTCATCTTCCTTAGATGAGATACTAGAACCTAATGGACTCGAGCTCCAAGACCAATAGATGTGGGAGGATTTACAAGGATATTTTTTACTACGTATGTTGCTGTGCTGGTCATTCTCTTGAACAAATTTTGTACTTTTTTCTATCAAAATACAAGTGCGCACGCATACATACAAGTGTTTATGCGTGCGTTTGCGTACGTGTGCATCTAAGTGTGTCTACGTGGACACGCACACATGTTTTTTTTTATTGTATATGACATTTTCTACACTTTACTCTTTAACTTAGATGTTTCACAACTCCACGTTATGTCCTATAAGTGATCTCATCTTTAATATGCACTCTTTCTTCGTTTGGTTTCCGGGAAAAAAACTCATTCACTAGAAATTTCATTATGTGTATTAATTCATTATTCACAATCATTATTTAAAAACTCAGATTCGATTGTAAATTTCAATCACATAATCTCAACATATCTGTAGTTATATATAATTGTTTGTTTTCATTAGAAATTATATCATCTTTGTAAACTACTTCTTAATCTTTTTTTTTCTCACATCTTTCATATTTATGTATATCTTCTGATCTTATTATGTACAAAAGTATATATTTCTTTACTTGACATTGCAATATCATAGTTACCATAAATTTACTAACCTGTTGGAGACATGCAATTCTAAGTTTTTTCATGCACTCTATTTTTTATTTAGTAACTAAAATGTCAGGTGCTTTCTCTTACATTACAGAAAATAACCTCTCTGCGTACATCCCATTTGTATCGATGTCATGCAGCGGATTATCTTTCTTTCACACTCTAAACTCTGCATATCTTATGTAATTTCATAATGCCTTTTTTTCTATACTTTCAATAAACTAAGAACATTCTATGATTCTGACTTGAGCATCTGTTGCAAGGCTCCAGATGAGGAATGTTGACAAATCTCATATTATTTGTGGAAGAAGACTACAGATTCACCTTCTCTGCTATAGGTAGACTCTAGATTCAATCTCATGATCTCAAAATATCTGTAATTATATGTAATTTTTGAGCTTCATTGAAAGTTCTATTATCTTTATAAATTACATCCAACCTTTTTTATCAATTTCTTCCATACATATATATTATCTAATTGTATTATTCACATATACATATTTGTTTACTTTGACATTGCACTATTATAATTATCATGATTTTAACCTGCATACTCTTGCATATGCTTTCTTTGTCGACTGCAAATTAACTGTCTCAGCATATCGATTTAAACATAGGATATAGTATACACGCATATAGATTCAAGGCGAACCCAAATTGTGAATAGCATATGGATTCAAGCATAATGTATATAGTATACAACTAAATTTTAAGGCCTATATGTAAAAAGTTCTCATCCTATGCATAAGCTTTATTCATTTCGTTCATAGAATTGTAAGATTTTTTATTTTCATATTGCCTTTTTGTACTACCATTATTTTTATCCTAACTTTAGATGTTTCTTGCAATTTAAATTCGTTGGGAAAAAACCTATAACATACGTATAAGATTTTTGAAGAAATACTTTATTATTAGCCAACATGAATATATTTTGTAAGCAAGTACATCTTTGAAGTTAAATTAAAGGTAAAAACATCAGGAGAACCTATTCACATACTTCCCATGTGATGCCTTTAATATTTTCTTATGTTCTTACCTCTGTTTTTCATATATTGTCCTCACGCTGCGAAGCGCGGGTATGTACCCTAGTTATTAACTGAAGGTGGCTGCATTAGATCCAATTGTCCCGTCTAACTCTCTCTTCCTATCCGCAATGCTCACACTCTTACATCATATGATCTTTGTTGTATTTAGAAAGTAACTAGCATCGATTGGGATGGTATCTAGACGGTGGGTTCTAAAATTTTGGTGGACTTATGCAACTTGAGATATTGTCGCAATAGTAGGAAGACGACTAGAGGGTGAAACACACGTCAGATTTTAATTAAGGAAAGACTTACAATAAAATAAAAAAGGGAATATGTAGATGTGTATTGGTTGTATATACGAGGTCGCTTTTTATCCTTTTCAAGAACAGTTTGATTTTTATAGATTTTTATTTTTATGCAAGTTAGTTGAAACATAAAACAAAGAAAAGAAATATATAATAAATAAAATGAAAAGAATAACATGTACATAAGATACATAGTTAAAATTATTGTTCAATGTACAATTTGGTCCTTGATTTCTTTGAATTTGAACTTGTTTTGTATATAGATTGACGTACATTGATTCAAATGTGAACAGAGTTTCATGATAAAATGCATGAGTGAGATATTCAGGTTTAAAATTTTCAATCTTCCCAACTAGGGTTTGGGGTTATTTACGATTTTTATGGATCAAGGTTAGTATGATGTACACTAAGGATTTAATTTCATGTCGTTTCGAGTTAGTATGAATGTTTTTAAAAATATTAGAAGATTATATATAATATATACAATTGAATATATACATACATATTATAGCTCCTTATTTTACCTATTTTTCTCATTTATTGAACTTAAAAGATGATTTAGTTGTGTACAATTAGTCCAATTTATTGCTTGGGCTGATTTCACTATTTTATCTTTTTGTGTGGCTTTATGTGATTTTTCTTAGAAATTTAGTGCAAAATTTCTACATGAAGGACAATACTAAGGACCCATCAGAATAAAGGGTCGAGTCATAAATGATCCACCAAAGTTAAATGCATTGGTAAGTATTCAACTAAGGAAGGCGAGATTCCGATGACCGATTAGGTTGAAAGTCATTGAACGTTGGAGTAAATTGTTCATTAATCCCAACCCAAGTCATATAATCTTGTGCAAGTTAGTTTTATTTAAGTCGAGCACCCACATGCAAATCCCCACACTCATATAATCTTATACACCATCGTTTTGAACATCTACATCGAAATAGAAGACAAGCGAACAATAACTTATACCACTAGTTCTTTTTAAATTGTAAAATCAACTTTACTGCTCAACTAATAAATTTTAAGAAAATATCTCCGACTTTTATAAAATAAGATGATCTGTAATTTTTCGAACTTTTATTAGTGGGACCTAAGAAAACGTATGGTATGGCATCACCTTTAAATAAGATTGTTTTTTCCACGCGTAAAAATAAGAAAGAATAATAAAAATATAAGTTTATCACTCCTTGTTGGGTTGAATATTTGGGAGTAAAGAATGGACAAGTAGGATACACATGGCCAAAACCGATGACGTAATTTAGAGTCCACCTTATTCTAAGATAAGACTGATGGATATATAAGAGGCCCATAATCCCTCGTTGAATCGATCGATTTAAGTTGAGGTGATGTTCGACGTACGCATCCACATTTATAATCATTCAATGTCACAAACCCTCCCCTCATCTACCATCACTATTTTTTTAAAAAAATACCATCATGCATGTCATTATATTTTTCTAATATGTGATTCCAATTTCATCAAAAATAAAGACTTATATGTCATCCATTCATAACAAGTCAACTACAACAACAATTATAAATTTGTAACACTACAAAATATTGCGCTATAATTTTTCAAAATCCGTCACTAAATTAGCGTTGTTCAATATATAACTACAATATTATTCATTACGAAATGATTTTTTGTACTCAAATTTAGCGACGAATATCACATATGTCGTTATATTATTAGCAACGCTCCACATAACGACGTTTATCCGTTGCTATTTTTCAAACTTCTAATTAATCGTAGCTAAATTTTGAACTAAAAAAATACCGATGATTAGTTGACATTTTGAAAGATAGCAACTGATAAGCGTCGCTATATGGACCGTTGTTAATGATATAATGACATATATGATATTCGTTATTGTAATTTCAAGTATAAAAACTCATTTCGTAACGAATAATATCGTCATTATATATTTAATAATGACTAAATTAGTGACAGATTTTGCAAAAAAAACATCATTATAGCTCAATTTTGTTGTAGTGTAAGTGCATATATTAGCATGCAAATCATTTTTTAAATTATGCATTTGTTTGTATAAACATTTGCATCTACATATGTTGTAAACAAATACATATACATTCACAACTAGATAGATATAAACAAACTCATGCGAATATATAAAATATACAAAGACAGTTACATATTATATATATATGAGATTAATGGGTTGCCCCCACATCATTTTCAACGTTTTTTATGTTTTTTGAAAAATATCGTTATATATATTCATCCTTTTATCCCTCTTACATGTCATTCAAATTTCATCCGAAACAGAGACTCGTATACCCTCCATCTAGAATAGGTACGACTACAACAATTCTAAGACCGTTAAAATATCTGTACTAGATGGAGGGTATACGAGTCTCTGTTTATGATGAAATTGGAATGACATATAGGAGCGATATATATATACATATATATATATCTATCTATATATATATATATATATATATATATGAATATTGATAATATTTTTCAAAAAAAAATAAAAAACGTCGAAAATAAGTGGCAGGGCAGCCCCATTAAATTATAGGCACACTATATCTAGCTTGTATACATAATTTTACATATATAGCTATTAAAAAAGAGTGCATAACATAAATATCTGACACTACGTATATAATGTTTAACACACGCAATATTAAATATTATACATATGTAATCTTTAAGCTAAGTATAGTCTAGTTTTATAATAGAATATTTATATTTAGATCAACTTTATAGTAAGAAGTTGTAGTGGTTGAGTTAGTTAACAAGTGGGGTAAGGTAAACAAAAGGTTATTCATGAGTTCAGCTCTGGCAAAACTAATATTTTTTTTAATAAAATCAAATTTGAATTCTAGTTCAAATTCGGTTGAACAAGTAGTGTAAAGTAAACCAAAATCGAAGGAAACGAGAGAGAGAGAGAAGGCAAAAGGCATATGTTCGTGCATATGCCTAAATTTAAATTTTTATCAGGAATAATATCAATAATTTTATCAAAGATTTTTAGAGATGGCTATGTATAAAGAACATGAATATCCTATTTTATTTATAATGGATTTTTTAGTATATAATTTGCGTGCTTTAATATATGTATAAATTGCAAAATATTTATAGGATTATCAATGTATTTGTCTTTATCACTAAAATAAATTACATCATGTTATTAAACTATAGTGAAGAAAAAATTAACTATAAGATATTTTTGCAATGAATCTTTTATTAGGTCATATATTAAGTTTTTCATCGTAAAATCAGTGGCAACACTATAAACAAAATGCATATGTAGTACTAGTAACTCATTTTCTGGAATCCTTCTCTACATTCTACGTTGTTAACCGTATAATAATAAAAATTATGTATTACCAAATCACATTTTTTTTGAAATTAACCCTGAGCGATATTTGTAACACACATACCCCTAAACATAGTCCATATCTAAAACTCACAAAGTGTGAGAGTGAGTTATAAGTGATGGAGATTATACTTGACAATTTGGGCTTAAGTATTTTGGTTGGTTGTTAACGAGTCCGTTCGGGTCCGAACCAACAAGTTGTCAGGACCAGTTTTCCTCGATGATGGACCGGGGACCTAAGCCCGAGATGTTACAAATTGTATCAGTCGATTTCCCTCTGATTGTGGAAATGGCTACTCGAGAGGTAGAGCCATCCCCTATAAAGAGATATGAGGAAATGGCTACTCGGAGTGTGCGACCGCCATTGTCACTGTGAATAAGTGATAGGTCATGTCGCAACGAGAACGTTATGAATATAAGTGAGGGAGGTTGTAACGCATGCCCCCAAACATTCCCACATCAAAGCTCACAAAGTGTGAATGTGTGTTATAAGTGGTGGGGATTACTACTTGACAACTTGTGCTTAAGCATTTTAGGTGGTTGTCAATGGATCCATTTTGGTCCGAACCCAACAAGTTGTTAGGATCAATTTCCTCGATAACAAACAGGATACCTAAGCCGGGGACGTTACAGATATAATCCTTGTGATACTTAGTAACAGTTCAAGTAAAAATTATTATAGTTTTTTGCCATAAAAATTGTATCAATTATTGATAAAAAAGTGATGGTTAATACTTGATAAGAAAGTAACAAATAATGCAAATTTTGATGATATTGGTAATTTCGTGTCAACCTATAACTCTAGGATTACAATGTTAACATAACTGTTCATTCTACTCCAACGAGAGAATACAGTATGAGCAATGGATGCAGGAAACATATAGAGTTCAATGGGGTTGTCCCCTTTGAGCAATCAACATGGTTGTTCCCGCCTTATTTTCGATGTTTTTTTCAAAAATATCACGATGTATATTCATCTATATATCCCTCCTATATGTCATTCGAATTTTGTCAGAAACAGACTCTTATACCTCTCATCTAAAACAAGTCGATTACAACAGTTCTAAGACCGTTAAAATTACTTGTTCTAGATGGAGGGTATATGAATCTCTGTTTCCGACGAAATTCGAATGACATATAAGAGGGATATATAGATGAATACACATGGTTTTATTTTTGCAAACACTGCAAGAAAAATGAGGTGTGGTCATGGAATGTGGCCACGATAATTCCGTAATCGTAGCTACAATTCCGTGGCCAAAGTCTTCAATAAGAGTTGTGGCCACGACAAGTTCCACGGTCACTTGTAGTGGCAACGGCATATTCGTGGTTAGAAAACTCTCGCGACGAGACTTGTAGCTACGGCTACTAGCCACGATGTGTTGTTGTCAGAGCCCAATTGTATGGTCACAAGCCCTACATCTGTGGGAATAGTTTTGTAGCTACAACTTATTTTCCTTGTAGCGAAAAAATAAAAAAAAATGCGAAAAAATGATGGGAGGAGGGGGAAGCCCATTGGTTGTCCACGAGGGGCAGCCCCATTATTCCCACATACATACACATACAAACATACATACATACATGATGCATGCATGCATGCATCCATCCATCCATGTATGCATGCATACATGCATCCATACATGTATAAATATACTACAAAAAATTGAGCTACAATGACTGTTTTTTTCAAAATCCGTCGCTAAATTAACCGTTGTTAAATATAGAACGTCGATATTATTCGTTACGAAATGATTTTTCATACTCGAAATTAGGGACGAATATCATACTTTTCATTATGTCTTTAGCAACTGTCCTCGTAGCGATGCTTATCCCTTGCTCTTTTTCAAACTTCTAATTAATTGTCGCTAAAAAGATAGCAACGATTAGTTGATATTTTGAATAATAGCAACGGATTAGCATCGTTATGTGGACCGTTGTTAATGATATAACGACTGATATGATATTCATCGTTAATTTTGAGTATGTAAACTCATTCACAATGAATAATATCGTCGTTATATATTTAACAATGGCAAATTTAGTGACGGATTTTTAAAAAGCGTCACTATAGCTCAAATTTTACTGCCCCCTTTTTTCGGTAATTTTTTTATTTTGCGAAATAAAATCATGTATATTCATTTATATATTCCTCCAATATGTCATTTGAATTTCGTCAGAAACGGAAACCCCAATGACCTTCCATCTGGAACAAGTAATTTTAACGGTTTAAATATTGCTATAATCCACATGTTCTAGATGTATTGCATAGGAGTCTCTGTTTTCCGACAAAATTGGAATGGCATACTAGAGATATATATATGGATATACATGGTTTTATTTTATAAAAAAATAAAAAAAATGCTGAAAAATGGGGCGAGTGCAGCTCTATTGAACCCACAGACACATATTTATTTATTTATAGAGGATCGATCATGTGAGAGCCAAAAACTGTGAGAGAATATAAACATTAAATATGGACCGAGCATTTTCCCCGACAGGGCAACGCTCCACAAGCAAATGCCCTGTCAGGGTATCTCTTTTATTTGTTCTCATTCTGGGCATCGATCGGTGGACGATTCGTCGATCGGCGAACGGTTCACCGATCAATGCCGCTATACGCCAAAATTCAACACAAGTGTGCACGGTCTCTGAGGAAGGTGTGGTTTCCGAGTGAAACGACGCGACGTTTGAGGGAAATGATTTGGAATCGATGAACCGTTTGCTAATCGGCAGACGGTTCGTCGATTCGAGCCCTCTCGCCCGCCTATAAAAGCCTCCTGCCTCATCCCCACTCTTCACACCTCACATCTCCTCCTCTCTTCATACACTCCATCTCCATTCCTCCCATTTCCTCTCAATTCCTCTCGTCCAAGTGCGCAGTGGTCTTCCTCTTTTCTCGTATTATCCCTCTCATGCTTTTCATCAGCAACATGTATATTTAAATATTTTAAAATTTATATTGTTATTAAGTCTGATATATATTTAGTAAATATTGTGGATTTTTATGTAAAATAATATCTGTCATTTTACATAAAATAATCTTTGTCAGCTTACATAAAATAATCTCCCCAATTTCAAGGGAAATATATGATTATTGCATTATCTATTCCTCGTTGACGTAAGCCCATTTCATTTAATTGTGCATATATGCCCTTGTCAAAGAAAGATATTGTTAGGTGTATCATGGTCATGAAAATCATAATTAAGTATATTTATGTAATTTAATAAGTATTATTTAATTAGGTATTTTTGTTTATTTGTATTTAATTAAGTGTATTTAAATAAATATGTTCAATTGTTAAATATTTTTAAATAAATAAATATAATTATTAAGTAATTTTAAATAAATATATTTAAATAGAAAGTGTAATTATTAAGTGTATTTAAATAAATATATTTAATTATATTAAAAATTTTGATTAAGTATTTTTATTTATTCTTATTTAATTAAGTGTATTTAAATAAATGAATTTAATTATTAAGTGTAGTTAAATAAACACACTTAATTAGTAAGTGTATTTAACTATATATATTTAAATATTAAGTGTGGTTAAATAAATGTATTTAATTATAAAATGTATTTAAATGAATGTATTTAATTAGCTTAAAAATCTTAATAGGTATTTTTATTTATTCGTATTTAATTAAGTGTATTTAAATAGACATACTTAATTATTAAGTGTTCTTAAATAGATATATTTAAATATTAAGTGTATTTAAGTAAATATATTTAATTATTAGGTGTATTTAAATAAATATATTTAACTAGATTAAAAATCATAATTAAGTGTTTTTATTAATTTGTATTAGTTAAGGGTATGTAAATAAATGTATTTAATTATTACATGTATTTAAATAAATATATTAACTTCCCTCTTTCATAGAATATGTACGACCCTGTTGCATTGTATGTCTCCTGGACTGGCAAAATCGTCAATGAAAATGGTAGTGTCAATTACGAAGGGGGTAGAAGTCAGATGATAAGACTTCCCTTAGCTAACACCTTCGAAGATCTCTTATTGAGTGTTTGTGTCATAACTGGTTATAACCAAGACCAATATAGTGTACGAGTGACGTGTAGATGGCCGATGAACATCAACACATTCTGTCAAGTTGTTGTTTTCAATAATCAGACTA
Source organism: Ottelia alismoides (assembly GCA_037367405.1). Lineage (NCBI taxonomy): Eukaryota > Viridiplantae > Streptophyta > Magnoliopsida > Alismatales > Hydrocharitaceae > Ottelia > Ottelia alismoides. The sequence goes on from JAZKJV010000568.1 coordinate 465,111, forward strand.
CTGTGTTGATGTTAAATATTGCTCGTTCTCTCGGGATATTGATGGTGGAAGCAGATCAAATAGAAAATCCTCAATTAAACGCATCCAATGTCGCCCAATCATCTCGAGGAGGAATAGAAGAGCAAGATGTGCATGTAGAGGATGAGAACAATGACGACGTAAACGATGTTGATGAGGATACTGGCATTGAGGATGAGGAGGTTAACCCCGATCTGAATGTTGCGTACGAGGACATTCATGGGCAAGAATCACTCATTGGTTCAATAAGCAATGAACTTATTTTTTATCCTCCTGTTGATTACACTGTTACATTGGATCAAATGCTGCAGCTATCTGATATCTTCCAAGATGAAGACTAGATAACGGAAACATATTCTGAGGAGATACCATTCCTAAACGAGCCCCAAGATACCATCTTACCTGATCGTAGTGGACTTGAGTATTGGCATAATAGAACTTTCACCTCGAAGTTATATTTAATTAATGTTGCGAGTACGTAGAGTATGACCAAGTATGTCCAATACAAAGTAATAGCTTCCAAGAAAGATATATACACCATTGGGTGTGCTCTGCCAAACTGTAAGTGGAGGTTACATGCAAGTTTTAGTAAGAAGGGTGAAATTTGGAAAGTCTGGACTTATCGAGACGAACATACGTGCTGAAGCCCAGTCCTTCATACTGATAACAGGCAGTGCAACGCAAAATTTATTAGCAGATTCATCTTGAAGACATTGAAATCCAACCTAACATTGATGCCTAATATGATTAATAGTCTAGAATCCGATACCTACCATGTCACGATATCATATAAAAAGGCATGGATTGGGAGAAAGAATGCATTGGCTACAATATTTGATGACATGGAGTCATCTTACGTCGATATTCCTAGTTTTATGTGGACCATGAGAACATATCAACCCTGAATCGTGGTATGAATTTGAAACATAACCATATCAGGATCGAAGGAGTCAACAATTCATTCCAGATGAAATTGCATTCTTATGATTGTTTTGGGCATTCAGACCGTCTTTGGAGGGTTTTCATTTTGTCGCCCAGTGTTGAGCATCGATGGTACTCATTTGCAAGGTAAATTTGAAGGACGCCTACTTGTAGCTACGTCGGTCGACGGAAACAGACACCTATTTCCAGTTGCCTTTGCAGTGGTTGAGAAAAAGACCATAGTTGTGTGAGAGTTCTTCTTACACAAGTTAGCATATTTGGTTCAATGTGAAGGGATATGCTTTTTGAGTGATCGATTTTCAGGTCTGAAGCAATTAATACCAAAGTACTTTCCAGCAGAGCGTGGACATTGTCCTTTATTATGTCTACGACACATGCAGGAGAATATACATTGGGATAGACATGACACTTGGGCAATAGGAAATTCTATAGCGTGGGTGCAGTCACCAATACCCACGCACATAATAGAATTATAGAACAAATCCCAACTGCAGATCTAGATTCTTATGATTGGATTGTTCGTCAAGAAGATCGGGATCGTACTTAGTGGGCAATAAGTTATGACGAATGTCATCGGTACGGGAACACTACAACCAATTTATTAGAATGCTTAAATAACGTTTTGAAAGACATGTGGGGTCTTTCCATATTGACAATGATTTTTGCCATCTTCTACCGTTGGATACGTATTTTGTGAGTCACCGTATACAGAGTCAGATGACAACTTATGAATTGATGTTGAGATATAATCAAGTTTTAAGTGAAAATATTGGGGCAGCTCGTACACGATGTTGAGCAATTTTCTCAGATCGTATTCGAAGTGAGGTCTAGAGAAGGAAATTATAGAGTCATACTCAACAAAACAGATTCCGAGTGCACATGTGGGTTCATGCAGTGCATGCATATCACCTGCTCACATATAATTGTTGTTTATGGTTCTGTTAACGTAGGCATCGAGCATGTATACAACTGTTCTTGGTTTTATATGCCAGGGGCATTTCGTGCAACATACACAGTCGAATTCTCACCAATTCATGATCGTTGATTTTGGCCGGTGAATGTTCCAAGGTCTATTTTGATGCCTTCATATGTACTAGTAGGTCCTGGTCATCCACAATCTGTAAAGATTCGAAATAGTATGGATGAAATGGGTTGAGTAAATGTTAGGTGTGGATTATATATCTAGGTCAGTCATACCCGAACCACATGTCCGGAACGTTAAAAGTATCTTGTCAATTTTCAAAGAAAATAGTTCGTATTTTTGATATTGCATTCGAATATAGATTTTATTTTAATTACAAACGTTATAATACTTATGCTGAAATAGGAATGGATTCACTACCAGGACATGTTGATACCTCAGTCTTGGTGCAACAAAGCAATCACATTTATGCCCTTCCATTGAATGATGATACCTCGGTAAGCACTACAAACCATTTGACATATTGTGTAAATTACAATGTATGTAAATTTACAATATATCCTTGTAACAACATTACAGATGTGTGGAACATGGCCGTGTATTTATCAAGATTCTCTAGAAATAACAAAGTGATGCTTTCGATAACTGCTTGAGATGGTGGGCATGCGATGTATCACCAACCTAAAAAAGGACCAACCTCGATCAGTCACTTTTTATGGTCTTATTGGAACGTTGGAGGTCGAAGACTCACACTTTTCATATTTGATATGGTGAAGTTACTATATCATTGAAAGACATCTCCATTTTAACAGACATTCGTGTTGATGGGGCCCCCGTAACAGGCCTGGAGGAATCCTCACAATTTCAATGGTTAGATTATTGCAAACAAATGCTTGGCGTAAATCTGAACACTGGAAGAGGGGAGAACTTTTTGAGCTAACGGCTGATGCTGACTTGGATCAGTGAAAATATTCTCACAGATGCAAATCTTTTAGAACAAGATCCGAATCGTCTGCTGAGAATAGGTCGTGCATTCATTTTACATCAAATTGGAGAGTCATTTTTCCAGTCTCAACGGGCGATAAAGTACCATTTTCGATACTTGTGTTTACTTTAGAACTTATAAGAGTGCGACCAATTGATTTTGGGGGTTGCAGTTCTAGCACAATTGTACTAATAATTAGATGAGTGCTCTTTGGGAAAATCAAAGAGATTTTATACCTTCTTGATCTTACTACAGACTTGATCGTGGGAGCATATACACATTGACGTTCCTCAACCATATCGTATGGATCAAGATGTTTTGCATCAGGGACCATACACATGCAGGTAAAACACAAAAATATTATGCTATTGTACTTTTATACTATAATATAATACTCATAAATTATTGAGAACAAATGGACATCGGAAAGGAGGTCTTTTGTAGAAAATGTACAAACTACGTATCTACCCATCTACTGCAACAAGTTAGATACCTAACATGAACATCATGTATGTTGCTCGTGCATTATCATGTTCACTGCAATTTTACTGACTAACACTTGAAAATATTTAACAGATGCGGTGGTCTCCATATGCCATGAACATTGTAAATAACTTACTTGTAATTTACCAAGAAGGACGCGAGGTGTGGACGTTACATACGATTTTGATTTACTTTAACGTGGTGGTAATGCACATGCCGGATCGTGTCATGCAATAATTTGATCTGATTCCCCATATCCCAGAGCTGATGTAAAGAATAATTTTCCCGTAGCATCGGACTAGACATAGGGACAATGATCCGATCGATTGGGCTGACTGACTTCGTGAGCAGGTACTTCAGTGGAACCAGAGATGACAAACAGTTGTGATGGAGAGAGCGTCGATGGAAAATTATGAACAACAGATAACAAGATACATGTAATGGTATTGGCAAATTACCCGACGTTGGATTCAGACATCAATCCTTACACCACGACTTGTATATGAGCCTTAGACTCATAGATTTAGGCCTGGGGTATGAACTTTATTTTCACTCACAAGGTAGTTAAGTTTGTCTCATATAAGAATACTATGTGATGATTTTAATATCACAAGTACAAAGCGTATATGAAGTACGTGGGATTCTTGAGTATTACGAACGCAGCTCAGAGTTGTAGAATGTTATAAGTTTACTAGACTCAGCATTGCATACTTTTGGATTGACGAATCAAATGACACAGTACCATCTGCAATACTCTTATTCGAATGAATCATCAACGATCCTTTTCTTCTCCACAACTCACGCGACTGTTGGACCCACCACAACTGTTGGTACTCATGATGCCGAGGCAGGACCATCTCAGGTAAGGTCTGCAATAGAGATTCAACTTACTTAACCGTCATAGACTGATGACTTCTGTGGTCTAACCTCCCCTACGCAGACAGTCTTAGAAACTAGCCATATTATTCCTCCTCAGCCTATTGTTGATTTTTCATACTATACGAGCCAAGATCATCTACCTCCATTCCAAAGTATACATCCATCGTGGTCGGATCTGATGTATCTACACCAGCAGCAATATGGTCCTCACCAACATCCATTGCAATATCAACAACAAACTCCACAACTTGATAAACAACTTCAGATAGAGAACAAACACGAGAGATAAGTGTGGATAATGGAAATACCTCTAGTAGAGGTAGTAGAGGTTGTAGGGATGGATTACCATGAATACCCCGTGGGCACGGCAAATGTTTGACTAAAGTATAAATGTATCCTCGATGATATTTTCCTGATGTAATTAAGTTCTTGATATTAATGTGATGTTATATTTAGTGTTTTCTGTTATTAACTGTTTCGTGATGAAAATTTAGGTAATGGTTGCTATAATACGATTGATATTTTTAATGAGCTTAAATATTTTCAATATTCATAATTTCACATGCAATTGTATTTGTGCAGGTTATGATAAAAACTCACTTCATGGTACGTAAGTCGGCGTGTCCACCCCCATACACTCGCATCTTGGTAGTACGTCTACCATTTACTACAAACGGATCTCATGGGGTAGCAACCGCTCCACCACAGTCACCACGGCAACCACTTTCTACAACACCACCGACACCTGACTTTGTGTATCAACACCTCCCTTGTCTTGATCATCTGAGGCCCTGATGGGGTGGGCTCGCGGCGCGGCGGATCTAAGATGATGATTTAACTATTTAATTAAACTAAGTCCAAATACAATCTATAGGTGCATGCAAAAGTTACTAGTGTGTTTGGACCTAATCTAATCGATCAAGCAAAAGCCTAGAACTAAGGGCTCAATCCACAAAAGAAAAGGGAAAATGAAATCAAAATCGGAAAATGACAGCAGTAAAAAACTCGTCAAAATCCGCGGTGAGCTCCCAGGTGAACAAACACCCGAAAATTAGGCCCGGAAGTTCAAGTGTCCAAGTCTTGTATTATTACAAATTGATAATCTCTCTCTCACAAAATAAAATGCAAACTAATCTAATCACTCTCTCAATCCTCCTGCTCTCTCCTACCGGCTTGGCTTTAAGAAAAGCCGGCTTCGCTTCACGTGGTTGCTCCGGATCCCCTAGACGATCCGCCTCGCTCCGCGGTCCCTCGCAAGAAGATAAAAAGAGATGGTCAGAAAAGCTCAACAATATCTACCAAAAATGCAAGAGAGATAAAACGAATCAATGGTAGATAAACAAACACAATCAGACAAAAATGTGATCTAATCGCTGTTGCTCCCCGGCAACGGTGCCATTTGGTAACCACGATTTATCGAGGGTTTAAATAGTCCACACAAGGCAGGATCACTATGTCGATGGGGCGACCCACAAGAAACCGTAATTAATCAACAATTAACCCACACTCAAATAATTCAATCAATGAAAATAAATGTGAAGTTAAAATTTATTTTTAACTCTACACAAAAGATGTATAGAAGCAAGTATGCAGAGAGTTCGAACACAGGGAGCAAGGCAGGACAGATCAACAAGTGTGTGTGTGTGTGTGTGTGTGTGTGTGTGAATGTGAAATGATTATTTACACTATGCAAAGCAAATGTTTTTGTGGGTTTTTAATTTTTATATTTTTTTATTTATTTTTAATTTTTAATTTTGTATTTTGATTTTTAATTTTCTGATTTTATATTTTCTTTTATATTTTATAATTTTTATATTTTCTTTTTCAAAGTAGGAATATATATACAATTTAAGATAAGAGGGGGAAAGGAATTTATAAAAATAGTGAAAAATGTTCAAAAATTGGGAAATAAAATCTTTTTGGTCTTTTTATAGTTTCCTATTATTTTTGTGATTTTTGGGGGGTTTTCAAAATGTTTTTGGTATTTTTAAATAGCAAAATAAGGGAAAACAGTGGACTAGGTTGCTGGCCGAAATCAAAATGAGGATGAAAAATACTAAACAGTACCAAAATTATTCAAATTAATTTTAAAATATAGATAATAAAATAAAGAAGACAAAGCAAATGAGTTTATATTTTTCTGAATTTTCTATGATTTTTTAGATTTTTATAAAGATTTTTAGGGTTTTCCAATTTTTAAGGTTTTTCTTTTGAAATTTTTAGTGGTTTTTGGATTGACACTAGTAGATGACAAAACACACAAAATATAATTTTTTTGGAATTTTTCAAAATGTTTTTATAATTTTTATGGGTTTTCTAATACAAACAGTATGAAAAATGCATGTTTTTGATTTTTAATAAATATGAAAATGCAATAAAAATGCAAAGCAAAAATATAGTGTGAATCTCTAAGTTAACAAGAGCCTATGTGATTTTTTTGGTAATTTTTAGAGTTGAAATGATGCATGAAGTAAATAGAGCAAGCAAGCAAAAATATTAAGGCCTAGCAGGGGTATATGTGCAAATGTCAAAACATCCAGTGGCATACATGCAATTGTCCAACAAAATTTACACTGAATATTCAATTTAATGGACCAAATTTAAATTCCAGAACCCGCAAGGGTATTCAATTTAATATACACGCACCTGGCAAGGACCTACGTGCAATATACAAAAATCCCAGGGGCAATCATGCAAAATTAATTCTCTTCCTACGCCAAGAACTCCAATGTTGTCCGGAATGGATTCAATGGCTATGCGTCGGACGACAATGGTGCCTTGTCGCAGTTCTCAGGCAACTCAACCAGCTCCAACGTTGTCACCAACAAATTCACCACCTATGATGACGGGGGTAATGGTGCTCTACACCAATTCATCGGCTACGCAGACTGGTTCAAGAGGGGGGGGCTCCGACCCGGGGGGAAGGCTCGGTGGCGAGGGCCAGCCATCGGCGGGGGCTTCAACCTGGGGGAAGGCTCGGCGGCGTGGGCCAGCCATCGGCGGGGGCTTCGAGACAGGGGAGCGACGGAAAGGGGGGTTCGAGAGAGTGGACGAGTCACTACAGGTCGTCCCCTTTGTCTGCATAACCGTCCCCTTTGCTCAAAGGGGACGGTTTTTAAACCGTCCCTTCAGCCACTGTCTCATTTGACTAAAAGGGACGTTTCTGACAACCGTCTCATTTAATTAACCATTGGGGACGGTTGTAACCGTCCCTTACACGATTACTATCAGTGACGGGTGCAACTGTCCCTACTACTTATTGTATTAGAGACGGTTAACAACCGTCCCCAATGGTCAACAACATTTTGAGACGGCCACAGAGAACTTTTGGGGACGGTTATCACCGTCGCATACGGTTGTATAACCGTCCCATCCCTTCTACTCTGCATGTCTTTTGCGACGCCAACAGAAGCCTGGAGGATTCTGTAGTGAAGACTATTAGGGACGGTTGTAACCGTCCCCTCTTCTAGTAGCGTCTATAGCAACGCCAACAGAAGGGTATACGGGACAGTTTCAACCGTCCCATATGCGCTTCGTTAGCAACACCCCGTAATGGGGACGGTTATAACCGTCCCCAAAAGTCTCTATGAACTGTACTGGCTGGGGGACGTTTCTGTAGCTGTATAGGGGACGGTTACAACCGTCCCCAATACACCATGACAGGAAAAAAATTATATATTCTTGGTTTGTTCCCTACATCCTCTACAAAACAACTAACCACAACATTCAACATTCAAACATTATGAATATCATAAACTCAACATTCAACAACACAACATTAAGAATCAAACAACACAACATGAATATCATTATGAAGAAACACAATCATAAAGTCAACATGAAGAATCCTTATAGTCATAAACTCAATATTAAGAAACGGTAAGATGTCTACATAATGTTAGGCATTAATAAAAAACATTACAATAAAAAGATCAAAATTAAACTAAGATGTACTACATCCATGCTACCTACTCAGATGCGCCACTCCCATCACTCTCATCGGTCTCCTCCTCACTCTCCTCATCGTCGTCGAGATGTGCAGGTTGTACAGGGGGCGTGGCTTGGCTTTGAAGATGGCTTATTAAGAACATGACATTTGCCATGTCCATACGCATCTGGGCCATCTCTGCATCTTGTGCAGTCATCTTTGCCTTTACTTCGTGCAGCTCCCTCTCCATCTCTCTTTCTCTCTGGCTTCCCTGCGAGGAAAACTGCGACCCACCTGCACCACCCATTCTATACCATGTACAGATCATTTCGCCCCATCCTCCGCAACGGATGCGTCCACTGTGTTCTGGACCAGTGACTTGACGGAAGGCATCATCGGCCGTCAACGGGGGATTGCTCGTCCCCGTGCTATCCAGCGAGGAGGTGGTAGAGAGCCTAATCATTTCTTCCTGCATATAAGAAATATAAAATAATTTCAATATATTACCATAAGTAATCCTTTAAGTAAAAATTGCATTTATACTTACATGAATTGGTGCGTAGGCGTCATCAACCCACTGCACCTCTCCTCCTAAGTCTCGGCTCTTTGACCCAGCAAAAACCTCTATGCGGGTCATTTCTCTTTCATTTTTCCTCAACTATAGAAAGTAAAAAAACTTCTTAAAATTGTTTTAAGACTCGAAATTAATCGTCGTAAATATTTTTTAAATACTTACAAACTCGTCCTTCAGTTGGTTGGTGTTCTTCCTTCCCATCTTATGCGTCGACTTAAACCCTTTCGAACGATTCGCCGTATTCTTGGAAGAAATCGACTGAAATTTCACAAAGTTAGTATAAAAATAAAATAAATAATTAAGAAAACTATATACATACCGCAAAATCCTCACTGGACCAAAAATTAATCAGCTCCCTCCATTGCTCTGGTGTAACACCAGGTGGGATATTCTGCACAAGCAGCTCATATGGAATCTGGGAGTTGAAGTACTACAAATGGAGAAACAAATATCATCAATATCTAAATCTTTTGATATTAAATAATAATAAAAATTTTACCTTAGCCTTTATGCGTCCCTTGTATCGACGCAACAACTCAGCAGCATGGGATAAAATCTGAGAATCGACATGGGTATTTCGTTCCCATATAAATACAACCTGATAAAACAAATATAATAATGATTAGCTCATAAAATTAAAAAAAATGTTTTAGGATTTTAGATTACCTCCAGATCAGCAAGTATGGCAGCCTTGACAGCATAAGGAAGCTGTCGGAAGTCGTGGGTGGTGATGGGGACGCGCGCACGGGCAACCTGGCCAAGGTAGCTTTGAAACTCCGTGGAGTTCTCTCCTACCGCATCTCCACCAACAATGCATACATGTAACGTCTGCCCTGGCGCAAGACGGTCTAAGAATCTACACTGAGACGGTCCACGCTGTCTCTGTGTAGCTCCACTACCTGCATCAGAAGAACCGCCCTTGACAGCATAAGGAAGCTGTCGGAAGTCGTGGGTGGTGATGGGGACGCGCGCACGGGCAACCTGGCCAAGGTAGCTTTGAAACTCCGTGGAGTTCTCTCCTACCGCATCTCCACCAACAATGCATACATGTAACGTCTGCCCTGCCGCAAGACGGTCTAAGAATCTACACTGAGACGGTCCACGTTGTCTCTGTGTAGCTCCACTACCTGCATCAGAAGAACCGCCCTGTGGCTGCTGGGGAGGTTCAGGGACCTCCCGAATACGTTTAGGTCTAGGAGCCATGTCTGCAATTTAAAGAGTTATTTCAAAAATATACATTTCGATAGATGACAATAATTTCAATTAATAGAAACTGAAAATAAAAAAACATTACCTGAAATTGCTAGTTCCAAGTTCCAACGTCGTTGTCTAATACCTCATGGAAAAAATCATTGGAGTTATTTTGATATGCAACATCATTGTCTAGTGCATCTGCCTCTTCGTTTACGTCGAAGAAATCTCTCGGTGTTGTTCTATTTGGTATTATCCATCCACTAACTGAGTTATCTGGAACATAAAAGACCTGTTCGACCTGACTGGCAAGCGTATACGGTTCATTTGTTTGTAACCGACCTGTTTGCTTTAAAGAAAGAACCCCATTTCTATCCTTCTTGTAACCTACTCCAACTCGACCCACATCGAACCAGATGCAATGAAATAGAACATACCTTGCATCATGTGTAAAACTGATTTCTAGTATATCAATAATCTCGCCATAGTATCCGTCAATTTCAGCATTGAGATCAGCCTTCACTATTACTCCTGAAAGTTGTGAAGCTTTATTTTCATCAATTGACTTCTTTCGAAATCTAAACTCGTTAACGATATAGCCAGAATGTGATATTATTAATGAGTATGGACTCCTGTGAATTATATCGAGATTTACGCTCCACCGTTCATCTTTGGTAACTTTTAATAGTTCAATTTTATCCCCGAACCATTTCAGAAAGTCTGATTTGCTAGTGGTTGTTGACTGAAACTCTTCAAAGAAAGTATCAACCTCGTCTACTTGCATCAAAATATAATAATGAATAAGATCTCTTTCATTGTCTGAAATACTACGGCGGGTACTCTTTAGGATAGCTCGGCCATTTTGTTGTAATATCCAAAGTTTATATGGCTCTTCTGTCCACAACTCACCATCATTATTTCGTTCGAACCTATCGAATCTAATACTCTTTCCATCACTCATATACATGTCACAAAATGTGATACATTCTTCACATAAATATCCCTCGGCAATACAACCTTCAGGTGCTGCTTTGTTGAATATCATTTTTTTTAATTTCTGTAGATATCTTTCAATTGGATACATCCATCGATACTGCACAGGACCACATATCCGGCCTTCGCTAGCAAGATGAATAATTAGATGAACCATTATATCAAAAAATGTAGGTGGAAAGAGCTGCTCCAGCTTACATAAAGTTATAACTATATCTGTCTCTAGTCTGAACAATACTTCCGGGTCTAAAGTCTTCCAACACAAAGCTTTAAAAAACTGACTGAGTTCAATTAGTGGCTGTAAAACATCAGGATGTACAACTCCTCTGATTGACAACGGAAAATGAACTTGCATAAGTACATGACAATCATGACTTTTTAATGACGATATCTTTCTTTCCGTCATATTTATGCATCTGCTAATTTGAGAGGAGAATCCATCAGATACTCTAATTGATTTAATAAAATTGAGTATCTTATCTTTGTCAGCACTGGATAAAGTATACAATGCTTCGGGAATTATTACTTTAGAATTGTCTGACTCAATCGGATGTAATTCGGGTCGGATACCCAATTGTATTAGATCACGTCTGTCTCGCAAACTGTCTTTGGCAGTACTAGAGATATTCAAAATTGAAAGAATATTTTCCATAACATTCTTCTCTATATGCATCACGTCCAAGTTATGACGGACCTGTAAAGTATGCCAGTAGGGTAGCTCCTGAAAGAATATACTTTGTTTTCGCCATCCACCAGTATTCTTCCTCTTAGATAATCGGCCTAGAGAGAAGTTGCCCAAATTTTTTTGTTCCATCCACATTGTGCTTCCTGATCGGCGATTCAAACTTAAACGACGTCCAAACGATTGTCCATCGAACTTGTAATTATTTTCACTTCTTAACCATCTATGACTGACCGGTAAGAAACGGCGATGTCCCAAATAACAATGTTTCATACTCGCACTTAGCCATGTCGAATGTGTTTTATCCATACAAATCGGACATGCGAGTTTACCTTTCGTACTCCATCCTGATAAATTGGCATATGCTGGAAAATCATTAATTGTCCACAATAAAGAAGCACGTATTGTAAAGAATTCTTTCTTTACCGCGTCATAAGTACTCACTCCAGAATCCACAAAATCTTTAGTTCGTCAATCAAAGGTTGCATATATGTATCTATCGCATTACCTGGCCCCTTAGGACCAGGTATCAATAACGACATCATCATAAAGGAAGATGCCATTGACATCCATGGTGGCAGATTATATGTAACAAGTATCACAGGCCAAATAGAGTAACTCGTACTCATATTTCGGAATGGATTAAAGCCGTCAGAAGCAAGACTCAATCGTACATTTCTTACTTCTTCAGAAAACGATGGGTACATTTCATCAAACTTGCTCCACTCCTCTGTATATAATGGATGTCACATAACACCGGTTACATCTTTCTTTTTGATATTACTGTGTCATATCATCATTTTAGCTGTTCTTTCGTATAAATACAATCGCTGTAATCAGGGAATCAAAGGAAAGAACCGTAAAATCTTCTCCGGTTTTTTCCTCTTCGAATCATTATCATTATTCTTATATCTGCTACTTTTGCAGTCAGGACATGTATCTAACTTTGAGTAATCCTTCCAATATAAAATGCAGTCGTTTGGACATGCGTCAATTTTCTCGTAATTCAGTCCAAGTGCACGAAATCTAGACTTAGCGTCCTTCCAGTCCTTTGGAAAGTTTTCTAAATTATTTAATAATGTCCTAATCAAAAGTAAGACATCTGTCATCGTAACCGCTGTACACCGATTCTTCACTTTTATCTTAAACATCTCCAGAAGAAAACGTAATCGAGACATTTTGACTCATGAGCATAATGGCTTCTCTGCATCTTGTATTTTTTCAAGCAACGTATCCGGAAGCGAATCCATCTTTTCATCGGTGTCATGTCCTCGAATGTTATCTACCATCTCAAATATAGCATCACGGTCTTGTATTTCTGAAACATCTCTTTCAGTATCACCGTGGACATTACTATCTTCTTCTAAATTAACTCCTTCACCATGATATGTCCAATTCGTATAATGTAGCCAAAATCTATTTAATATCAAATGCTCGTAAACTGTGGCTCGATTTTGGGTCAAAGTATTTTTGCATCTTATGAAAGGACAATGTATCTTATCTCCTTCACCTCCTACAATATGATAGTGCGATTCATATCGAAAAGCCCAGTCTATGAATCCGATTACTCCTTTATTATATGTCCGGTAGTAATCGAATATTTTGTTCATCCAACTTTTGTCCATTGCCTAAAGGTAAGATCCAAAGTTAATTTCAAAAATGTTTGGTAATGTTCATAAAAACAACATGACATCATTATTAACTAGGGTAGCTAACAGGTTTTACACCCTAACTAAATATTATGTGGCACACTTGGCCTTCGATCCAGAGAGTCCGGTCTTAGTCTACCCCTCCTCTTCCCGACAAATCGGGTTCAGGAACAGCGCTTGGCAGGGCAGGCTGCGTCACGTAGGCTCGAAGGAAAATGAATCAGCTATACACAAATATCTCACATTTGCAACCCTCACATATACATCTACTTAATGAATAAATATACATCATACACCTTTACACTCGCATCATACCTCTACACGTTCACATCATAGACCTTCACATTGACATCATACCTCTACACATTCAGAGCATACAACCTCTCATTCACATCATACATCTACACCTTTTGGTGTTTGTATAATAATGAACATGGTTTATCCATCATACCACCGCATCTATACATACTACCCTCAAACTCAAATTTGTACACCTTCACTTACTATCATCACATTCACATCTATACACCATCATTCCCAACAACTTTACATTCACATCATATGCATGCACTTTCATATATTATACTTACATTTAAATCTATGCACCTTAAAATATCTTCATATTCACATCATAAGAAATCCATCATAACATCTATACACCTTTATTTTTATTAAAATATAATACATTCGTGTTAACTATAAACAATAAACAATGCTTTTACAAATCTATACATCCAAAATAAGATTGTGAAATTAAAGCAAGTATAATATATTAATAAATTACCAAAAAGTTTAAAAAAAACTTACATCCAAATGAGGAGGTGGAGGCCGGGGCCGGAGGCTGGAAGGCCGAGGAGGAGGCCGACGGACGGACGCTGGAGGACGGAGGAGGAGGTGGAGGCCGGAGGTCGGACGCCAGAGGGCAAGGGGCGAGAGGGCGGACGCCGGAGGGTGGAGGCAGAGGCCGGAGGGAAGGGGTGAGAGGATGGACGCCGGAGGGTGGAGGAGGAGGCCGGAGGGCGGTGGAGGAGGCCGGAGGCGATTTGAGGGAGATGGGGGTCGAATGAGGAATGAGGAAGATGGGTTCGCCGGGGATGAATATATAACCATCGGGGACGGTCGTTCGACCGTCTCTTTTACTAATAATCGGCGACGGTTATAAGTGGACCGTCCCCTCTGGTTGTTTGTAGGGACCGTTAATAAACCGTCCCTGATTATTAGTATAAGGGACTGTTACAACCGTCCCTTATAATAATAATCAGGGACGGTTGCGAGGAGACCGTCCCCTTTGGTTACAGAAATTTTCCCCAGCGCGCCATTTACAGAGGTTTTAGGGACGTTTATGCAACCGTCCCATAAAATTAACTATATGAGACGGTTGTAACCGTCCCCGTTACTTTCCATTATATGCGACGGCCACAGTGAAGTAACGGGGATGGTTTTGACCGTCCCCTAAAGGCCGGTACCGAGGACGGTCATGTAACCGTCCCTAATTGTCATGTAAAAGGGGGCGGTCATAACCGACCGTCCCTAAAACTTTACAGAGGGGACGGACAGCAAACAACCGTCCCCTAAAATTGTATAGGGGACGGTTGCTCCGTGACCGTCCCCAATAACCGTCCCCAAAGGCTGTCCAGTTTGTAGTGAGTGGCGGCTGGGGGTGGTGGTGTGCGGGGGGGCTTCCAGACAGGGGATGAGGGGGTGTGGGGGGGGACTTCGAACAAGGGAGGGGGAAGGCTCAGCGGCGGGCCGAGGGGGGGGGCAGGGGAGGATCGATGACAACGAGAGGGAGAGAGAAGCTGCTCGAGGGGGGGTGCAGGGGAGGATCAGCGGCGCGAGCTGCTTCGAGCACGAGGGAGAGAGGCGGGCATATGGCATGTTCTGTAAATAAGAAGGATTTTCAGGGGTATTTTTGTCTTTTCAAACAGAAACCGTTAAACATAACGAGTACCTCAAACGGAATATAACACGGGGGTATGTTATGTAAGAGTTAAGCATTACTCAGGGTTTCACATGTAACTCGCGATTATGCAGGGTTATGATTGAGATTGAGGAATTACTCAGGGTTATGGGTGTAAATATCCCTTTACGAAAAGAAAGGCCATAATTAGATGTTGTTTCTTCTTCTACCTCAGTGCAATAATATTGAGCTATAATGACACTTTTATAAAATCCATCATTAAATCATAATTTGTTAAACAAATAACAATAATATTATTCATTGTGAAATGATCATTTATACTTGAAATTAGGAACGAATATCATATATATATCTATCGTTGTATCATTAACAATGGTACGTATAACAACGTTTATCCATTTTTATTTTTCAGAAATTTTAGCTAATCATCACTAAATATTGAACTAAAAAAGTAGCAGCCATTAGATAAAATTTTGGTAAAATAACAATGGATAAGCGTCCTTATATGGACCGTTACTGTATCGATGAATATGATATTCATTGTTAATTTCAAATATAAAAAATATTTCGTAATGGATAATGTTGTTGTTTATATCCAAGAAAAACTAAAACATCACTAAAGGTCATTTTTTTCTAGTGTTGATAGGTCAATCACAAGCTTCATATTCGACTTTCGCTTCATCTTCCTGAACCTTTTTACTTCTTATTTTCTCCAAGGTACAATCGTGCTGCCTTTCCATATAAGAACAAGACTTGATCCTTCCATTTTCACATAACGTGGATGAAGGATCTGTGAGAGAAGCTGAAGAAAATAACGTGGTTGAAGAAATATAGAGCAGCTATATGGTTGTTGTTTGCTGACAGAGAAGCATATACGATACGCATGTACGCAAACGCACTCATAAACACTTGTATATATGCGTATCATACATTTCATAACGTATTTAGATAAAAAATGTCATATACATGACATATTTAGATAAAATTTCAATTGTTAAAACATATTTAGATAAAAATGTCATATACAATAAAAAAAACATGTGTGCGTGTCCACGTAGACACACTTAGATGCACACGTACGCAAACGCACGCATAAACACTTGTATGTATGTAGAAAAAAGTACAAAATTTGTTCAAGAACTTACCAGAATGACCAGCACAGCAACATACGTAGTAGAAAATATCCTTGTAAATCCTCCCACATCTATTGGTCTTGGAGCTCGAGTCCATTAGGTTCTAGTATCTCATCTCAGGAAGATGAATGGTTGGAGTCCGTTTTGAGTCAGAGATGCTTCATCTCGATCACCATATATATATATGGGTTAAATGAGGCTACACCCAGGTTGTAGCCAATTGGCTACTCCCACCCATATTTTTCCCTCATTTTTTTATTTCTTTGGAAAATGAAAATTTGTATATTCATCACTATATCCCTCTAACATTCTATTAAAATTTCGTCAGAAACAGAGACCCGTAGGCCCTCCATCCAGACGTCATTTTTTTAACGGTCGCAGGATTTTTCAAATCGACCCTGTTTGGATGGAGGCCGTAGGAATTTCTATTTCTGATGAAATTTTAATAGAATGTGAGAGGGATATAATGCTGAATTTACAAATTTTTATTTTCCAAAGAAATAAAAAAATGAGGGAAAAATAGGGGTGGGAGTAGCTAAGTTGGCTACAACTAGGGAGCATACTCCCTTTTCCCTATATATATATATATATATATATATATATATATATATATATATATATATATATATATATATATATATATATATATATATATATATATATATATACACACACAGAGAGAGTTTCGTACAAAATCTCATCGTGGCACAACGCACGGATGGTGATGTTGTTCAGCAGTAAGTTGTCAGTACCTGATGCAAATGCAAAGAAAGGGATGCTGACGTTGGATTAGACTTTGGGATGCGCACAGCACAACAGTGCAAAGCAAGAAAGCAGAGGAAGGCGTTGCTCCAATTTTGATACGTGAAATAAATATTACTACTATTCCTTCTCCATGAAATCGTGATTCACGGACCCATAGATCCCCCTTTCCCTCCACTAACGCTTGTTCGACGGGATAACGTGCCACACCGTTCATTCAAGAGCGGAAGAGAGTCTATGAAATGAACTGGGGTGACGTGTTAGTCACGACCTTACTTGAACAGGATCTGTTCTATAGGTTCGTACCACTGAATCCTTTAGTACAAAGGAGTCAGGACCATAAGTCTGGTTGATGAAGCATAGACCCTTAACTTGAGCGTGATTAAACGGCCCTGATTCTGCCTTGAGCTCTATCGTGTGGCTGTAGAGGATCGTGTCCTAGCCATCCTCCTTGAGAATGGTTGGGGTGGTCTTGAGTCTGCCTGACAGACCATCACATATTTTTCATGCTCATAGAAGAATTTAATCTACATAACTCTATCCGTAACACAACAATACTAAGCATCTATTAAGAACAGGTAGAAGAATTTAATCTTCATCATTATATCCGTAACAACTATACTAAACAACTATTAAGAATACGTACATAAATTTAATCTTCATAACTCTATCCGTAAGAACAATACTAAACATCTACTAAGAATAGGTCCTTCGAGAGGGATCGTTATGCAAGTAACCTAAACATCATAGCATGAACAAAAAATCAAAGAATAGAATGGTGTTTCATCCAAAAACTATATTTTTCTAATATGTGATTCCAATTTCATCAAAAATAAAGACTTATATGTCATCCATTCATAACAAGTCAACTACAACAACAATTATAAATTTGTAACACTACAAAATATTGAGCTATAATTTTTCAAAATCCGTCACTAAATTAGCGTTGTTCAATATATAACTACAATATTATTCATTACGAAATGATTTTTTGTACTCAAATTTAGCGACGAATATCACATATGTCGTTATATTATTAGCAACGCTCCACATAACGACATTTATCCGTTGCTATTTTTCAAACTTCTAATTAATCGTAGCTAAATTTTGAACTAAAAAAATAACGATGATTAGTTGACATTTTGAAAGATAGCAACTAAAAAGCATCGCTATATGGACCGTTGTTAATGATATAACGACATATATGATATTCGTTATTGTAATTTCAAGTATAAAAACTCATTTCGTAACGAATAATATCGTCATTATATATTTAATAATGACTAAATTAGTAACAGATTTTGCAAAAAAAACATCATTATAGCTCAATTTTGTTGTAGTGTAAGTGCATATATTAGCTTGCAAATCATTTTTTAAATTATGCATTTGTTTGTATAAACATTTGCATCTACATATGTTGTAAACAAATACATATACATTCACAACTAGATAGATATAAACAAACTCATGCGAATATATAAAATATACAAAGACAGTTACATATTATATATATATGAGATTAATGGGTTGCCCCCACATCATTTTCAACGTTTTTTATGTTTTTTGAAAATATCGTTATATATATTCATCCTTTTATCCCTCTTACATGTCATTCAAATTTCATCCGAAACAGAGACTCGTATACCCTCCATCTAGAATAGGTACGACTACAACAATTCTAAGACCGTTAAAATATCTGTACTAGATGGAGGGTATACGAGTCTCTGTTTATGATGAAATTGGAATGACATATAGGAGCGATATATATATACATATATATATATATATATATATATATATATGAATATTGATAATATTTTTCAAAAAAAAATAAAAAACGTCGAAAATAAGTGGCAGGGCAGCCCCATTAAATTATAGGCACACTATATCTAGCTTGTATACATAATTTTACATATATAGCTATTAAAAAAGAGTGCATAACATAAATATCTGACACTACGTATATAATGTTTAACACACGCAATATTAAATATTATACATATGTAATCTTTAAGCTAAGTATAGTCTAGTTTTATAATAGAATATTTATATTTAGATCAACTTTATAGTAAGAAGTTGTAGTGGTTGAGTTAGTTAACAAGTGGGGTAAGGTAAACAAAAGGTTATTCATGAGTTCAGCTCTGGCAAAACTAATATTTTTTTTAATAAAATCAAATTTGAATTCTAGTTCAAATTCGGTTGAACAAGTAGTGTAAAGTAAACCAAAATCGAAGGAAACGAGAGAGAGAGAGAGAGGGCAAAAGGCATATGTTCGTGCATAATGCACGAATTAAGTCTCCTTTGCATTCATTAGGTTCGTTGATCTTTGCTAATGGCAAAGATCACGGTAATGACACCATGTATTCTACTAGTCTTTGAATTGGGATCGAGATTCTAAGTTTTCTTTCATCACTGACAATAGTTACTAATGACGATGTTCTTTGCAACCGTCGACGATAGCCTATTGTTTATGACTGTCTCACAAATGTCGATTATCAACGACGGGTTGTTCGTCTATAATAATAGTCTCTTATTGACGACGATCTTAGAAACATCAATCAATATCTACCATAAGAGAGTATTGGTATGCAGTTAAATATATTTTGAGATATCTCCGTGCCACTAGCAACACATGTCTTTGTTTTAGAACATTTTAAGAAAATTGGCATATATTAACGAATAATTTGAATATCTGTTACTATATTTTCAAATGTTAAACATAAAAGAACGAATGTTATTTGTTGTAAAATTAACTTTAATTTTTCTAATTAGAAATGAATGTCAATTTATTAATTTATTAATGATTTATCTGTTGACTTATTCATTAAAAATCTTTTACCCTCGAAGTTGTAAAAATCTTTGCCAAATTCAACAACAATTAAAAGAAGACGTCAATGGATAATATATGATTCGTTGCCCTCACGGTAAAATATTTTACCCTCAAAGGTGTGGATTTAACTCTATATTTTACCCTCGCGGTAAAATTCTTCCGTAATGGTGTGGTCAGTGTTTGTTTTTTTCAAAAAAAAAAAACAATCCAACATCGTCACACCAAGGTTTCTAAAACCGAACCGGACACCGAATCGGAAATTTTGCTGAAATGGTCGGATCGAGTCGAACCATGTAATCAAATCAGTTCAACCGGAAGATGACGTGATCATTATTTAAAATCGGATTAATCGGACCGGTGAAAAAAAGTGATTGAACCGGCTAATCAAACTGAAATGAAATAATATATATATATAATATACACTTAATATGCTTGAAATATATATAAAATACGTAGATAATATATTTCACACTACACATAAAGTATTTTTCCTATACACCATCAAATATCATACATATCATATATATACATATTATTTGGATTAGATGCTCTATAACATGATAATAGTTTAATTATATTTAAAATCTAATACATGCAAAAAATTGTGTTAGTGTAGTTGGTTAGAAGTGTGAAATACGTAATCAAATGTGGGTTCGACTCCCACTATCAACAGATTTTTAAATAATTTAAAAATTAAATGTGGTTCAACTTCGGTTGTATCTTGTTAAACTGAGATCAAAAAAAATTGAACCGAATGAATTAATTAAAATTTGAATAATTGAACCGAACCGATATAAACTAATTAATCGGACCGGTCTAGATCCGATTCACCGATCGAACCTGCAGGTCGGATCCTATTCAAAAACACCCCGTCACACGGTTGCGAACGTAAGCGCTTACGATGGGGTCTGATCCGCGTGCCCATCTTTCGTCACCTTCCTCACACCATCCCTTCTCTCTCTCTCTCTCATATCATCTTATCCTCCACAGGAAGAATTCTATCTGAGTTTTTTTGGAATTTTTGTTTGTTGGAATTCGGTTTTGCTTCTTATCTGTCTTAAATTTCAATTATATGTTTTTAAAGTTCTGGATGCGTTTTGTAAACCTATGTAGATTTTTTACTATTATTTACCGTACGAGAAAGGGACCTCTTTGATGTACGTAAGGATGTGAGAAAATGCATATGCCGACTTGAGATAGATAGATATATGTCGAGGTCTTTATTATTATGTTTGCTATTAGTGGAAAATGTGATCTATTGAACTTGAATATATCCTTTTCATTTAAAAAAAATCCGATTATCAAGTTCTTTTCTAATTGTCCAACAAAGATGGTCTATTTGAATATTAATCGAATATGGATTTTGAAGATTGACATCGATCAAAAGAATGTAACATCCTTCGTTTATATCATTGGACCGTTATCGAGAGAGAGAGAGAGAGAGTACTTGTTGGGTTCGGATTCAACTAGATCTATTGACAACCACAATGATGATCAAGCTCAAAAAGCCAATTAGTAAGCATTCTCAGTGTGACATTACCCATTATTTATTCCTATTAATAGTGACTACTACACTCTCTGAGTAATTAACGATGGGGTGGTCAGGTCTAGTGTTAGAGGTAACCCCCAATCATATTCCCACATCTAAAACTCACAAAGCGCTAGAGTTTATTAAAAAAGTGAATAAATACTGTCTAACAACTTAATAGGCATGCAAACGGACGAATACTGATATAGGTATTACCGTATCCTTATCTGCTTTTGAATACGAATACGGATGCGGATACAGATATTAACGGATATTAAAACTGTCTTACCTTATCCTTAAAAACGGATACGGATGTAAAGCAGATATTGATCGTATAAAAGTAATGTTAGAAATACTCTATAGAAGTGACTTAAATATATACAAATTGGAGGGAAAATACATGATATAAATTTACTAAACGCGTTCATAAAAATTATACAGATATGATAAAAAGAAGGTATAGAATTATGTTATAAAGGTTTAAAAATAATTCGATAACTATATTTATATACGAAAACGGATATAAATATGGATACAAATATTTGCGGATATCAAAACGATATCCATGTCCATTTTAAAACGGATACGGATACATATGTCAAAATCTGTATAAAACGGATACAGTAACGATCGGATACGGATATATCCGTAACCATTTACATACCTACAACCTATGCATAAGTATTTCCGGTGGCTACAAGTGGGTTCAACTGGGTATAAACCTAACAAGTCGTTAGGACCAATTCCATGGTAATGTTCCGGGGACGTAACGTTGAGACATCACAAATGATATTGGAACGAGTTTCCTCTAACAGTGGAAAGGACAACCTAGGGAGATACACATCTGAAAATAAATATACGGTACATGCAGTTTTTTATATCACAAAATTCTATTTCATCCTATTAATACGAGTTCATTTTAATTTAAGAATGATCGATCAGACCAAAATAGATTAGTGATACAATCCACAATGTAATTCAATTTTATTACTAATTAACTAAAGACCAAAACTTCTTTTAAAAAACGACGTGCGGTTTTTTCAAGTAGGAAGAAAATTTGTTGAGGTCGTACAATTACAAAAAACGTTGACTATCTCAATATGAAGTATTTAATAGATAACCATTCTTAATTAGTTTTTGGTAGACAACCGAGTGTAGCAACGATTATCTATTCTATTGCCATATTTTCTTCCCGTAATTAATCATAACATTTATTGGGATATCTCTCGTTGTCAAATTGGATGGTTAAAGTCAACATTGGTCCCCTTTTGGTTAGATTTTTAGCCTACGTTTGGTTGCAGGGTTGGGCAGGGTTGGGTTGGCCCAACCCGGAGTACCCCTCCTTCCAAACACCCCAATCCTCCTCACAGTTTACTATTCACAGGGGTACCCAACCCAACCCAACTCTGCCCAAGTTTTGGATTTTACTTACACTAGTGCGGAAATGGATGCATACGGATAGGATAGAATCCATAATTCGATCCAGTCCGATGTTATTGAATCGGATTGGTTTCATCTTATCATTCTAATCGATTGGATCGGATTATACTTTTTCAAATTCGTTAAAGTATGGATTGGATCGGATCTTTATCTAAATCAGATTTGTTCGTTAAAATACATGTGCACAAGTAGATACATGCATACATAAATACACGCATCCGATCCAATCTAATCACTAAATATTTTGTTAATCTTGTGTTTTATTCCACTCCGATCAGTGCAGTCTTCTTTTGTCCCCAATATGGCGTCGGTATTTTTCTTTTCTCTCCTTTAGGTGATTTTTAAGACGATGATTATCGTTTAAAAAAACAGAATTTATATGATATCGGTAAATAGTTGGTCCATCGAATGCGAGTTTTTTTAATATGTGATAATTTGATGTATTTATATAAAATAATGACAAAGCCTCCTCACACTCTAGTAGGGTTGGCTGCATGAATTCTTGCTCAAATTCATGTTAAAAGATTTGACTATTTTTTACACCGACTCTCGATTACATAACGCAACCCCCGCACAGAGGATTTGAAGTATGTTATTTTGGTTGTTAGGCACACTGCACTACCAACAGATCATTTAAGTGGGTATAAATTGATGCGTTTATACGATGAAAAAAAATTCTCGACATATATATATAGAGAGAGAGAGAGAGAAATTATCCAATGAGCCCTGTGTCCATTTGAGATGAGATGAGCCCACTCATTTTTTACCATTATTTCCTATCTTTTTGAGCTTAATAGGTATTTGTTTACAAGTGTTAGAGATGACTATGTATAAAGAACATGAATAGCCTATTTTATTTATAATGGATTTTTTAGTATATAATTTGCGTGCTTTAATATATGTATAAATTGCAAAATATTTATAGGATTATCAATGTATTTGTCTTTATCACTAAAATAAATTACATCATGTTATTAAACTATAGTGAAGAAAAAATTAACTATAAGATATTTTTTGCAATGAATCTTTTATTAGGTATGTCATATATTAAGTTTTTCATCGTAAAATCAGTGGCAACACTATAAACAAAATGCATATGTAGTACTAGTAACTCATTTTCTAGAATCCTTCTCTACATTCTATGTTGTTAACCGTATAATAATAAATATTATGTATTACCAAATCACATTTTTTTTGAAATTAACCCTGAGTGATATTTGTAACACACATACCCCTAAACATAGTCCATATCTAAAACTCACAAAGTGTAAGAGTGAGTTATAAGTGATGGGGATTATACTTGACAATTTGGGCTTAAGTATTTTGGTTGGTTGTTAACGAGTCCGTTCGGGTCCGAACCAACAAGTTGTCAGGACCAGTTTTCCTCAATAATGAACCGGGGACCTAAGCCCGAGATGTTACAAATTGTATCAGTCGATTTCCCTCTGATTGTGGAAATGGCTACTCGAGAGGTAGAGCCATCCCCTATAAAGAGATATGAGGAAATGACTACTCGGAGCGTGCGACCGCCATTGTCACTGTGAATAAGTGATAGGTCATGTCGCAAAGAGAACGTTATGAATATAAGTGAGGGAGGTTGTAATGCATACCCCCAACCATATTCCCACATCTAAAGCTCACAAAGCGTGAATGTGTGTTATAAGTGGTGGGGATTACTACTTGACAACTTGTGCTTAAGCATTTTAGGTGGTTGTCAATGGATCCATTTAGGTCCGAACCCAACAAGTTGTTAGGATCAATTTCTTCGATAACAAACAGGGTGCCTAAGCCCGAGACGTTACAGATATAATCCTTGTGATACTTAGTAACAGTTCAAGTAAAAATTATTATAGTTTTTTGCCATAAAAATTGTATCAATTATTGATAAAAAAAGTGATGGTTAATACTTGATAAGAAAGTAACAAATAATGCAAATTTTGATGATATTGGTAATTTCGTGTCAACCTATAACTCTAGGATTACAATGTTAACATAACTGTTCATTCTACTCCAACGAGAGAATACAGTATGAGCAATGGATGCAGGCAACATATAGAGTTCAATGGGGTTGTCCCCTTTGGGCAATCAGCATGGTTGTTCCCGCCTTATTTTCGATGTTTTTTTTTCAAAAATATCACGATGTGTATTCATCTATGTATCCCTCTTATATGTCATTCGAATTTCGTCAGAAACAGAGACTCTTATACCTCTCATCTAAAACAAGTCGATTACAAGAGTTCTAAGACCGTTAAAATTACTTGTTCTAGATGGAGGGTATATGAATCTTTGTTTCTGACAAAATTCGAATGACATATAAGAGGGATATATAGATGAATACACATGGTTTTATTTTGCAAACACTACAAGAAAAATGAGGTGTGGTCACGGAATGTGGCCACGATAATTCCGTAACCACTAGTTTATCGTAGCTACAATTCCGTGGCCAAAGTCTTCAATAAGAGTTGTGGTCACGACAAGTTCCATGGTCACTTGTAGTGGCAACGGCATATTCGTGGTTAGAAACTCTCGCGACGAGACTTGTAGCTACGGCTACTAGCCACGATGTGTTGTGGTCAGAGCCTAATTGTATGGTCACAAGCCCTACATCTGTGGGAATAGTTTTGTAGCCACAACTTATTTTCCTTGTAGCGAAAAAATAAAAAAATTGTGAAAAATGATGGGGGGAGGGGGAAGCCCATTGGCTGTCCACGAGGGGCAGCCCCATTATTCCCACATATATACACATACAAACATACATACATACATGATGCATGCTTGCATACATCCATCCATCCATGTATGCGTGCATACATGCATACATACATGTATAAATATACTACAAAAAATTGAGCTACAATGACTGTTTTTTCAAAATCCGTCGCTAAATTAACCGTTGTTAAATATAGAACGACGATATTATTCGTTGCGAAATGATTTTTCGTACTCGAAATTAGGGACGAATATCATACTTTTCATTATGTCTTTAGCAATTGTCCTCGTAGCGATGCTTATCCCTTGCTCTTTTTCAAACTTCTAATTAATTGTCGCTAAAAAGATAGCGACGAGTAGTTGATATTTTGAATAATAGCAACGGATTAGCATCGCTGTGTGGACCGTTGTTAATGATATAACAACAGATATGATATTCATCGTTAATTTTGAGTACGTAAACTCATTCACAATGAATAATATCGTCATTATATATTTAACAATGGTGAATTTAGTGACGGATTTTTAAAAAGCGTCACTATAGCTCAACTTTTACTGCCCCCCACTTTCCGGTATTTTTTTTATTTTGCGAAATAAAATCATGTATATTCATCTATATATCCGTCCAATATGTCATTTGAATTTCGTCAGAAACGGAAACCCCAATGACCTTCCATCTGGAACAAGTAATTTTAACGATCTAAACATTGCTATAATCCACATGTTCTAGATGTATTGCATAGGAGTCTCCGTTTTCCGACGAAATTGGAATGGCATATCAGAGATATATAAATGGATATACATGGTTTTATTTTATAAAAAATAAAAAATTTGCTGAAAAATGGGGCGAGTGCAGCTCCATTGAACCCACACACACATATATTTATTTATTTATAGAGGATCGATCATGTGAGAGCCAAAAATTGTGAGAGAATATAAACATTGAATATGGACCGAGCATTTTCCCCGACAGGGCAATGCTCCACGAGCAAATGCCCTGTCAGGGTATCTCTTTTATTTTTTCTCATTCTGGGCATCGATCGGTGGACGATTCGCCGATCGGCGAACGGTTCACCGATCAATGCCGCTACACGCCAAAATTCAACACATGTGTGCATGGTCTCTGAGGAAGGTGCGGTTTCCGAGTGAAACGACACGACGTTTGAGGGAAATGATTTGGAATCGGTGAACCGTTCGCTAATCGGCAGACGGTTCGTCGATTCGAGCCCTCTCGCCCGCCTATAAAAGCCTCCTGCCTCATCCCCACTCTTCACACCTCACATCTCCTCCTCTCTTCATACACTCCATCTCCATTCCTCCCATTTCCTCTCAATTCCTCTCGTCCAAATGCGCAGTGGTCTTCCTCTTTTCTCGTATTATCCCTCTCATGCTTTTCATCAGCAACATGTTTATTTAAATAATTTAAAATTTATATTATTATTAAGTCTGATATTTATTTAGTAAATATTGTGGATTTTTATGTAAAATAATATCTGTCATTTTACATAAAATAATCTCGGTCAGCTTACATAAAATAATCTCCCCAATTTCAAGGGAAATATATGATTATTGCATTATCTATTCCTCGTTGACGTAAGCCCATTTCATTAAATTGTGCATATATGCCCTTGTCAAAGAAAGATATTGTTAGGTGTATCATGGTCACGAAAATCATAATTAAGTATATTTATGTAATTTAATAAGGTATCATTTAATTAGGTATTTTTGTTTATTAGTATTTAATTAAGTGTATTTAAATAAATATGTTCAGTTGTTAAATGTTTTTAAATAAATAAATATAATTATTAAATATTTTTAAATAAATATATTTAAATAGTAAGTGTATTTAAGTAAATGTATTTAATTATTAAGTGTATTTAAATAAATATATTTAATTAGATTAAAAAATTTGATTAAGTATTTTTATTTATTCTTATTTAATTAAGTGGATTTAAATAAATGAATTTAATTATTAAGTGTAGTTAAATAAACACACTTAATTAGTAAGTGTATTTAAGTAAATATATTTAAATATTAAGTGTGGTTAAATAAATGTATTTAATTATAAAATGTATTTAATTATCTTAAAAATCTTAATAGGTATTTTTATTTATTTTTATTTAATTAAGTGTATTTAAATAGACATACTTAATTATTAAGTGTTCTTAAATTGATATATTTAAATATTAAGTGTATTTAAGTAAATATATTTAATTATTACGTGTATTTAAATAAATATATTTAACTAGATTAAAAATCATAATTTAGTATTTTTATTAATTCGTATTAGTTAAGGGTATGTAAATAAATGTATTTAATTATTACATGTATTTAAATAAATATATTAACTTCCCTCTTTCATAGAATATGTCCGATCTTGTTGCATTGTATGTCTCCTGGACTGGCAGAATCGTCAATGAAAATGGTAGTGTCAATTACGAAGGGGGTAAAAGTCAGATGATAAGACTTCCTTAGCTAACACCTTCGAAGATCTCTTATTGAGTGTCTGTGTCATAACTGGTTATAACCAAGACCAATATAGTGTACGAGTGACGTGTAGATGGTCGATGAACATCAACACATTCTGTCCAGTTGTTGTTTTCAATAATCAGACTACTGTGTTGATGTTAAATATTGCTCGTTCTCTCGGGATGTTGCAATTGATGGTGGAAGCAGATCAAATAGAAAATCATCAATTAAACGCATCCAATGTCGTCCAATCATCTCGAGGAGGAATAGAAGAGCAAGATGTGCATGTAGAGGATGAGAACAATGACGACGTAAACGATGTTGATGAGGATACTGGCATTGAGGATGAGGAGGTTAACCCCGATCTGAATGTTGCGTACGAGGACATTCATGGGCAAGAATCACTCGTTGGTTCAATAAGCAATGAACTTATTTTTTATCCTCCTGTTGATTACACTGTTACATTGGATCAAATGCTGCAGCTATCTGATATCTTCCAAGATGAAGACTAGATAACGAAAACATATTCTGAGGAGATACCATTCCTAAATGAGCCCCAAGATACCATCTTACCTGATCGTAGTGGACTTCAGTATTGGCATAATAGAACTTTCACCTCGAAGTTAGATTTAATTAATGTTGCGAGTACGTAGAGTATGACCAAGTATGCCCAATACAAAGTAATAGCTTCCAAAAAGATATATACACCATTGGGTGTGCTTTGCCAAACTGTAAGTGGAGGTTACATGCAAGTTTTAGTAAGAAGGGTAAAATTTGGAAAGTCTGGACTTATCGAGACGAACATACGTGCTGAAACCCAGTCCTTCATACTGATAACAGGTAGTGCAACGAAAATTTATTAGCAGATTCATCTTGAAGACATTGAAATCCAACCTAACATTGATGCCTAATATGATTAATAGTCTAGAATCCGATACCTACCATGTCACGATATCATATAAAAAGGCATGGATTGGGAGAAAGAATGCATTGGCTACAATATTTGACGACATGGAGTCATCTTACGTCGATATTCCTAGTTTTATGTGGACCATGAAACAGATCAACCCTGAATCGTGGTATGAATTTGAAACAGAACCATATCAGGATCGAAGGAGTCAACAAGTCATTCCAGATGAAATTGCATTCTTATGATTGTTTTGGGCATTCGGACCGTCTTTGGAGGGTTTTCATTTTGTCGTCCAGTGTTGAGCATCGATGGTACTCATTTGCAAGGTAAATTTGAAGGACGCCTACTTGTAGCTACGTCGGTCGACGGAAACAGACACCTATTTCCAGTTGCCTTTACAGTGGTTGAGAAAAAAAACCATAGCTGTGTGAGAGTTCTTCTTACACAAGTTAGCATATTTGGTTCAATGTGAAGGGATATGCTTTTTGAGTGATCGATTTTCAGGTTTGAAGCAATTAATACCAAAGTACTTTCCAGCAGAGTGTGGACATTGTCCTTTATTATGTCTACGACACATGCAGGAGAATATGCATTGGGATAGACATGACACTTGGGCAACAGGAAATTCTATAGCGTGGGTGCAGTCACCAATACCCACGCACATAATAGAATTATAGAACAAATCCCAACTGCAGATCTAGATTCTTATGATTGGATTGTTCGTCAAGAAGATCGGGATCGTACTTAGTGGGCATTAAGTTATGACGAATGTCATCGGTACGGGAATACTACAACCAATTTATTAGAATGCTTCAATAACGTTTTGAAAGACATGTGGGGTCTTTCCATATTGACAATGATTCTTGCCATCTTCTACCGTTTGAATACGTATTTTGTGAGTCACCGCAGACAGAGTCAGATGACAACTTATGAATTAATGTCGAGATATAATAAAGTTTTAAGTGAAAATATTGGGGCAGCTCGTACACACGATGTTGAGCAATTTTCTCAGATCGTATTCGAAGTGAGGTTTAGAGAAGGAAATTATAGAGTCAGACTCAACAAAACAGATTCCGAGTGCACATGTGGGTTCATGCAGTGCATGCATATCACCGGCTCACATATAATTGTTGTTTGTGGTTCTGTTAACGTAGGCATCGAACATGTATACAACTGTTCTTGGTTTTATATGCCAGGGGCATTTCGTGCAACATACACGGTCGAATTCTCACCAATTCATGATCGTTGATTTTGGCCGGTGAATGTTCCAAGGTCTATTTTGATGCCTTCATATGTACTAGTAGGTCATGGTCATCCACAATCTGTAAAGATTCGAAATAGTATGGATGAAATGGGTTGAGTAAATGTTAGGTGTGGATTATGTATCTAGGTCAGTCATACCCGAACCACATGTCCGTAACGTTAAAAGTATCTTGTCAATTTTTAAAG
Source organism: Ottelia alismoides (assembly GCA_037367405.1). NCBI lineage: Eukaryota > Viridiplantae > Streptophyta > Magnoliopsida > Alismatales > Hydrocharitaceae > Ottelia > Ottelia alismoides. The sequence goes on from JAZKJV010000568.1 coordinate 495,508, forward strand.
AAAATAGTTCATATTTTGATATTGCATTCGAATATAGATTTTATTTTAATTACAAACGTTATAATACTTATGCTGAAATAGGAATGGATTCACTACCAGGACCTGTTGATACCTCAGTCTTGGTGCAACAAAGCAATCACATATATGCCCTTCCATTGAATAATGATACCTCGGTAAGCACTACAAACCATTTGACATATTGTGTAAATTACAGTGTATGTAAATTTGCAATATATCCTTGTAACAACATTACAGATTTGTGGAACATGGCCGTGTATTTATCAATATTCTCTAGAAATAACATAGCGATGCTTTCGACCAACTGCTTGAGGTGGTGGGCATGCGATGTATCACCAACCTAAAAAAGGACCAACCTCGATCAATCACTTTTTATGGTCTTATTGGAACGTTGGAGGTCGAAGACTGACACTTTTCATATTTGATATGGTGAAGTTACTATATCATTGAAAGACATCTCCATTTTAACATGCCTTCGTGTTGATGGGGCCCCGTAACAGGCCTGGAGCAATCCTCACAATTTCAATGGTTAGACTATTGCAAACAAATGCTTGGCGTAAATCTGAGCACTGGAAGAGGGGAGAACTTTTCGAGCTAACGGCTGATGCTGACTTGGATCAGTGAAAATATTCTCACAGATGCAAATCTTTTAGAACAAGATCCGAATCGTCTGCTGAGAATAGGTCGTGCATTCATTTTATATCAAATTGGAGAGTCATTTTTCCAGACTCAACGGGCGATAAAGTACCATTTTCGATACTTGTGTTTACTTGAGAACTTATAAGAGTGCGAACAATTGGTTTTGGGGGTTGCAGTTCTAGCACAATTGTACTAATTATTAGATTAGTGCTCCTTGGGAAAATCAAAGAGATTTTATACCTTCTTGATCTTACTACAGACTTGATCGTGGGAGCATATACACATTGATGTTCCTCAACCATATCGTATGGATCAAGATGTTTTGCATCAGGGACCATATGCATGCAGATAAAACTCAAAAATATTATGCTATTGTACTTTTATACTATAATATAATACTCATAAATTATTGAGAACAGATGGACATCGGAAAGGAGGTCTTTTGTAGAAAATGTACAAACTACGTATCTACCCTTCTACTGCAACAAGTTAGATACCCAACATGAACATCATGTATGTTGCTCGTGCATTATCATGTTCACTGCAATTTTACTGACTAACACTTGAAAATATTTAACAGATGCGGTGGTCTCCATATGCCATGAACATTGTAAATAACTTACTTGTAATTTACCAAGAAGGACGCGAGGTGTGGACGTCACATACGATTTTGATTTACCTTAACGTGGTGGTAATGCACATGCCGGATCGTGTCATGCAATAATTTGATCTGATTCCCCATATCCCAGAGCTGATGTAAAGAATAATTTTCCCGTAGCGTCGGACTACTAGACATAGGGACAATGATCCAATCGATTGGGCTGACTGACTTCGTGAGCAGGTACTTCAGTGGAACCAGAGATGACAAACAGTTGTGATGGAGAGAGCGTCGATGGAAAATTATGAACAACAGATAACAAGATACATGTAATGGTATTGGCAAATTACCCGACGTTGGATTCAGACATCAATCCCTACACCACGACTTGTATATGAGCCTTACACTCATAGATTTAGGCCTGGGGTATGAGCTTTATTTTCACTCACAAGGTAGTTATGTTTGTCTCATATAAGAATACTATGTGATGATTTTAATATCACAAGTACAAAGCGTATATGAAGTACATGGGATTCTTGAGTATTACGAACGCAGCTCAGAGTTGTAGAATGTTATAAGTTTACTAGACTCAGCATTGCATACTTTTGGATTGACGAATCAAATGACACAGTACCATCTACAAAACTCTTATTCGAATGAACCATCAACAATCCCTTTCTTCTCCACAACTTACGTGACTGCTGGACCCACCGCAGCTGTTGGTACTCATGATGCCGAGGCAGGACCATCTCAGGCAAGGTCTGCAATAGAGATTCAACTTACTTAACCGTCATAGACTGATGACTTCTGTGGTCTAACCTCCCCTACGCAGACAGTCTCAGAAACTAGCCATATTGTTCCTCCTCAGCCTATTGTTGGTTTTTCATACTATACGAGCCAAGATCATCTACCTCCATTCCAAAGTATACATCCATCGCGGTCGGATCTGATGTATCTACACCAGCAACAATACAGTCCTCACCAACATCTATTGCAACATCAACAACAAACTCCACAACTTGATAAACAACTTCAGTTAGAGAACAAACACGAGAGATAAGTGTGGATAATGGAAATACCTCTAGTAGAGGTAGTAGAGGTCGTAGGGATGGATTATCATGAATACTCCGTAGGGCACGACAAATGTTTGACTAAAGTATAAATGTATCCTCGATGATATTTTCCTGATGTAATTAAGTCTTGATATTAATGTGATGTTATATTTAGTGTTTTCTGTTATTAACTGTTTCGTGATGAAAAATTAGGTAATGGTTGCTATAATACGATTGATATTTTTAATGAGCTTAAATATTTTCAATATATATATAATTTCACATGCAATTGTATTTGTGCAGGTTATGGTAAAAACTCGCTTCATGGTACGTAAGTCGGCGTGTCCACCCCCATACACTCGCATCTTGGCAGTACATCTACCATTTATTACAAACGGATCTCATGGGGCAGCAACCGCTCCACCACAGTCACCAAGACGACCACTTTCTGCAACACCATCGACACCTGACTTTGTGTATCAACACCTCCCTTGTCTTGATCATCTGAGGCCCTGATGGGGTGGGCTCGCGGCACGGCGGATCTAAGATGATGATTTAACTGTTTAATTAAAGTAAGTCCAAATACGATCTATAGGTGCATGCAAAGGTTATTAGTGTATTTGGACCTAATCTAATCGATCAAGCAAAAGCCTAGAACTAAGGGCTCAATCCACAAAAGAAAAGGGAAAATGAAATCAAAACCGGAAAATGACAGCGGTAAAAAACTCATCAAAATTCGCGGTGAGCCCCCGGGTGAACAAACACTCGGAAATTAGGCCCGGAAGTTCAAGTGTCCAAGTCCTGTATTATTACAAATTGATAATCTCTCTCTCACAAAATAAAATGCAAACTAATCTAATCACTCTCTCAATCCTCCTGCTCTCTCCCGTCGGCTTGGCTTTAAGAAAAGCCGGCTCCGCTTCACGTGATTGCTCCGGATCCCCTAGACGATCCGCCTCGCTCCGCGGTCCCTCGCAAGAAGACAAAAAGAGATGGTCAGAAAAGCTCAACAATATCTATCAAAAATGCAAGAGAGATAAAATGAAGCAATGGTAGACAAACAAACACAATCAGACAAAAATGTGATCTAATCATTGTTGCTCCTCGGCAACAGCGCCATTTGGTAACCACGATTTATCAAGGGTCTAAATAGTCCACACAAGGCGGGACCACTATGTCGCTGGGGTGACCCATAAGAAATCGTAATTAATCAACAATTAACCCACACTCAAATAATTCAATCAATGAAAATAAATGTGAACTTAAAATTTATTTTTAACTCTACACAAAAGATGTATAGAAGCAAGTATGCAGAGAGTTCGAACACAGGGAGCAAGGCAGGACAGATCAACAAGTGTGTGTGTATGTGTGAATGTGAAATGATTGTCTACACTATGCAAAGCAAATGTTTTTGTGGGTTTTTAATTTTTATATTTTTTTATTTATTTTTAATTTTTAATTTTGTATTTTGATTTTTAATTTTCTGATTTTGTATTTTCTTTTATATTTTATAATTTTTATATTTTCTTTTTCAAAGTAGGAATATATATACAATATAAGATAAGAGGGGGTAAGGTATATATAAAAATAATGAAAAATGTTCAAAAATTGGGAAATAAAATCTTTTTGGTCTTTTTATAGTTTTCTACTATTTTTGTGATTTTTAGGGGTTTTTCAAAATGTTTTTGGTATTTTTAAATATCAAAATAAGGGAAAACAGTGGACTAGGTTGCTGGCCGAAATCAAAATGAGGATGAAAAATACTAAACAGTACCCAAAATTCCTCAAATTAATTTTTAAAATATAGACAATAAAATAAGGAAGACACAGCAACTGAGTTTATATTTTTCTGAATTTTCTATGATTTTTTAGATTTTTATAAAGATTTTTAGGTTTTTCTTTTGAAATTTTTAGTGGTTTTTGGACTGACACTAGTAGATGACAAAACACACAAATATAATTTTTTTGGAATTTTCAAAATGTTTTTATAATTTTTATGGGTTTTCTAATGCAAACAGTATGAAAAATGCATGTTTTGATTTTTAATAAATATGAAAATGCAATAAAAATGCAAAGCAAAAATATGGCGTGAATCTATAAGTTAACAGGAGCCTATGTGATTTTTTTGGTAATTTTTATAGTTGAAATGATGCATGAAGTAAATAGAGCAAGAAAGCAAAAATATTAAGGCCTGGTAGGGGTATATGTGCAAATATCAAAACATCCAGGGGCATTCATGCAATTGTCCAAAAAAATTTACACTGAATATTCAATTTAATGGACCAAATTTAAATTCCAGAACCCGCAAGAGTATGCTTACAATTTTCCCCAACCCCGCACGTGCTATACACGCACCTGGCAATGACCTACGTGCAATATACAAAAATCCCAGGGACAATCATGCAAAATACACAAAAGTTTTACACTTAATCGCAAAATTTATGGACTAAAGTTAAATAACCAAACCCCAGAGGGGTCCTTGCAAAATACCCCTTCCTTGACATGGCACAGGACCCAGTTGCAAATCCTTAAAGTCCGAGGGCCTAATTATAAACGTTACAAAATATTTAAACTACCATTTAAAGTTGATGGACTAAAATAAAATTACAAAAGAGCGAGGGGTATACTTGCAAAATGCCCTCGCTAAGGAGATCGAACGGCGGGGGATCTTCACTTGAACGCGTGGCGTGATCTCCTTGCGCGATACCGCTTCGGCCTAGATGCCTGAGATTAAATGATCTTCTCGCGATGGACGGTCCTGGGCATCTCAGATCCAACGACGGCTGTAGCGTCTGGGATTCCTCCTTGATCCGACGGCTGCGAAGGCTGGAGCAAGAACCGCGGAGGAACTCATGCGAACCGAGGTTCTCCTAGGTGCTCCTCCTCCTCCGGTGGGCTTCTTGGCTTCAAAATGAGGCTGGAGGTTCTCCGAGGCCTGGGCTATCTCCCGAGGGCTTCAAAATGCCTCGGCGGTGGCCGAGGCTCGCGGAGGAGAGCGGCGGAGCTATGGGGTCGGTCGAGCTTCGGCGAGAGTCAAAATAGCCCCCAGGCGCGCGTCAAAGCTCTTTGACCTGCAAAAAGGGTGAGAAGGTCCAGGGCAAACTTCCTGGACCTCGCGAGGGGGGAGGTGTAGCGTGAATCGACGTGGGGGAAGTTGGCCGGAGGTGCGCTCCGGCGAGGAAGATCGATTGGGCGAATCACGCAATGAAACTCGAAATTTCTAAAGGGATTTTGCTCCTTAGGCTAAAGGAAAGAAAATGCACGAAAAATAAATGGGTGAAGTGGCAGCCTCGATGGTGTAGACCGGAGGGAAGAAGTACCTCGACCGCCGGCGAAGGGGGAGGTGCTGGAGCCGCCTCAAGCGTCGCTCGACCAATCTGAAGAGCTCAAGAGCAAGTTGTCACCTTCCTCGAGCTTCAGGGGACAAGAATGGGACCTATCCTATGGATTGAGGGGTTCGAATTCAAATCGAAAGGTCGGGGCTCCATATATTTGGTTTGACCTTGTGACTGGAACGGTCCAAAAACCAAGGAAGAACGGGCGACACGATGCCCCAATCCTCGAGCTAATCCCTGGTCGTGAAAGACCAAAGATTGAGGGTCAAAAGCTCTGAAGGTTGCGACACGAAAAAAATGCAAGAATCGGCCTGGAAAAATCGACAAAAAATGTCGAGAACCAAGGCCTGACAGAAGCTACAGGACCTAGGGCAGACAGTTGACCGAGGTCAACTGCGACTGCCCCTTGGTTGGTCCACGTGGACCAACCAGGAAAAAGGTCCTAAAAAAGATTTTAAAAAATCATTTAAAATCGAAAATGATTTTATTAATTTTTAATTATAAAATGAAAATTTTTTATTTTTTATGAAGTATTTTATAATGATTTTTATTTATTTTTATGAGGTATATTTTTACAAGTTGTCTTTTTAGCCATATATAGTATAATATCTATATATTTTATTCTTTTAATTTTATTTTATGTATCTGTTTTTATTAATTGTATTTATTATTTTATATATTTGTAAAATACTTTTATATACATAACTATATTTTTATTTTATTTTTCTGAAGTATTATGTAGAGTAATAAAATATAAGTATGTATTAGACAGGTTTGTATATAGGTATTTTACCTATGTATTTATATACATGAATTTTATTTTGTATTTCTTTTGTGTTTTATTCTGATTTTAATACACAAACATATTATAAGTAATATTTACAGAATTCTAAAAAATATTAAATTACAAAAATAATGAATAAATAATAAATTGGATATTTTAATTTGTACAAGTATACTACAAGGGTCCCAAAACTCAACTTTCAAACCGTAACTCCAAAAAATACGAAATCACCTCCATTAAATAGATTATTTTATGCTATATACAATTAAAGGTGAGTTTGGGACATTTCGAGTTTTTATTTGCAAGATACAGGTCTGGGAAGTTGGAGTTCTGGAATCTTATTTAGATCATAACTTTTTATCTTTGTATTATTTTTGAGTGAAATAAATTTTGTATTTTTCTATATAAAATTATCTACAACTTTCATGTACAAAGTTTCTTTATTTGATTTATAAAAAGTGGAACCAAAAATAGGTCCCAAAAATGAATAAAAAATGAATTGAAAAGTATAGGTATTTGACCCTTATCTCCCCCTACTTTATTCCTGGTCGACCTTTTCATCAAGATGCCTAGGTCTCGGGGTTTTGGGTCATAAAAAATTTACAATATTTTATTCTTTTTCTTTTCTTTTATTTATTCTATAATTTTGCCTTTAATTACAGTATTTTATACACTAATTGGATGTACATGCATGAATGCTAAGATGATGGTTTTAATGCTATTTATACGCATTTGCTAGGGTTTTTGATGTCAAAATGATAGAATAAAGATGATGAATTGTGGCTTCATCAGGCCCCTATAGAGTACCCCTAGGAGGAGGAGCGATAGCTGAATCAACTAGTGCAGTCGGAAGACTCTCCATTCACTGACTGCTCGCCTCAGTCCATGACCCTTGCTATGGTCGATAGTTCATAGAGCGAGACTTCTTTGCACGCTGATATATGTGATGAGGAAGAAGATCTCTATACCGACTTAGCGTATTTGCATTACACCATTGCACTGAAATATGCTCGTCTAAGCGTATTACGTGGGGAGCGAGTTCGTATGCAATGAATGTGACGTATTTATAGATTGATGTAATGTTACCAATAATTGGGTGTAATGGTGATGCATGTTCAGTTGCAATGAATATGATGAATTATCTGCTTCTTGACGATGTTTAATTGGAAGTTATATGTTGATTTATGTCGATGATGTTCTCTATTTCATTATATATGGATGTTGTATCTCTTCCGGAAAAAATATTTATTTCAGTTATTATTAAATTCCATCGGAAATTAAAAAATTTATAATTGTATTATATGCTTAATAACAAAGAGATAAAAAAATATTACATTAAAAGGTGTACAATTATATGAACCGTTTAAACCCAAATTTACAATATTATAAAAATTTTAATATATTAAAATATTTTAAATATATACATTATAAATGTATATATTATAAATTATATACATTATTATAATAACACAATATTTTTTTCACTAGATACAATTACTATTTAAGTTATGATAGAAATGTAATTAGGATAGACTCATTAGGATTGGAAATGGGATCGAACGACGGACCGTTCGTCGATCGATGCTCATAAAGGGAAAAAAATAAAAGTGATGCCCTGACAGCGTATTTACTCGTAGAGCATGCCCTGTCGGGGAATATGCTCATCTGGACCACTAGATTTTGCTCTTCTCTCTTCTCGTACAACCAATCAAGAGAGAAATGGCTGGATTTATTAGTTCACAGTGCATGCATCATCCATAGGTATCTTTTTACACGTTCTGCAGACAAAAAAAGACATTAAACTATAGCGATGAAAGATGACTGATGGCGTAATATGGAGCAAGTGCATGGCAACATGGTGCGTGTGATGTCATAAGTTTGGTGAATAAAATATATGACGTAAATGCCGTATTGAGAGAGCCAATCAAATGGCATCTCTTGAAAAATGGGTCAAATTGATCGATCTCTCGTTACATCTTATTGACTGGCACATCAAGGGGATTGATACGTAGCAATCGTCCCCACCATTGTCCCCCTCTCTTTCATATTCTCACACGACTTTAGGTGCTCATTTTATATAAAAAAATCGGAATAATTTATTTTTTTATTTTTTTATTTTTTTATAGAGAATTAAAAGCTGACAGCAACAAAAAAAGATATAATCGATGATGTAATCACTTTTTCTAGTAAGATTGTTATGGAAAAGTCTACATGATCATCAAGTGGCTTATTATCAGTTGCAACTCGAATTTAAGATTAGACTATGGAACAAAATTGAGATTTTGAACAACAATTAATGAGTTTATATTTTCTTATGATATAATTGAGAAAAAAATAGGATTTTGTTACACCGAGACCCCTAAAAATTTAGTTAATTATACCACAACCCTATGATCTTCATGGTTACATCTGGCTCTAGTAAATTACCTAAGACTCCTGCAATCTTACTAACTCTTACACTGCAATCTTAAGTGGTGTGGTTACGAAGATCAATAAGGCATGACCTCAGATACGATCTTTTAGAAATAAAAATAGGGATTTTTACACTCAAAACCTTATATACTTTCAATATTACATGCATAACTCCACACAATCGTGAATTACACGCAAAAATATGAAATAGCGCTCAAACTCTTCAACTAATCATAAACCCATAATGTTCCTTCCATAAAAGCATACATGTTAAGGGTGTAAAAATCCCTAAGGGGTCGTTCGACTAGGGGGTTAAACTCTACTTTCTCTCTCCCATGTGGATCCCACTCTCTCTTTTTAAATACATTAAATAAATCAATTTTCTTTCATCAATTCCATCAGAAAATAATATATTAATATACCATCATATCATATAAAAATTATAAACTACTTAATTTCTACTCACTTTTTCAAACTTTGATAAAATCACATCACAATAACTATTCACTTTTCCAAACTTCAATACAATCACATCACAACAAACCCACCCTCAGTTTTATCTTTTATCCAAATACCAAAACACAAAAATGGTTTACCATCCCCCGATTTAACCAACCCTAATCCTCATACTAAACACACTCTAAGGTCCTGTTCGTTTGAAGAATAAGCACTCAAATAAGAGGTCAATTCCTTGCCTGACATAGTTCCCATGAGTTCATCTATTCCTATCCACATCCTACTATTTCATCTTATTCTTCCATTATTATTATCTTTATTCCACCTTACCTACCTTTATTCTACCTTATTCTCCTTATTCCCATCTTTTCAACCGAATAGAGAATAGATCTTTATTCTCCTTATTTCCCATCCTTATTCCTATTTATTTTCGAACCGTACACCCCCCTAGGAGTTAAGCACTATTCAAGATTCTGTGCATAATTCACGATTACGAAGAGTTATTGTACGTAATATTGAAAGTATAAAATATCATGGGTTTAAAAATCCCATAAAAACTATGCGGTAAAAGAAAGGATAATGATTGATGTGACTACTCCAAAAAATTACTAAATTAAAATGACCAAAAGGAAATATCATCCGTGGACATAGATGTAATTTCCCCCTTTCAAACAGCTGGATCTTGGTGGTCTTCGTCGACCGTCTTATTTGCTTCCTGTGGGACACCAATTCTTTACCTTCACTCCCCCACCAATTGGTCCCTCACGTCATAACACGCCGTCCAATTCCCACCTCCCGATTCCTCCCCACCAAACACACACAAATCCCTCTCCTGATTAGGATTAGGGTTCCACCGGGTTCTTGCTCCCCTTTCAGGAAAAATCGAAAAGCTTCTTCCTTTGCCCCTCTTTCCTGTTCCGATCACAAAACCCTAATCATGGGCTTGCAGTGAAGTATGCTTCTAGGGGTTTTTTCCACTTTGATTTGTGGGCTGGATTCTTCTTGCAATGGCCAATTTGCAGGAATTGTCCTCTTCTTTTAGCTACACATCACCCTCATGCGTCTCCAACGGCTCCAGCAAGAACGCCTCCCAGAATTTGAGCTCCAGCAGCGTGGGGAATGCTGCTGCCGACCCCGTTGGCAATCTGGATATCATCAGCCTCAGCAGATTGAGCGGCAACCTCGAGAAATTGCTCGTCGATGATGCGTTCGATTGTACCGACGCCGAGGTCCAAGTCGAGGGCGTGACCGTCGGCGTGCACCGCTGCATCCTCGCCGCCAGGAGTCCGTTCTTTTACGAGTTTTTTAGGAGGAAGAACAGGTCCGATTGCGCCCGTGGCGAGAAGCCGGGGTATCCGATGACTGATCTCCTGCCGTTTGGGCATATCGGACTCGAGGCGTTTAAGGATTTTCTGTGGTATATCTATACTGGGAAATTAAAAGCGCCTGATCCCGCGGTCGCCACTTGTGCGGATGATGATTGCGCTCATGATGCCTGCCGACCAGCAATAGCATCGGCTGTGGAGTTGATGTATGCGTCTTCAGTATTCCAGATTCCAGAGCTTGTGTCACTCTTGCAGGTTTAGACGGTTGATCATGTTTGCTTGAGTTGCTATGATTTTAGATGTTAGAAATGGGCTTGTGTCTTTGGTATCAATTTGCCGATGGAAATAGTAGATTTTTTTGGATATGTCTGAGGTTCTAAGCTTCCTAATATTAATTCAAGTGTTTTGTATGAGAAATTTAAAGGGATCCTGAGGAATGATATGATGATTAAGAATGCCTTTTTATCTTTGTTTATTTATTAATCTAAAAATTTGATGCATCATGCATGCTTATCTTCTGTAATTTGAGTAATATGAATTATCTAGAACCAACCGAAAACCAGAACCATTTTCCCAATCGGTTGCCTGAGATGCTAAGAACAAGATAACAATTGAGATGAGATCCATTGATTTTACATAAAACATTTACAAAACCTTGAATTAGTTTTGTAGGTGCTTCTTTTCAAAGGATATGTGTATGTGTTTTCCTTGTGTTACATATATCAAACCGCCTACAAATCCTTTATACGGAAGTGTTTACAGTGAGATGAAATTGAGATCCTTGACAAGGGAACTACCGTTTTGTCTTTAATTGGTCTTATTCATCTAGCAAGAGCAAAATGACATACACCCAAATAAGGGTCTAGGAATGACGTGGGTCTTTCTCTAAACCTCGATGCCAACCAAAGGCATGGGAAATGCAAAGGTGCCGCCTCCATGTTTCTGAGCAATATGCTAGTTTCTAAAACATTGCCTTAAATTCATGCTTCCGTGGAGCATTTCCGTGACCCTCTTAATTGAGTTTCTTTATCCATTGTTTTTTTTTGTTCTAGCTTGGATATCCTATACACCTGGCCGGGCCTTTCCTTTTTATGGAGACGGCCTATAAGCCAAACAAGTAAATAAAGAAACATTCAACTAGCGAAAGGAGAGAGGAAATTGGAGTTGCAAAGTTGCTTCATCTGGAAATTCTCTAGGCATGGTCTCTTCTTTTAAATTAGCTATTACAGAAAGACAAGATTCTATAAGAATTATCATCTCTAATGCAATCAATGAACCACATATAATGACATAATTTGGCATTAGAGAATGAGATTTTGCAACAAGTCGTATGCTTAGGTGTTAAACTGAATTTCCTATGGTGAATTCCATCCCGAAAACGGCATTTGAGCTCTTCAGAGGCCGCTTATGTCATTTTCAGGGAAAAACTAAATCATTTCTATGAATTAGTACATGAAACAAGTGCTCTTCTTGCACTTTTGATTTTTACAGGATTACTTGATATAAATCGCCTGTAGTCTTTTTTTGACAAGGCATTTAAAGTTCTTCCATCAATACCAAAATTTTACCTTTTCATTACAGCAATTAAGGTAGAGCGACACGTTTATGACCTTAGATCTTGCAGTCAATACGAGTATAAAAAATCTCCTTAAGATTCAGGAACATGACATAGGCAGTGATATGATATGCCTCGTACAACTAGTCGAAAGAGCGTTGCATTTTTAATATTTATTATGCCTATGTTACCATTTTGCATTTTAGTTGGCACAAATATTATGCATCTGGCTGAAATTGTTATTTTTGCATTGGTATTTTTTTAATCAAGTGCAAACTAAATTCCCTATCCTGACTTGTGTCTTGTTTGTTTAGAGACGTCTTGTTAACTTTGTTGAGAAGGCATTTGTGGAAGACGTGATTCCTATCCTTCTCGTTGGTTTCCATTCCAAACAATCTCAGCTCATTGAGCATTGCGTGCGCAGAGTAGCAGTTTCTGATCTTGATGACACGACTCTTCAGAAAGAGCTTCCTCATGATCTTGCAGAGATGGTCAGATCTTTACGAAGTGGGTCTCTATCTTTACAGCCCATCAGCAACTTTCCTCCAGACACTCTTCACGAAAAGGGAGTGAAAAGAATACACCGAGCACTAGATTCGGATGACGTTGAACTTGTAAAGATGCTTCTTTCTGAATCTGAGATTACCTTGGACGATGCAAATGCACTACACTATGCAGCTTCTTACTGTGACTCCAAGGTAGTGGCTGAGGTGTTGGAACTTGGGGAAGCTAATGTTAATCTAAAAAATGGAAGGGGTTACACGCCCCTCCATATGGCAGCCATGCGAAGGGATCCTGCTGTGATCATTGCATTACTTAGAAAAGGTGCTTATGTATTTGCAATTACGGAAGATGGTCGTAATGCTGTGGGTATTTGTAGGAGGCTGACACGAATGAAAGATTATGCTAGAAGAACGGAGCAGGGAGAGGAATCAAATAGAGATCGGATTTGCATTGACATTTTGGAACGAGAAACAAGAAGAATACCCATGTCAGCAGAAGAAACAATGGTGCCACCTTCATCATTAGAAGACCTGCAATTGCAACTTCCCTATTATGAAACAAGAGGTTATTTTTCTACGAACATTTCTTCTTTATTTAATATCTCTGAATACTGAATTTTTAAGTAGATTATAATCATATATCAAATACACGACCATTCATCAATTAAGTTTTCAAGTAATTTTATAAACTGAAAAGTATGTTCGCAATTATTAGATTGTGATCAAAGAGCTCCATTATATATTTATTCTAGCTACTGTTATTTAATTTGTAATCATGGGTAACTTTGTCAGTGAATCCTTAACACAGATCTTCATTTTATGCATGCAAAACAAAAGCAGTAGCCTATCTGTTGTTCATTAATTGTTATTGGAGTATATGTGTTATGCGTCACTTATGGTGTAGATGGGTAAATGGATCACTCCAAGATCCATTTACCACATCCATGAGTTTAGCTCCGCATCTACCAATGGTGGGACTTGGAGAGTCTGTGGAGGCTATATAAGAAGCCTCAGACCCCCTGTGTTCAGCGAGAAAGTTCAATGAACACATATGGAACTTTAAGCCCTTTTCTCGTGGTTTCATCCCGTTCCTTAGGGAGTAGGGTTCCTCCTTAAAATCCCGTGTTCTTCAAGTTTATTTCTTTATTTCTGATCAAGCTTCTATATTTTTTATTTTCTAACATGGTATATTCCTTTTGTTTATTCGATATTCGATTATCAGATTCATTCTTGCTTGTTCGTGGATATTTATATTTGAAGCTTCAATCATTCAAGTCCGAGTTCAGTTTTTTTAGTTTTTTTGAAACCCTAAATTCTGTATTGACACCAGCGGCAATAAGTTCTAGGGTTTTCCGAAATCCCTAATTTCTCAAGCATCTCCAGGCCCTTCATCTCGGCGAGATCTGTATCCATAGGAAGCCGCATCGATCTCCTCACGATGACACTACTTCGATTCCAGGTTGCGACGAATATCCAACCACCGCTCTCTTGCACCTCCGACTAGAGATATGCCTAGGTAGCAACAACGACCCTTGCATCTCCCGGTCGTGACCTCCTCTCCAGCCGAAGAAGAGGAGAAGGCGGCGACACAAGCTACCATCTCCAGGTGGCGCGTGAGCTTTCTTCCAGGTGGCGCAATCGTCAACAAGGTTCCAAAACCCCAAATTAAAAAAAATGAAAAATTATGATGGCGGTGCATATCGTAACTCCCTTCCAATCGCCTCTCAAGGCGACACCGCTACCTCCAGACCCCTTCGCTTTCCTCATCCAGTCGATGAACTCCAGTCGCCCACCTCACTGGCTGCATCTGCTCCAGATAGAGCCACCCCCACGTAAAGCCACGCAGCGTGCTCCGGGCGATCGCCCAAGCGCGCATGCGACACACACTCATCGAAGCTCCATGTAGGGAACATCAAGCGCCACCGGTAGGCACACACCTCGCTCGCTTTCCTCCACGACGACACCCTCTTCTCTTGTAGGTGTTGCCATCCACCGATCTAGCTGCAACTCTAGGTGGCACGCGGAACCCCATCGCGTGCAAACCCCAGGACCCCTCTTCTCTTCTATCGTGCTGGAGATGGCTTCTTTCGATCAGGAGGGTTCCATTCGGGGAACCTAAGGTGCGTTGAGCATAAGAGGAGGGCCCGATACCCCTGGGGGCCCCATTCTGCTGTGAGTTTATAAAGAAGAAGAGAGGGTCAAGACCAAGAAAAATAAAAGGAGGGGTGCACAAAAGAGAAAAAAATGAAGAGTAGTTCAAATGAAAAAAAAATGAGAGAGTGAAAGCCCTAAATGGGTTGTTGTTTTGAGTTGTGATTTCGAAAAAAAATGATAAAAACTTCTTTTGTGAAAAGGCTCGTACAAAAGAAAAGTTGTACGCAAAAAAAGAGAGAAAAAAAGCCGTAAAAAATTGAAACGACTTATTTACAAAAAAAGATATAACGGCTATTAAAAATATATTGAAATAGCCAGGGAAAAAAATGATTGATTTCAAAAAAAGAAAAAGAAAAAAAAGAGAAAAACTGAGAAAAATGTGATCATCTTATGTGATAGTTTTTTCTCACTTTATTGTCTTCTCCCAACTTTGTCGATGTCATTGTTTTCTGACAAGTATGTGAGAAAAAGGGAGTATTGTGTAGAGTCATAGGTATGTTCGAGATTTAGATGTTAGATTCCAGACTATCCAGATTGTTCGCAGGTGTTTGTGATTTCGGGTCTTCGGTTTGATTCGCACGTATTTGCGATCATTTTCTGTGGTGCCCATCTTTTGTTTTGATCAGTTTTCATGTGTTCCATAAGGACTGCAGAGTAGAGATCCCATTCCCTATGCCATGTGGTGTGGGGTTTTCATGTGGTTTTATAGTGACTCCAGAGTAGAGATCCCATTCTCTGAGCCAGTATGGGAGAGGCCCAGTTCTCCAATGAGGAGACTTCTTCAGACTCCATTCTCCATCGATCGTGGACTCTGACGAGGATGTCTCCATGGCTTTCAGTTCGGCCTTACAGAGAGTAGAGTAGTTGTCCACATAATCCGATCTTCGACATGTGGCAGGGCAGGGTTCTCTAGATGGAGACTCATTTTCTGTTTCAGTGGCTTTGACAGGCCCAGTACAGAGCATACTCAGTTTGACTCACACTCCAACCCGTTTGGTCCTCCTCACTAGCATGGCATGAGAAGCAACGTTCTCGACAACAGCCGACAATTGTGCGCGTTGAGTTGATATTGTTCGTATTTCTTTCTATTTGTCCAAGTCAAGGTTGCAAAAAGCGGTATGCAGTATTCGGTCGGTAGGGTCACCGATTACTGTTTAAACGGTATGCAGGAGTTTAAACAGAAATTAAACGGGTTATGCGTTTTTGTATTTTTAATTAATAAAAAACTATTTACATATATATAATTAATAAGAAACATAACTAAATTATAAAATATAATCACTTATTCACAATATATATCAAATATTGTCATATTCAATCATTTTTTCCTATCAATTGTCAAAAATAGCATGAACAAGTAGAATCCATGGTCATTGTTTGGAATATCGATTTTGATTTATGAACATAAACAATGAAAGGAATGAAGCGAATAAGTAATATCAGATATCTAGAATCTAATATCTATAGAGTTGTTTTATCTTCATTGCACAAATCCAAAGAGGTGAAGCTCCCCAAGTTGAAGACCCATTGTATGCACCTTCGTGTCACACCATACCCTACCAGCGGGGGTCTTGATGCAACTGGTCAGCGAGCCTGGGGGACTAAGAGGGGCCCATGTGAGGGAGAAAACAAGCACATTCTCAAATTCTTAATAGGTTGATGAAAAAAATGGGGTTTAATCGACGTTTAAACGGCCGTTTAATGCTGATTAAGCGGCCTAGCCGCATATGTGCTTGCTTGGGCTTAGTCGGTGCGGTCCAGGACCGCATGCGAGTAAACGGCCTTTTAAACGGCCTTTTACGCCGTTTTTCACATCCCTGGTCCAAGTCGAGCATTGCATGCTCCAACTTGAGGGGGAGTGTTGGAGTGTATGTGTTATGCATCACTTATGAACACATATGGCCCTTTGAGGCCTTGTCCCATGATTTCATCCTACTCCTTAGGTAGTAGGGTTCCACGTTAAAATCCCGTGTTCAAGTTTAATTTTTTATCTCTTATCAAGCTTCCGTATTCTTTATTTTCTAACAATTGTTATTGTATTTTCTCATCCGGGATATTTTTTCCGAGTACTGTCTTTGCAATGGTGTGGATGTAGAGATACGGATCTGTCTCATCTTTTTTTAATCCTTACATTTGCGCCTCAAGTGGTGGGATCAATTTCCTAGGTTATTAAATGAGTGGAGGCATGCGCAGTAATAATATTGTTTAATCCGCGGTAGTGGTGGAGCTTACTTAAATGAAAGGTATGTATTTATTACCGCCTTAGCCCTACCTAAAGGTATGTATTGAGGCACCACGGTAATGAAAGATAAATTATATGCATAAATAATATCAGATAACAAAGATATAACGTGGTTCTAAGGGAGTCTGGTCAAGGAGTCGACGTCTTCTATTATATCTTCATAGTGTAATAGGTAGTACACATCCATGTATATAGATCCCGTTTACTCACAACATTCTTTTAATCGGGTAGAAGTCTTGTCTGAAATACAAAGTTGGACATGCTTGGACGAGAGTAATACTAGGTTGGGAAACCACCCGGAAAATCCTTGGGCTGCAGCCTTTGTAAAAGTTTAAGATCTTATTGTTGGCTTATTTATTTATTTATTTTGGAAGGCTAAAGTATTACCATTAGACATCAATGGTCATCCAAGAATATTATTCCTTTAGATGTTAAAACTTTAGTGAACTCATCTAAGCCTATTTTGGGATGGTGACTAAGCTTACTTTTATTTTTTGAGCTTCCAAAAAAGTTCATTCAGTATATGACAAAACACATGGGCCACATACTTTACCTATATGAATCCTGACATTGTTCATTTATTAAAATGATTCAACGCTTCATCACTCACTACACCTTCCCTCAAGCCCAGCATGTATAATGCTTAGCTTGCAATAATTGAAGTTAACACTTAGCCGTGATGATGATGTGTGCTAGATCGTGTTGGTAAGATGTACTCCTATGGAAGGATATCAAGAAGGAAGTCTTTTTTTATTTTGTAGAGAGAGAGAGAGAGGGAAGACTTTTTCTTGTAGAAACCTCAAAGAAGACGAGGTATCTCCGACACAAAGATCAAACTTTACATCTCTTATGAGAATCATAAAGAAATAACCAGATAATTCCCATGTCACATGGACAACTGCAGAATCTCTTATATGGAGATCTAAATGCACAAGTAGACCCTCCTTCTCAAATATAACTATTCTTCTCTTCAACGCAAAGTGGACTATATAAGCGATTCAACCAAATTAGGAGGTATTTGATGGTTCATTTATGTAATATTTTACCACTAAAACGAAACTTCTTAGTAACATGTTGGGATCTTTTCCCTTATACACTTTTAAAGTGCCCATCCTGCATTAAAATATTAAATTGTTCTCTAATGTAATCACTTCATCTCGTGTTTGCTTTAGAAATATAAGTTATTTGCTATTTCGATTTATTTATGGTGTTCTTTGCTCTAGAAATATAATCTTTTCTGTCAAATGCTTCTATCTTTCTAAATAGTACATGACCTGGCTGTTGTAGGATTTCGAACTTTCAGTTCTAAAGATGTGGATGTCTTCTATTTTTCTACTTGAAGGTTGTACGATGATGTAGTTTTATTCCCACCAAGGAACTTGTTTTGAATTAATCACTAATCATTATATTAGTTACATATGTAAACACTAGATTATGTTCCATCAATTTTTTTGAGAAGTTATATTCTCCCGAATATTCCATCGATTATCCATCATCACAAAATGTCATGTGGTATCCTCTACTTCTGTTCCGTCAGAAATTTTATCACCATCACCCTTGGGTCTCTCTGTCATTAATGTGGTACTGGGTAGTGGAAAGTATTGTTTCCATACAAAAACATGAATCCATGGAAGAATTAACTAGACTACTATGGAGCAAAGCAAATATTTCAAACTAAAGTTAAATTTAGAGATATGCTCAATTTATTCATATCAAATAGTGTTCAGGTCACTTGTGAATCTTAACTCCTTTTTGTCCCTTTATTGCACACATGATTACTTACTCGAGATAGATTCTTTGATCTTTTCTTCGCACGCGCGTGTGTGTGAAATTTTGCCTTATGAGAGGGATGCTTATGGTTTCTATTATGTTATTGTTTCAGTTGCACTAGCTAGTATGTTTTTCCCAGCTGAGGCAAAAGTAGCAATGGAAATTGCAGAGAATGTATCCAACTATCCTTCTGGTGGGTCAAAAGGTTCTTTAAATTTTCTGAAGGAGGTTGATCTTAACGAAAATTCTACAATGAGAGAAAAAAGATTGCGGTCAAAGATGCTAATGCTTAAAAAAACAGGTATGTTGTCTACATTTCTATAATTACTTTATTGGTGTAACTTCAACAGTCAGGTGGTAGTGCAATGTGCCTACCACCTAAAGGACCATGGTTCAAATCCCCCCTTGTGGGGGTTGCATTATGTAGCTGACAACCAATGTGAAAAATAGTTTGATCTATCAACATGGATTTGGGCAAAGAATCCATGCACCCGTCCATGCTTAAAGTGGGAGAAGGCTTTGCCTTTTTTTACTTTATCTGCCTAACTGCTTGTCACTCGCTCATTGATGAAGTTGAAACTTGAAAGGACTTGAGATGCATTCAATGCATTGTCTATCTTGGTACGATTTTCTACTTGTGTCTTTGAACATAAACGTGATAGAACTTCTTTGAACATAAACATGAGTAGAGGGCTGTGTTTTCGAGCCAATTATTGAAATTAGCTGAGCCACTTCTTATATATCATTTTGCAAGGCTATTGGCTAGACATCTCACTTGATGGATATCTTATGCTGTAAAGCCTTTTAAGTCCTAGAAATTATCCTACTGCATTAATTCTCGTTAAGAAGAATGCTCATGTTGTGGCAAACTGGCAATCCCTCCCAGAAGATAATGGGTTATTTGTGCATCATGCCCTTGTAAATTGCTGGCCCTAGACTAAGTATAAGGCTAGAATTGGATATCGAAGCTAACCAAGTGAAAATGAAGGCACAACTTATGTTTATATGTGATGGCAGGGTCAAAAGTGAATATTCCTCCGAAGTCCCCCAACCCTCTGATCTGGTGAAGCCTATTATGATTTTAATCACTGGTCTGCCGTTGGCTGCACACACAGTTCATCTGACTAATCGTGTTTAGTGATTCTTAAGTGTCATTTTTCGAAACAAGAGGGGGGAACACGTACAATCTATCAAGCCATTTTGTGGACTTTACATCAAGCCACAGATAGCCTTTGAAACTTCCTAACAGAAATTTTGGTGATTGTTGCATATATGCTTTCCATGAACAAGTCTGATTCCATATAGAAAGGTCCTTATCTAGCTGTGGAACTTACCATCTGGAGCTAACGATCAGAGTAACCTATGAACAGTATTGATTTGTTCAACATGAGAGTTACCATCTGGAGCTAACGATCAGAGTAACCTATGAACAGTATTGATTTGTTCAACATGAGAGTTACCATCTGGAGCTAACGATCAGAGTAACCTATGAACAGTATTGATTTGTTCAACATGAGAGTTACCATCTGGAGCTAACGATCAGAGTAACCTATGAACAGTATTGATTTGTTCAACATGAGAGTTACCATCTGGAGCTAACGATCAGAGTAACCTATGAACAGTATTGATTTGTTCAACATGAGAGTTACCATCTGGAGCTAACGATCAGAGTAACCTATGAACAGTATTGATTTGTTCAACATGAGAGTTACCATCTGGAGCTAACGATCAGAGTAACCTATGAACAGTATTGATTTGTTCAACATGAGAGTTACCATCTGGAGCTAACGATCAGAGTAACCTATGAACAGTATTGATTTGTTCAACATGAGAGTTACCATCTGGAGCTAACGATCAGAGTAACCTATGAACAGTATTGATTTGTTCAACATGAGAGTTACCATCTGGAGCTAACGATCAGAGTAACCTATGAACAGTATTGATTTGTTCAACATGAGAGTTACCATCTGGAGCTAACGATCAGAGTAACCTATGAACAGTATTGATTTGTTCAACATGAGAGTTCTTGAAGTAGTCACCACCTTATCTGTGTATTTCTCATTACGATATCTTTGTAGATAGTTGAAATGTAAGGAGATACATTAGGTTGACTATCACGGGGTGTCCTTTTATAGTTTTTAATATTTAATTGGTAGAAAAAATGGAAACTCATATCAATTAATTCTTATCAAAACAAAGGGATATTAACTTATAACTATAGCACCAAATTTTATGTCAGTTAATTCTTATCGGATATTCTGATCCTCAACAATATGGGATTAAATATAACACCAAATTTTAATTCGGCTTTTTTTGGATTCCTATTACTCACTCAAGAACATATCTTTCTCCAACTACTTGTCATATCAATTGGGATAGAATTGTTTGGAAAGCCATTTTTTTAATATCCTTATTTTTAATCTTGTTGTGCTTATTATTGCTACGCACCAGCACTGCTAGATCGCAGCTCTTGATTTCTAAAAGCCCAGACGTACTAAACTCTGTCACTCATGAACTAAATGTGTTTGGAGTTTCCTCAAGTGTCTGATTGGTCCATTCTGTTTGAAATTTATTCATTACATTGGCATGACCTGCAGTGCAACTTGGGCGACGGTACTTTCCGAATTGCTCAGAAGTACTAGACAAGATCATGGACGATGATGACATATCCGACCTTAATCACCTGGATCAAGGAACTCCAGATATAAATGATCGGAAACGCAAGCGTTACTATGAGATTCAGCAAGATGTGGCGGAAGCTTTTTCTAAGGACAAAGCCCGTAATTCCTCCTCAAGCATCTCATTATCTTCGTTGTCGCCACCGCCATCTAAGCGGGATAAGAGGCTACATAAATCCTCAACAAAGTGATAGGAACTCTTCTTGGGAATATGTACAGAGAGACGATATTTCTATAATACTTTTCTTTGGTGACTTTACCTTAACAATTTATCGAGTAATCGTCATTCCCCCTCTCCTGAAAGAAAAAGGGGAGTAACTCAGATGGAAGCCGAGCGTTTTGATGCTGGCACAGGGTTCGGTGAATGCATCCAAGTAGATTTTGGCGCATATCTTCTTCTGATTGCAGCTATATACAGGCTTCTTATATTTAGCTGAGATCTTTTTTCTGTACATTACTGGTCAAGCAGTCTTGGTATAGTTGGTGATGGAGATGGTAATAATGTATGCGTTAGGCTGATATTTCTGACTGTTAATACAATAAAGTCTGTAATTTTTCCCTGATGATGTAGCAGATTGTTGTTAATTTTTATTTTTTAATGGAATTACAATTTTGATTTGCTTATTTTGGACAACAAAGTAATCTTGCAGGGACTTCAACTCATGTTAGATGGTGCAAAATTAACTGTCAGCACAGTAGGTAAGCGTTGATGCTCGTGCATGAGGTGAAAAATTCTCATCTTAGGGGAAATTGAAATATCATCGAAAGATTTATCGAATTTGATGATGATGTCAATGCACTTCCTTTCTTTATTCCCAACTTATTGAATGCGTTTTGCCTTTCTTATCTGTAGTTTTCTGATTCATGGAATAACTATTTCTTTTCTTTATTCCCCATATATTTCACTTCCAACTATCCCTCTCCTTTGGCCAATGATGTCTGTTTATCCACAGTTTACACTATCCATGGTTCAACAAACTTGTAATACTTCATTCGCCGTTAAATTTGGAAGATTAAAAAATATGTTATATAATAGAATTAGAGGAGGGCCACCTTTTCTATATTTCATAAAGGGATTTTTACACCACGAACTCTGGAAAATTTGTATATTACCTTCTAGACCCTTGTATTCTTCGTAATTAATTGTCACAAACTCTGCAAGCTTATTAACTCTTACATTATGCGTCATGACGGATTCTGTGCTTAACTCCTGAAAGAGTTGTGGTGTAACAGTTTGCAAGTTTGGAGGGTTTATATGATGATAGTAACAAAGAATAACCTCTCCAAAGTAGGCTTGTCTGTGCTCAATGTGAACTTGAGAATAATCCCTTCTTTTGTAACTTTGTGAGAGAGATCTATGGACTTCAAAATGAAATCATTGACAAGGAGAAATAGACTGAAGCTGGGAAGACAGAATAAAAAACTATTGGACAAATTTGGTGAAATTTGACTAAAAAACTCTAGAATTCCATCACATTCAAGCCTTTATTAGAAAGCTAAGAACACCTTTTCTTGATCAAAAGGTGTACGAACAATACTTTGCCTTTTTCTGCCAAGGACTACGAACAATAGTTTTCTTGATCAAAAGAAACAAAGCCTCTAATCCAGCTAAGTTCCCAATCGACATATGTTAAGACCAATGTGATTTTATAATCATGATATAAATGACTTCTTTTGAGAATTTTTCTTTCCAAGGACCATTGTGTCACTACTATTGAGGATATGAACCATGCAACCGTCACTCTTGTCCCTTGAGGAAAAATAATGAGATAGTAGGAGGCCGATCATACACCTCAACAATAGGATCAGGAGATGGATTAGACATCTCAACAATCCAGCCTAACAACTCTTGACCAACCAGGATGTAGGAGGCCGATCATACACCTCAACAATGCAATTCAATAGCTCTCAACCAATCAGAAGTCGAGAGGGAGATCATCGACATCAACGTAAGGTTTGTATAGAGGTAAACCTTAAAATTTTAATCACATAAAAGAGAAAAAATACTCCTTAACAAGACTATTAGAAATAGAGAAAAAATAAAATAAATTTTCTAAGATATAGAGAACATCAATAATTTATGTCAAGTTGGAGCATATCTATTAATTTTGCCCAACTTGGAGGTTGACAATGAAATGTGCTTCTTATGAAGAGATTTGGTGAAGATATTTGCAATTTATAGCTCTCTTGAAATGTGAGGGGTGATAGTCTTCCCTTCACATACTGCATCCATGATAAAATGACAATCTACCTCAATGTGCTTGGAAAGCTCATGAAAGACATGATTGATAACAATGTAAGTAGGTGACTTATCATAGTCAAGAGGATCTAAAATCCTAATTGACAATCCATGTTCCTGTTGAAAGGGAAAAAACCAACTAATCTAACAAGAGGCTTGAGCGATAACCATACTCTACATCTTTAATGGATCTCAAAACAAATGTCTACTTTCTTGTTATGCCAAGTGATGAGGTTTATACTAATAAATATGACAAAACCAGTGGTAGAGCATTTGTTCTCAAGAACCGGTGTAATATGCATTCGCATAGGGTAAGCGACCATTAGCGGTATAGAACAATCTCTTCCGTGGTGAATTCTTCATGTACTTGAGGAAGAGAAGAACATTATACCGATGATTATATTTTGGTTTTTCCATATATTGGTTGCCTATGCTTACATCATACAATATATCAAGTCTAGTAACTGTTTGCCCACTAGGCTCCTATATCGTGTAATATCCTCAAGTAAGATGTGTGCTACCGTGGCATGACTTTGATACTTGGCAGAAATGGAGGGTTTTACAACCAAGTAAACATATATCTTTAAGGATGCCATGGTAGTACTTTCTCTGGATACATGTAGTCCTCTAGAGGTATGAGTGACCTCAATGCCAAGAAAGTGTTGCATGCGTCAACAATCCTTGGTAACAAGTACATTATGTAGAAATGCCTTGATCTTGAGAATGCTTGCACACTATCATATTCAGTACCATGTCAACAACATATAAGGAAATGAGAGTGGTACCTGAAGTACATCTCTAAATGAACATGGAGTAACTAGACGTACTCATGTGATATCTAATGAAGCAGATCTTTAAAGTAAGTCCATCAAATCAGGTTTGTGATCTCTACTTTAGGCTATAGAAAAACTCACATAGTCGGCACACATGCTACCCCTCAGTGATGTAGCTCGATGGCTATGCCAGATCACCATAGAGGAAGGCATATCTAACTGAAAAATATGTCAGTTCTTGTTGGCAACAACATAGATAATTGTAGGATAGATCCCAAACTGCCCCACTAAAGAGAAAGACTCAAAATCATCCATATCATAAGTCTGAGCGGCATTCTTTGCCACTAATCAGACCTTGAATCTACTTATTGACCCCATATAGAGCATGTTTGGTCGCGAAGACCAGCAAGCTACATGAATAACACTTACGTGAGTACAAGATCCCAAGTGCCCCTTGAGACTAGAACATCCATAACCTACTTCCGTCCTAGATCTAAAGAGCTATATGGTGATCGCATGGAGGAATCATTATCATACTAGCATATGTAAATATCCCGACAGCTAGATAATCCTTAGTAGAAGTAAAATATGATAAAGTGTGCATAGTGCATTGTCTTTTGAGATTCCTCAAAGTATTGGGAACTCATTTAGGGAAATACTAACCATCCAAGTCTTTAGTGTGTGTGGGTCGATATAGGGTGGTGGAGGGCATTTGAATGAGGTTTATCATCCCACAAGGTGGGAACAGATAAAGGAACACACATCAAATAAGGTGCCTCTTGTGTTAGACCTAAAATAGAAGCAGGACACCAAAGGAATGACATTACCACATTCGAAAAAGATGCTAGTTTGTTCAAAAAAAGTGACATGAGCTGAAATGTTACATCGTCATCCAATTAGGTTATAATGCATATATCCCTTTCGAGTTCTTGAATATCCTATAAACATACACTTGATTGCATGTGCATGTAACTTATTCCAAGTGTGAAAATTATGGACAAAGACAATACAACCAAAAACCCATAAGGATAACGGAAAATGTGATCATCTCCAACAATAAGTAAGGAGAATGAAGTTATCCTCCTAAAAATAGACAAAGATACTATGATGAAATCTACCGAAACTTTCATCTGAGTAAGGAGGATGCGAGTGACATGTTCAGGACAGCATAAAGTTTCCTTTCCACAACTCTGTTCTGCTGAGAGGTGTACATGCTTGATATTTGATGTAGGATATATATCGATGAAATCCCCGAAATGGGGTCCCATCAACAAAATAATCCCCGGAATGGAGATGGTCCGAAAACATTTCCCACAATGGGGATATAACGACGAATGGTTTGCCGCGTACGGAACACGAAGCGGCAAGCCGTTTGCCGCGTGCGACAAACCATTTGGGTCGTCCCCATTTCGGTAGAATTTTTTTACCCCCTCCCATTTCGGTAAACGACCCTATTCTGGGAAATATTTTTGGGCCGTCCTCATTTCGGTAAATTTTTTTTACCCCCTCCCCATTTCGGAAAACGACCCTATATATCCCGAGCAATAAAGAAACTAGGTAAGTCATGTTAAATAAACTTAAGGGCATTGCCACACCTGGAAGATCAGAAAAGTTTTACAATAGATTGCTTACTTAGACATTAAATAAGATATGCCATAATCAAATCAAGAAGTCCGGGTACCACAAAGATGCTCCATGGCGAAGAACTCCCAGATTATCGAGGTGCAGATCTCGATGCCTGTATGCTAGAAAATTATCCAGATTGAAGTAACTCGTCCAAATCTCACTGTTCGGAGTTCAAGGGAATGAAACTCCATAGTTAAAAACTCCATGTCATGGCAAGAAAACTCAAACGATGGAACTGATCCACCATCGGACCTCCTAGCGATGGCTCCACGTAGGACTTTGAAGCAGAAGCTGCAGGCGAGACTTTGGCATATTGCTTAAGTGATGGCTCCTAATAATGGGATTTTGGCGACTGAACTTGGGCGGGTGGAGATAGCACATACGACGGAAATTCGGTGATGCATCAAGATTGCATGCAGAGAGGCCCAGAACTCGGTGGTATGCAGAACAAACATATCCTCGCAGATGGAACAACAGAGCTCCGTGCAATGAGAGATGAGATGGTGGTAGGGTTCCAATTATAAATGGCCGTTGAAACGGAGGTTTTAAAAATCGAATCCAACTGGTCGGTTGAACCGGTTGAACCAAGAATAAGAGGAAAACCGATCCAACCACTTGATTTTCATTCAAAAATATAAACCAGTAAAAACCGATCCAACCACTTGATTTTCATTCAAAAATATAAACCAGTAAAAACCGATCAAAATCCAGTTGGACCGCTTAAAATCGGTTGAATCAATTAAATCAAACTATCGGTTCGACTATCCATTTTCTGACAAAACATAATTTCCTATAAATTGACAAAATACAAACTTTTCATAAACATTCATAATCTGATCTCATTCTAACCCATAATATAGAGACATTTATCTCTTTTCCTTCACATGCTCCAATGACTCATTATCATTTGTCCCTTTTAAATATTTGATCTAGTGGTAGAGCAGTGGCTCCCACAATGAAAAGACCAAGGTTCGAAACCCACAACCTCGCTTTCTACGAAAAAAAGGTAATAAAGGATAGGGGTAAGGATATGAATCTGAATCTAAAAAAAATTATCATTTGTCCCTTCCAGATCATTGTCTCTCTCTTCCCACATTGTGTGTGAGAATCTCCATTTATAACAATAACAAACGAAGAAGACATTGTCGTAGTCATACTATGAAAAGCAAGAAATTAACTATACTTGTCGTTAATTAGAGTTCAAACAGTTTTAAAATTATTAATTGTTTACATCATATATGTATTTATGTAAATTTTATGAAATATGATTATTATGCACCCTCGAATTTTTTTAAGAACATTTATACTCCTAACTTTTAAGCAATTTCACTTGCGCTCCTATATTTTCTTAAAAAATTCACAATATCATCCTTGTGTTAATGAGAGCACAAATGTACTAATAAAAAGACACTACTATTGATTTTGTAAAAATATAGAGGACAAATGCAATGTTATTAAAAATAGGGATATAAGTGTTATTGGAAAAACTTGGAAGGACAATAAACAAATCATCGAAAGATATGATGTAGCATTTTTCATATTTATTTGTATGATATACCGATCTAACTCGGTTCGATCCAGTTGAACCATGCGAACCAAACCAACAATACGACGGTTCGGTCTTTTCTAGTTTCTTTGAACTGCTGGCATCATCACCGGTTCGACCGGTCGGTCCCATTGGTCCGACCATAGAAACCAAAAACCGATACATGCCCGGTTTGATGCCCAGTTCGATTTTTAAAACCTTGGTTGAAACCGAACCAGTGGCTGAATCTGAAACCTTATCGGGTTGGACCACGAAATTAAACCGGTTCAACTAGATGAGAGTCTGCAATCTGCGACCCGTTTACCCGATTGTGGGTTCTTCTTGAGCGGGAGCCTAGTGACAAACTCATCGGTGAATCTCGACGAACAAGCTTGGCGTCTTCTTCTTCTTCCTCCGACACAAGGATTAAATCGCAATTTTAGGAATCGTTTTACCCATTCGAATTTGTCATTATTCAATTGAATACAACTTAAAAGTGAGTTTGATCGATTGGTCGAGTAGAAGATATATGACATAGATACATGTATGAGAAATGAACTTACGTATCAATTAGGATTTTGATTTTACCTCTGTTATTCTCTGTATTTTTTTTATATTTTTCATGGTGTATGAATCTTATTTTTCTATAAAGGATGCACAAATAATTAGTTCAATTTGAATACAAATTAAAAGATAAAGAATGTTATAATATTTA
The DNA here is from genome assembly GCA_037367405.1 of Ottelia alismoides. NCBI lineage: Eukaryota > Viridiplantae > Streptophyta > Magnoliopsida > Alismatales > Hydrocharitaceae > Ottelia > Ottelia alismoides. Next base: position 523,907 of record JAZKJV010000568.1, read on the forward strand.
TATGCATATGAACAATCATTTTAATACAAATTAAAAGATAAAGAATGTTATAATATTTATATGCATATGAACAATCATTTTGAAGTACAACTTCAGTTATTTTATTTTTATTTTGACAAATAATTTATTATAATTTGTATTGAAGTTCTAAGATCACTACATGCACACACACGAAAGCGCATGCACACACATACATATACATATACATGCACACACATTGTATATTATTTTGGGTTAGGTTTTTCTGTCTATATTACAACATATATAATTTTCCTTTTTGTTCTATTTTCCCTTATTTTTTATTTATTTTATGTTATTTTGGAGTACTAAAACACACTTCTTGTATGTTTGTTGATTTTATTATTAATTTTTAGAATATTTAATATTTTACAAATAGCGATCATGTTCTTACTGGAAATGATTCTTTTAAATAAAAGCAAATGTTAAATTAGCGAGTATCTTCATTTTTGTTACATGTATTTTTTTCTTTTTACAATGATTATTTTGAATTAATGATTGTAAATATTTTGTATTAATTAGTATCTCGCGTATCATATTCTTACCTTTTATAAAAATGATCACTTTTAGTAAGAATATGATATAATATGGTAAAATGATATATATTTTGCTCAAAATTATTATAAACTTTAGTAAAAAGGGAAGATGTTTACTGCAATCCTAAGGAGCTCAGTACTCATTGGAAAAGTTCTATATACGTGTAGTAAATTGAAGGGAACGCAAATTAATATACACCATTTTGAATAAGACCATTTTGCGAAAATAGCTATAAAACGAAATTGTACAAACTAGACTAGTAATTATCTAAGTGTCGTGCAAATTTTGTTATATGAAAGTAAGGTAGTCGAAGAATCGTACCAACGTTGCGTTCGTTGTCATTGCTTTAGCAATGGAAAAAAATATCACACATAATTAACTACTAAGTTTGTATTTAAACATCTTGCAACTTGTGGCGACCAACAGCTGGTTGCCAAGATAAACTGATGTAGATCGTCTCTAGTAAAACTTTGACATGTTAACCGTGATCTAAAAATTTCCTTCCATTAATTTGAAGTGACATCTAAAAGTAATTATAGGGTTATTGACTGACTATATAGGCTTTGTAGGATTTTTAAATATATGAAATTCTGAGTTCTTTTGGTTTTACTTACATTCTAATTACGTATTTGTCCTTTTCGAATTTATAAGTTGAATTGTTGTTAATTGGCATATAAGCTGAGATCTTCCTCGACTGATTACAATAGATTTTTGCTGCATTGATGACTTTCTTTCAGTAAATCAAGAACATATTTTCCTCGAAAAAATTGAAATTCCTCTTTAATTCTAGTAACTCCTTGGAAATATCTCAGCTATAGCATGTAGGTTATATATCTCGAACTCATAGACAAAATTCGTATTAATTTTAGGAGTAAATCTTCCGTTGTAGTTTTTTCTTAGAGTAAAGTTTGTTGTGGTCCTCATTTTTTTCTGCGAATTTCATTTCAAAAATCCAAACTTATATATTCAATCTATGATTAATGTTCTACGTACCTTTCGGTTTTCGCTCAATATGAGTTTTAAAGCTATTTTATCATAAAACATCGACTTCTCTGTTGATTGTTAAGACAAAATAACTTTAAAAACTTGAATTTGAGCGAAAACTGGTAGGCATGTACAACATTAATCGTGGATTGAATCCATACGGTTGGATTTTTGAAATGAATTTTGTGAAAAAAATAAGGAACATAAGAGAATCTCCTGTAGAAGAAACCACATGGGATAATCATGAGAGAATCCTTTGCTATAACCCCAAGTTACAACAGAGATGTTGTGATCCTATTTTAGTTTTTTTTTGCAAATTCGATCCTGAAAATTCTACAGCATAGATTGAATATTTGGTTAATCCTCTACATATCTACCAAATATCGTAAAAATTCGAAAACATTTGCTATTTTGTCTCAATAGTCACAGGTTCGATTACTTTTTAAATGGGATTTAAGCTTCTTAAATGCTGACCGGATATTTGATCATTAATATAAAATAACAAATGATATCAGATTTTTACGAAATTTGATATTATATGTAGAAGATTAATCAAAGATTCAATCTACACAATTGGATTTGGATTTTCATGATCAAATTCGTTAAAAAAACTGAAATGAGATTACATCTCTATCATAACCCAAGTTACAGTAGAGGATCCCCTTTGGGAGATGATCTACCTCCAAATCTCATCCACAATCACATTGACAGTCAAAAGCAGAGCACAGATCCTCTACAGTACTGCAAAGGCCAACTGTAAAAATTGGATAGCCGTGATCCGCTCAATGAAGATCGAGCGGTTCACACGATAAAGGCTAAAAAATGCCCTAATTTCATGTGAACCGCTCTATCTTGATCGAGCAGCTCACGATGCCCAGTTTTTACAACCGGCCTCTGCAGCGCTGCAGAGGATCCGGGTCAGTCAAAAGCACCACTATTTCTTTATTCCACTTTAGCCCCGGTTTCATATAACTCTGGTTGGTTTAATCCATTGTTTATATGACCTAATTTTTAGTCGATCGAAGTTATAAGATCCTTCCTCGTTTGCACCACAAATCCACTAATCAAGACAGAAACTGCACAGGTAGCTCCCATCTGATATAAGCCCCATCACAAATTAACATCAAACATTATTTTCCATTGGTAAATATTCCATTATTCATTCATCAACAAGATGGGTCAATGAACATCCCTCCGATCATCATCAACAAAGTCTCATGAAAAAGAAGAATAAGTGATTGCTTACTAATCCAAGATCTGCACGAGTTGCTCGAATCGGCTGACCATCTCATGCATCACCCCGACGTACACATCGATCTGGTCCCTGTCCTTGGGCGAGTGCACGAACTCCATCTGCCCCTCCCAGATCTGGTCCGGCGGAACCATGAACGCGTCCGGCGACCCATAGCCGAAATCGAGCCCGTGGAAGTTGAACGTCAGCCAGCTGTTCACCTCTAGATTCGGGCTCAGCACGCTGCCCTCCGGCGTCCTCGCCACGAAATCCTCCCTCCCTTGCACCCTCAACATCTCCCCGTAGTCGATGAATGACTTGAAGTACGCGTCGTCGATCTCGTCTACAGCGTGACGGATCGTGTCGGAGACTTGCGAGTAGGTACTCGTGAGGAGCTCGTATGTTGTCATGCTCGGATAAGCCCACAGCACGAGGTTACCGAAGTACTCCACCGGTATGGACGGTATCAATCGAGATCGACCGTTGACGGCTATCTTGACGCATGTGGTGTCGTCGTCTCGGAGACCTCTGACCAGAGTTAGCTTTTTCCATAAGTGGGCGAGGAGGCATCGGAAGGTGCTACATCGTCGGGTGGCGTCACCATCGGCCACCTTCGCCTTGAGGTTAGCTACGAACTCCGCCGGGAAATGGAGGAGGATTTGGTCGACTTGGGTCGGTGCTAGTTGGGGTATCACCTTGAACTCGATCCTCTCGTGGTCGAACAAACATCTAGGCGGACTCCTCGTCGTCAGGATCGCCTCCCTATGGTGATACGGGAGGCGTTCGACTTGGAGCCCTTGGACTAATCTCGCCCACACATCGAGGAACATGCTGGTCGACTGACCGTCAGCCACGCGGTGGTTGTAGGTTACGGAAATGACGAGACCTCCACAAGAAAGGCGGGAAATTTGAACTTGGAGGAGCTCCTCTATCCCATCTACAATTGGGTAGAGATCGTCGAGATCTTCGAAGTGCTCGAGAGGTAGGATCTCCTCCAGAGGCGTCGGGATGCTCGCCTCGACCAGGCGGATCCCTGCGCCGTTGAGGATGATGCACTGACGGCCACGACCGTCAGAGGAGAGCCTCCCGGAGAAGAGAGGGAAGTACGAGAGGGCCTTAGAGAGGCCCTCCACGAGTTCTTCGTTCGTGGGGGTCGGTGGTTTGAAGGCGTAGACGACGACCTCGTGGGCGTCTAAGGCGGCGCGGTCGAAGACGGTGAGGGGCACGAGGATCGCGTCGGGGTGGGAGGCGGTGGAGCACGGCGTGGAGAAGGGGTTGGCTTTCAAGATTGTGGTGTTTATGGCTTCTTGCGTACATCCGGCGGCCATGGTTACCTTGGCTTTAGCTTGGAGGCTCTCTTCTTCGTCTCTTGCAATGGAACAAATGGGGGAGAGGATCTTGAAATTTCCTTCTTCTAATATATACTGATTGTCATGCATATCCAACCATGACGAGAACGACCTATTGCTTACATATGGGGAGAATTATCGATAGATCCCCATCTTGTGGTCAACCATTGCAAGAAAAATCTTCCAATTTTCCCTTACTACATGAGGGAACGGATCTTCTGGGAGCCGCTCGATGTGGATCGGACGGTGCTCACCCTGCTTGTGCATGAGTGTAACAAGGTCAAATAATGATATATTTGATGTTTGATTTTGTTGAGTTATTGCCCTCTCCGTCTAGTATATGCATGTTAGAGAGGATCCACTGCTGTAGGGTCTACTGCAACAGGCTCTGCAGTAGGGACATGGGTCGCTTGATCTTGATCGAGCGGTCCACACGAAATCACATTTTTGTGGGCTCATACTGTGCGATTTCGTGTGAACCGCTCGATCGAGATCAAGCGGCCTGCGTCCCTACTGCAGAGTCTGCTGCAACAGAGCTTACAACAGAGGATCCATCTCCTTTGCATGTAGATTACAAACCACCTACTCATCCCACCTGAATTTTGTTCAATCGCAAGGAACAATATCTTCACAACATCCTTGCAACAACATCGTCAGGTCCTCCCAAGAGGTTGCAAGCATCTTTGTTAGCTAGGTCGTCCTCATCAACTTGCTTAGTATTAAACCATGCAGGTGAAGACACGATTCTCTTGACGTCCTCATCGACCCAATATTTCCAAGACACAAGTTTGCTATTGCTAGCACAAGCCACTAGACCATAAGCTTAACAAGGAAGTTGCGAGGACCTAGTGTCGATTTGTTCTAAAAAAATCTAGAGAATAGATTTTTTTTCACACATGTTCCACAACATTTTGACACCCTGAAGATGAATGACTTGTTGTAAAATCAACTACATGTATTGAAATCTACTAAATGTGTTTTAAAACAAAAGAAATATATATTACATGCAAATGAACCGAGACTAACATAATAAACAAGTGTACATGCAAACTTACGAGTTCGACGATTGTGTAGTAAGTAAAATCAATCAAATAAAAGTAAAAATTATATTCCAAATTAAATGAATAGATATCATACTTGCAAAAACATTTATACAAGTGCGATAAACAAACATATAAGCAAATATAATGAAAAATACAAAAATATAAAAATATATACATAAACGACAAAGTGCAGGAATCACATAGCACAACAATAAGATGCACATTGAAAATATAATAGAGCATTCCAGACTCCTATATGGGTCTTGATCTTTGTAACCTCTGTGCCTAACTTGTGAATATAAGTTTTTGGGTGTCTACCTTCACGATTTGACACCCTTTTTCATTGAAAAAAAACAATAAGATGTACATATAATATATATACATGTAAAGTAAGTTTACATATATAAAAGGATTTACTGATATAAATGTTCACAATGTTGGCGCTTTTCTTTGACCTAAATAGATTGGTAATCAAACTCGTCATAAACTTCTTTCCAAACTCTTTTTGAAGTTGTTATATCATTTCTTAATCCTTTTCGTTGCTCTCCTCGTCGTTATCTTTGTTTCCCTCTTTCGCATGTGCTTTTTGTGATCAAGAACAAAAATTACGTTAATTGTAAACATTAAAGAGATTGTTAATTGAAATAACTTTGAACTCCATATTGGAAGCATATTTCATTTCCCTGATATCAAATGCAATATGGTTATCATGTCCCCTAATTCACACATCGTATCTGAGATAATTAGATGATTATATAAAAACCTAATAAGAAATGAGTAAATGCATTAACTAAGTATTTATATGTCACTTAGACTTGATCACATGAGGCCTCAAGTATGTCAAACCTATTAATATGTGAAAAGGTATTGATATCGATCCTAAATGTAAATAAAAAAACTATTATATACATGTATGTATGTATATGGTGATAGAAGTTGGTGTTGACAAAAATGAAATTTAAACTACTTGCACGAACTTCAGTCGTCTCAAGAATGAACCACATAACAGAGTTTTTGCATGAAAAATAACATATTTTATATTTGACAATAATTAAAATTCAAAGGTTAAAAATTCGCCAACTCTACTTGCACCTCATTGTGGCTTTTCGATTCATTAATAGACTTTACTTGTTCTTTTTTACGGGTTGTTTAACTTCCATCATCCTCCTCCAAATTCGTGATTTGAGGTAAACACATCACAAAAATATTTCCATTAACATATTAGTACAATAAATATTGAATTTGAAGTTATAGCAACAACAATAACATATCTTCTCCTTAACGCAATTGAATCTATCTGTGTTCTAGTCGGGCCACTCTTATAAGTAAATGCTCCTCCCTCTTCTTGAAGAGAGTGTTGTTATGAAAAGATCATAAGCTGTTACAAAATCCAGAATGATGTTTCCCTCTTCATTCCTATCCCTGAAGTCATGACCTCTATGAACACTAGCATACCTGAAGCATCATTTTCCCACATGTCCATTAAGATCTTCATCTAGGCAAATCATCTCTCTTTGTGGGATTCCTTCCATAATCCAAATACTCCCAAAAAGCTTGTTTATCCTTTCATTTAATCAAATCAGTGCTTAAAATGAGATGATATTCAGAATTTATTCTCCGAGCACCAATTTAGCAAAATAATCCGATCTTCGAATCTTTGCATCACAACCGTACTATCCTTCAGGTCCTTATGAACAACCACTCCAACACTATTTCTACCTCTTATCTTTACATAAATATCAAAGTTTAAAGCATGTTTTCTCGATCTACTTTGCTTTCTCTCCAACCCATTTTTTTCTCTTGGAGACATAGTATCTGAATCTTTCGCCTTTCCATCAAATCCAATATCTCCATTGATTTGTCAGTCAAAGTACCAATATTCCAACTACTTATCCTCAAGTTTCTTTGGACTAACCTCTTTATTCTTATGCATCCATCATGCGAGAACCTGCAGCTTTTGAACCGCATCCGAGGGCAATGCAATAGAACTAGCTTATTTACCTACAGGCATTCCTCATGCGAAAACCCTAGCAAATTTTGAACTACATCCGATGCAGGATCTCTCGTAATAGGATCCAAAATATTTTCTAAAATCCACTCTTATCAGTGATTAAATGGGGGAATGATTACTCTATTAGATAGTACTCATCGAGACCTTTCCAATGGGTCCAACAACATTAAAATACGAGTTCATGAGCCCAACATATGACCGTATAGAGAGATTGGGCCGGGCTCTATTTCAGGTCTGAACCAAGATCTGGATCCGAATTTCACCATGAAAACCACTTTGTTCTTCCACAAAGCCCCATTCCTTTGAACAGTCACCTCCCTCCTCCCTTCCTCTTGCCGGAGACCTCACCAAGGTGTCATTGGAGCTCCCCTGAGTACGTCGGATCAACGATCCAAAGCCACCACCGCGTAGAGGAGATCAAGGTCATCCTCATGCATAGGTTCTCATCGTCATCGACGCACCAAACATGTCATTTCTCCACGAGAAGATATATCTAGGAGATGAGTTTTTGAGGTATAATATCCTATAACCCTCGTTGTTATTATATTCACGCATTTTTATCGAACTCTTGTTCTTGAAACACCATAGAGCAGTCCCTATCGTGTGAATACGTTCAGTATGAGCTTGAATAAATACAAAGGGAGTAGAAACATATGGTATACTACTTATGATAGTGTCGAAACTATTTACATATGTATGATCAAATTGTTTATGCCTAATTAAATTTGTCATGTATGCACGATAATACTTAAATCTATCATATTGGATTATGGTGAACTTTTCAATTTTTAATCTTCCTGCAGATGGTTCTGCAAATTTTAAATTTCTGATAATAGCATACTTCAGAATAATGCATATAGGCGAGTCTTGCCTATGGAAGACTCTGTGGTATTGCATAATCAACATGTAAACAATTAGAATGGGTTTACTTTGAGCAAATTCTCGATATTACATGCTTTAAGAATAAAAAAATGGCTGGAAGCTCGGCATCAAATTTGTAATTAGGTTCTGGCAGGGTTCCATTTAACAAGGGATTTAATCATGGATTATAGTTATGCTACTCTTGAGTAAATGCTGGGTATATTTAAGCTAACATCTCTCTAGTTTACCACCATTGTATGGTGTCCCCAATTTTGGCTCTTTTTTTAAAAGAAAGAAAACAAGATTCAATCCTCATGTCCTAGGATTTTTTATTTGATTTTCTTATTTTTCCGAACTCGAATATGTGTTGCATTATATATTTGACATATTTTATGGTAATCAGGTAGATGGAGTAGGCACAACAAGGGATTGGGCAGACACCCTTGAGGTCTCGGGTAGAAACTTCGGTATTAGGAGCCCAACAATTGAGTTTGTTTGGGGAGATGTTACTTAACATTCGTGAGAATCACCACACGATCTTCAATATAAGCATTTGTATGCCTTTAGCCTAGTGCTTCGAGTGCGGTCCAAATAGTCATGGTTGGTAGTCTAATGTTTTCGCTTGTTTACTTAGAGTTAAAACACACGTGCTGGCTAGTGTAGGTTTCATTGGTTGGTATTCCGAGTGGGAGAACTATGAGGAGAGTTCCGTGAATGGTAGCTAATGAAGTTGGGAGTGAGAAACAATCCTTCTATGTATAAAGAGGGCCGGGATGATCGTGTTGATTTCGATTATAGTATAAATGATCTTAGTAATCAGTGCTCTAACTCGTATCCTATGCTACCGTGGACTCTTAAATGTGAGTTGTGGACTTGAGTGGTTCGCGATGATTCATGAGTTGGAATTTGATTTGGGAAACAGAGCTACTGTTTGACAAGTGAAACTAAGTGGACACGTTGGGAACTTAGTTAGGATACATTGTACCATTTTCTTTATATAAAAGCATAGTGTGGTGAGTCTCAGCTCAGAATTGCACCCTCTTTTCTCTAAAAATAGGATACATTGTACCACACTGCATGCATATAGAGGCACCCAAATCATAAGGCCTTCTTATTGGCTTAGAGTCATAGTGTGAGGTCTCACACGGACCAAGATCAACAGCTATCCATGAAGTTTGAGTTATTCAAAAACCTCTGTCCAAAGCCGTATCGGCTCATGGCTCATTTAGTTCTTTTTTCATTGAGTTTTTTTAATGGTATTTAATATGTATAAATGATTTTATTAATAATATTTATACTGTATATAACTAATATAAGTAGATTGCATGTTACTTGACATGTAAACTATTAAATTTTAATTAAAACTAGTGCTACATATGAAAAACTTGAAGTGTGTCATATTAATGCATGTATTATTCACCATATATTTGTATATTTTTTTATTTTCTGTAAGCTGACCCATGTTCAAATCTCCTAGCCCAAGCCCGACCCATGAACGGGTTGGACGGGCCCCCAACCCATTGACCAGGTCTATTCATAGCCAACGAAAATGATTAGAATTTATTTTCTCTGTAAGGATGATTTACCTAGTTGTTTCTTTTGCACACTTTTTTAGTACCTTGTTGAAATTTCTATATCGTATTGGCAACTTTTCTCATAATGTACCTTGAGTTGGATTCCACAGGTTCTCAAAAGCAATCGTAGTATTGAGCGGTTAGGGCTTGGAGCTATTGTTTTTGTGCATCTACACGATCTTCTGATGGTACATTGCTTGTAGTGAGTTTTATTTGCAGTTTTACTACTTACTTGACTTGTAGCCTTTTGAGAGACATCCGATGTACAATGTATGTATGGATACACTTTTTGATGCATATCTGTAATATTTTTATGGACATAGATTGTAATTAACAAATTATGGACGTGTTAAGGATGTAAAGAAGTTTTTAATTCTAGTCTTCTTTTGTGCTATTGATGACCGCCCGAATGACAGAGGTAAAGGTACAGAAAATTATAGGTCGTTGCGACCTCAGTCACTCAGAACGTGTCAATCAAGAAAATGAACCACAAATGAAGATAAATCAACGAAACACAGAGAAGTGGTCCTGCTATAGGATTAACCTGGTATAGCTCCCAGGGTCGAACACAAGGAGCACGGATTGGCTAAATAGCCTACGATGTAGTCAGAAATCCGAGGGAATCTTTTAGTGGTTTTTATTTGTTTTTATATATTTTGTTTAGAATTTTTTAAATGATGAGAACATTAAAGAAAGCACACAGATAATGGACTTCAACAATTTATTTAAAGCATTAAAAATCAAGCAAAAATTCAAACAAAAATATTTTTATGTGTTTTATAATTTTTTATGTTTTTGGTGAATTTTTGAGATTTTTCTGATGTTTATTTTATTTTCTAAAAATCAAACAATGCGAAAAACAGAGGGTACTGTCCAGCAAGGCTTGAGACCCAAAAATAAAATACTCTTGGATCTCAAAAAGCCCTAAAGGTAATTTTCCTATAATCTAGAAAGAATAAGGAAAATTTAGGCACCCTAATTATTGTTTTTGGATTTGTAATTTATTTATTATAATTTTTATGGGTTTTTAGGGGTTTTTCAATTTTTAAGGTTTTTAAGTGATGAAAAATCACCAAAATCGGCTGGAAAGTCAAACAGCAAGCAAACTACAATACCTAATTTTTTTAGAATTTTTGGTGGAGTTTTTATATTTTTTTGGTATTTTTAAAGTCAAACAGTGGCAAAAATAGGGGTTTTTGAATTTTTAAAAATAGCAAATGAAATCAAAAATGTCCTCAAAAATCAAAGAAATTCCTACACCATGGCAGGAGCCATGTGTCAAAATCTCATTGGATTTGGAGGTCGTTTGATATTTTATTCAAAAATAAAGGAGGGGCACTATGCACAGGGACCTAAGTGCAAATACCCAAAAGTTCTGGGGGTCTGGTGCAAAATTCCCAGCGAAACACGTGCCAAGCACGTGCCTGGGGCACTCAAGGACCAAATGGTAGTAAAAATAAGTTCCGAGGGCTTATTGGTAACAAGTACCAAAAGTCCAGGGGCTTATCTGCAAATAACCCAAAATAATATCGCACATGTGGAAATAAAGCATTCACAGGGGTATATATGCAAATAAACAAAACTTTTTATTCAATGAATAACCTCAAGAACTACAGGGCGTCTTATGCAAATAACCCAACAAAACACGTGACGAAGCACGTGGCTCTCAACTGGCAGGGGTATAAATGCAAATAAAAATAAGTACGAGGTCCTTGGTGCAAATATCCCAGAAAATAAACAACTTGAATTAAAAATTACAGGACTAAAATGAAATGGAACAAACAGAGGGGTCTAGGAGAAATTTACCCCTTTTATTATTATCGACGGTCTGATGTGTGACGCGGGGCAGATCGGACGGTGGAGAACAAACGCGCCTTTAACTATGGAAGTGCTGGCTTGATCCGACGGCTGGTGTGAGTCCACGTGGATGATCGGATGGTTGAGATGCAACGTGGTTCTTCGAAGGAGGCCAGGCTCAGATCGGATGGTCGAGGTACAGCCACGTGGATGATCGGACGGCTGAGAGACGTCGTGGCTTAACCTCGCTGCTCAACGGTGAAGATCGATCCTCGGGATGATCGGACGGTGGCGAGACTCCGCAGATGGACGGTGAGGATCTGATCTGGAGCGAAGAAGGCGATCTGACGGCTCTGGAGGATGGTGGACGAACTGATGGCCGGCGAACTTCGCCGGCCTCGTGAAGGTGTCTCCACTCTCCTCTGATGCGCTTGAAGGTCGGAAAAGATCCGGCGTGAAGTTGCGCAGCTACAACGGGTCTCTGATACCCCAGCCGAGCTCTGGAAGGCTCCGGCGAGGTCGGCGGAGGAGAAGCTCCTGGGAAGATGTCGGGAAGCCTCAGACGGCCTCCTCTTGACCTGCAAAATAGTTCAGAAGCTTCGCGGGTCGAGGGCAAAGTGCCTCGACCCGGTTAGGCGGCGTGAAGGTGAAGTGTGAGTCGAAATGGCGAGCTCCGGCGAGGGTGGTCGGCGGAGGAGCTCGATTCCCAGATCCTGTGTGATCTGGGTTGTGTGAATGGGTGAAGAAGGTGCGGAGAGGTCTGGCGAAGATGATGGCGGTGTCGGAATGGAAGATGGGTGGTCGGAGGTGCCTGGCGAAGGCGGCGGAGCTATGCTAACAGTAACTGAAAAATCAAGATCTACGGTATCCTACGGCCTAAGGGTTCTACCTGGGTGGTCGGAGAGACTGGGGAAGAGCAGGGGGTGCTCCTGGTCGTAGCCTCGAGGGTCGTCTCGGCCCGAGGCTCGATGCTCGACACTGGTGGCGGAGCAGCGGCGGCGAAGAACGCCGGATCAGTGGATTCGCCTCCTCGCCTCGCTGCAACAAGGGCAAACGCGTGCTGTCACTCTCGCGGTGCCTATGGAGGTCACTGGGAAGAAGGAGAAGGTCCAAAGATCGGGGCGCGGAGGCGGCGGAGGTGAGAATATATAAAGCGTCAGGGGCGATTAGGGTTGAGGTGCGACAGCTATAGAAGGCGTTGATTTCTCGGCGGAGTATCGGGTGAGGATGACGGATGATCAACGAAGAATCCGGGCATGGGGTTCGCGTGGGTGACAGCCTGGAGACACGTGGGAAAATCGGAGAAGGCGGGGCGGCGCGCGTCTTCCAGAAAAGGAAGGAGTCCGCGGGGGAGTTGACCGGGGTCAACAATCCCCCGTGGACCAGTCAGAGGCTGCCACGTGTATCCAATTTTTGTTTATTTATTTTAGGGTAGAAATAGGCCGAATTAAAGAAAACTCAAAACATGAAATATTTTTCTTTTATTTTTTTCTATTTTTTGGTGATTTTTAATTAATTTTTGGAAATAAAAATAGGGTAGCTATGTATATAGGTATATGTACACTATATGGATTTTTATTTTTGATTTTTTATTTGTTATTTTTATGTATTTTTATGCTCATTTTGTATTTTATTTATTTACATCATAAAATATGGAATAAAATGGTATTTTTATTTTATTTTAATTATTTATACACAAGGGTGAAATAAATAATTGTATACATTTATATACATGGTATTTATACAATGTATTTTTGTATTTTTAATTTTGTAATTTTTATTTGATTTTTGTTTTGCTTCTTGTTATTTTATGTATTTACAATATGTAACATAGAATATTTACAAGAAGTTTTAGAAAATAATTTTATTTATTTATAGGGTTAAATAAATAAAGGATGATGGTCTACACATGGTGAAAGGGCATTTTTGAATTTTTGATTTTTAAATTTTTATTTTGTTTTCTTTAATAAAATATACACACAATATGTACAAGCATATTTTTGGGTGAGGAAAATATATAGTTTTATTTATTTGCAAATATACATATGTGAGCCCCTATCTCCCTCTACTTGGCTTTTATGCGGTCAGGCCCATGCTGAGCCCTCCCTTGATTTAGGTTGCTCAATATTTATTCTAAATATTTCCCTCTTTTTCTTTTTGCTCTTTATTCTTTTTATTTTTGCACAAAAACATGCTAATTATAGGTTTTTACACAATGCATGCTTTTGGTAATTATTTGTATTTACACATATCTACATGTATTTGCAAAGGTTTTTGTAGCTAAAATAGAAGAATAAAGAGTGATGAATGGGTATTCATCACCCCCTATGCTTAACTTTGCTAGTCCCTTAGCAAACACTTATTTGAAAAAGAAGTGAAAAAGAAAGAAAAAGAAAAAGAAAAAGAGGATGTACATGGATCAAGGTTGACTTATTAAATTTTCCTTCATTAAATTGAAATATGGAGCTCGATCAGATCTTTGGATTATTAATGTGTCGGAACCTTATTTGGACTTAATTCTAAAACTCAACAGCCTCCAAGTTCCACCAATCTATGGGCAAGACTCCTCAATAAACCAGATCAGAACAAGTCTACATACACAAACTCTAATGACCATGAATCTTTTCCTTGCGGTGTAGGTGATATGTGGCTCCCCACCTCAGAAGTAACAAAGAAACAACCTCCCTCAACCTGGTAACTCTAATGCCTCAGTCTAGCAACTCTTTCCTCGAGAAGCGGGGTATTCCCTTCTAAGTTCAAGTGCAGCCGGCTCAAGGAGAGGGGGTAGAAGTATAGAGTTTTGGAAGCTTAGCCAGTGTAGCTAAGTCTCCCGCTGCAAGCTTCATGAGATGTAACATGGATACCATAAGCTTTTGCTTTATACTCCGGTGGGGTTATTAAATTTTCAATCCGACCCACCACTTTTTTGGAGTTCTTTTTGCATTTTTGCATATTTTTTTTTTCAAGAACTTCTGTACAACATATCTACATGGTGCAGCATATAAGAAATTTCCCCTTGAGCCAGTAGACTATCCCTCTTTTGAAGCTTTATTGCAACCCACAGCTTCTGTCTTTAGCTTTCAACACCACTAGACCAAGTTGAGGTGCACTTCCTTCACTATAAGAAGAAGAGAGGTTCCGCCTAGAAGTACTACCCTCATATGCTACCCCAAGCCAAAGGAAACCGCCTCCTCACCACCTCATCCGTGGAGAGCCATGTGTAAAGTGCAAGTGCAAGTGAAGCCATTGTCTCTGAGAGTCATGCGTGTGTTGTTAAGTGCTCTACTTAGGCTCATCAAGATGACATATGCTCATAGCCTAGTGGACTCAAAGAATTAAGCCCTTATGGACCTGAAAAGCCTTAACCCTAAGTCCTACAAGGTTCCTCTTGAAGTTAAGTGGATTAAGATCTTATTCAAGCTCCATTTCTCAATTTAATTCCAGGCTTAGTTTAAATGTCAACTCTCATCCAGGAAAAACTATATACATATATGTACACAAGATGCTATTTACAAACATTTTACAATCATGCAAAATTTTTTTTGAAAAATGTTTTGTAATCATGAATGATGCATGAGGTGCAAGTTTTGCAAACTGATATTCACAATCTTTTACACAAGATTTTTGCAAACTTTTGATTTTCAAAACATTTTGGAAAAATTTTGTACTATATACATAATTTTGATACAAAATATTTACACAAGCTTTACACAAAAGATTTTTGAAATCATTTTTACAAAAATACTTTATACACTAGCTATGTATGTGCAAGAATAAAAGAGGTTTATGTACATGAAAAATTTTTAAATTTTGTGATTTTTAGCCATTTTATTTATTAACACACTCACACAAAGTACGAGTTATGGCTAAAGTATATATGAAATATATACACACCCCCCCTATACTTAGCTCGAGCGATGTCCTCAGAGTGATCAAGAGCGATGAAGATGACATAACTCGTGCTTAGTAAAAGGGAAGTGAAAAGGAATGTCTAAATACAGGAGCGAATAAATGAATAAAATGAGAGGAACTCGGTGGTCTCCCCCTATACTTAGGATTAACTAATCCTAAGTATAGAAAGCTGTACATGAAGGGAAAGCCGAGTGAAGAATATACAGAATCTGCCCCCCCTATACTTAGGGTAAAATATCCCTAAGTATAGGCAGCAAAAACAAGAGCAGAAAGAATGAAGAGACTACTCACAGGTCCGACATCCCCCCTATACTTAGGGTAAAGTACACCCTAAGTATAGCATAATCATAAGATGAGAGACGGGATGTGGGACTAAAGAATAGAATGATATGGACAACTGGATCTATACAGGCGGAGGAACAGTGAAAATCAGGCGTGAGATGTAAAAGATGTGAGTCAAAAGACCACATCTCACGCAAAATGAATAGCGGCAATAATAACGTCCCGCGGCTCATGATCTAGAAATGGTTTGAGCCGCTGGCCGTTCACTCGGAAGGTACTCTCAGAAGATAACTCAGATATATCAATGCTACCGTTATCGTGTACCTTTCTGACCAAATAGGGTCCTTTCCATTTGCTCTGTAGCTTCCCTGGAAATAATCTAAGCCTCGCATCAAACAGCCATACTTTCTGTCCAATCTCAAAATGCTTGTGGCTGATATGAGAATCATGCCACTCTTTGACTTTCTCCTTATAATGTAGGCTACTTGAGAATGCTGCATTTCTAAGCTCTTCCAAGGCGGCTAACTCTGCCCTCCTCTGGTCTCCTATACCATCTGGATCCATCAATATGTCTGTAACTGCCCAAAGTGACTTGTGCCTCAGCTCAACTGGTAGGTGACAGGGCTTGCCATACACGAGGCGAAAGGGAGATGTGCCCAAAGGTGTCTTGAAAGACGTCCTATATGCCCATAAGACCGAGTCCAAAAGCTGTGACCAATTCTTTCGGTCAGGGCGGACGACTTTCTGCAAAATATTCTTGATCTCCCTATTCGACACCTCAGCTAGACCATTTGTCTGTGGATGGTATGGTGTGGCAACACGATGGTCTATGCTGAATTCGTTGGCAAGGGCCTTCACCTGGTCGTTGATGAAATGAGACCCCCCATCAGAAATCAGAACTCGTGGAACCCCGAACCGCATGATGATGTGCTTCTTCAAAAATCTGCAAACTGTCTTAGCATCAGCGGCTCGGGCGGG
The DNA here is from genome assembly GCA_037367405.1 of Ottelia alismoides. Taxonomy (NCBI): domain Eukaryota; kingdom Viridiplantae; phylum Streptophyta; class Magnoliopsida; order Alismatales; family Hydrocharitaceae; genus Ottelia; species Ottelia alismoides. The sequence goes on from JAZKJV010000568.1 coordinate 540,484, forward strand.
GATAGCCTCAACCCAACGACTAACGTAATCTACGGCCAACAGAATGTACTCGAATCCCTGACTCTTAGGGAATGGACCCATGAAATCGATGCCCCATGCGTCAAAAACCTCACAGAAGTGAATGGGCTGCATCGGCATCATATCACGCTGCCCACAAGTGCCCATCCTCTGACAGTCAGTACACCTCTTCACGAACTCATCTGAGTCCTTGAAGAGGGTAGGCCACCACAAGCCGGATTGGAGCACTTTCTGTGCCGTTCTCCTCCCAGAATGATGTCCTCCTGCCTCAAGCTTGTGGCAGTAAGTGAGGACACTATGATGCTCTTCCTGAGGAATACACCGACGCCAGATGTTATCCCCTCCTTCGTGATAAAGGATGGGATCCTCCCAGTGGTAGGACTTGGCCTTCGCAAGGAAGGTCTCAAGCCTCTGCCTGGGCCAATCTTGTGGGACTTTCCCAGCAACGAGAAAGTTCACAATATCAGCGTACCATGGGAGTGAGGCGATAGCAAGGATCGCCTCATCTGGGAAGGTATCTCTGATCGGATCAATCTGCTCTGTCTCCTCAGGCTGCTCTAATCTGGATAAATGGTCCGCCACCACATTCTTGACTCCAGGCTTATCCTTGATCTCAATGTCGAACTCCTGGAGTAGAAGGATCCATCTAGTCAGTCTAGCCTTGGCATCCTTCTTTGCCATGAGGTACCTGATGGCGGTGTGATCAGTATACAAAGTCACTCTAGATCCAATGATATATGATCTGAATTTATCTAGGGCAAACACTACTGCTAGCATCTCCTTTTCTGTGACTGTATAATTCCGCTGGGCGGAATCCAATGTGCGGCTAGCATAGTGTATCGCAAATGGTACTCCATCCCTCCTCTGTCCTAGCACTGCCCCTACGGCAAACTCAGAGGCGTCCGTCATGATCTCGAATGGGAGAGACCAATCAGGCGGCTGAAGGACAGGAGCCTCAATAACACATTGCTGGAGAGTTTCAAAGGACGAAAGACACTTGTCATCGACAAGGAACTCGGTGTCTTTCGTCAAGAGGTCAGACAACGGTCGGGCAATCTTGCTGAAATCATGAATGAATCTCCTATAAAAACCAACGTGCCCCAGAAATGACCGTAACTGCTTCAGATTGGACGGCGGTGTGAGTTTCCTAATGACATCGACCTTGGCCGGATCAACCTCCATGCCTCTGTTGGAGATGATGTGGCCAAGCACCGTCCCTTGAGTCACCATGAAGTGACTCTTCTCCCAAGACAGAACCAAGCGGGTGTCAATACATCGCTGGAGCACTCGGTCGAGGCAGTCAAGACAGGAATCGAATCCGTCGCCGTAAACCGAGAAGTCGTCCATGAAGACCTCCAAACATTCCCCTACCATGTCCGAAAAGATCGACAGCATGCATCTCTGAAAAGTCGCAGGGGCGTTGCATAGCCCAAATGGCATGCGGCGAAAGGCGTATGTACCGAAGGGACAGGTAAAGGTGGTCTTCTCCTGATCCTCAGGAGCGATGGCCACTTGATTGTAGCCCGAGTACCCATCCAGGAAGCAGTAGTGGCTCTTTCCTGCCAGTCTCTCTATGATCTGATCAATAAAAGGCAGGGGGAAATGGTCCTTCTTGGTGGCCTGGTTGAGTCTCCTGTAGTCAACACAGACCCGCCAAGAGGTGGGTACTCGTGTAGCAATCTCCTCTCCCGACTCACTGATCACAGTCGTGATGCCCGTCTTCTTGGGCACCACATGCAAGGGGCTAACCCACTTGGAGTCGGAAATGGGATAAATAAAATCTGCACTCCACCATTTTGATATTTCCTTCATAACAACCTCTCTTAGGTTGGGGTTCAGTCACCGCTGGAACTCACGCGACGGCTTCGCCCCTTCCTCGAGATAGATATGGTGGGAGCACAATGAGGGACTAATCCCATGGAGATCTGCCACGCTCCATCCAATTGCCTTGCGGTTCTTTTCAAGAACCTCCATCAGACGGGATTCTTGTTCTCCAGTCAGATCGGCAGAGATGATGACTGGGTACATCTCAGACTCTCCCGCAAGGAATCTATACTTCAACGAAGTAGGGAGCGGCTTTAGCTCTGGACAGCTGGGTGCTGGCAAATCTGGCTTCTGAAGAAGATGTGTGTATGCGGACAATTCTGCCAAATCTACCTAGGAAAATGATAACGAACTCTCACAAACTGGATCTGGAGAAGGCGGGTCCTCTGCATTGTCTCTGATCTGTTCTGCCTCTACCTCCTCCTCTCTAGGCTCAGGTGGATCCAGATCTGGCATCTGATCATCACAATCTGCCCAATCAGATTCTGAATCCGAGGGATCTGTATCAACTGCGGTGGCATCAGTACCACCGTAGAGCAAGGTGGCCTCAGTACCACCATCACTGAAAATCGTGTCGCGATCAAGGTCCGACTCTGCTGACTCAATAGTATCCTGAACCAGGGTTGTGCTCTCCAGACTATCCTCTGCTATCATCTCTGCATCAGCTGTGTCTGAGTATGAGAGGATAGTCTGTGCTGCAGGATCTGCCCAAATTGCCTCATCATCTGTGATCACAAAATCACAGTCCTGGTGGATGTCTGGCTCTGCGTCTGTCAGCTGCTCTGAATCTGTACTGCCATGTGAGCGGGATCTATCTCTGGCTCTGTGGTCCTTAACCGTCTCTATTTGTATATTCTCGCCCTGGACGCGAAAGAATACCTTCCCATTGTCATGGTCAGTCACTGCCTTGGCGGTGGCCAAGAACGGGCGACCGAGGATGATGGGGGAATCGGTCAACGAGTCAGGGGTCTCCATGTCTAGCACGACGAAATCCACGGGGAATTGCAAACCCTGAATCGTGACGACAACGTCTCGCAACAACCCCTTTGGCCTCTTGACAGACCGATCAGCAAACTGAAGGTATGTCCTGCTCTGTCTAAGAGTGCCCAACTCTAAGTGGTCGAGAAGGGCTGCCGGAAGAAGGTTGATCGACGATCCGCTATCTAAGAGAGTACGGTCGAACCTCTGCTCACTAATCTGACATCTGACATACGGGGCCCCTAAATCTGGCCTCTTAGTCGGCAGATGGTTCTGGATCGCGTAACACGTGGCTTTTGTTAGCACATGAATTTCTGCGGTCTTGTTCCTCTTCTTCCTCCTGACTGTGGTCCTGTCTCTCAAGGATCGCTGAAGAAGAGGGATGTGCTGCAAAGCCTCATTGAGGGTCAGCTGGATGTGAAATCGGTCTATCATGCCTTGGCTGAACTCCTCCTGCTCTCTCTTTTTTGGATCTTTTTCTTTTTTCTTCCCCTTCCCCAACTCAAGGGCTCTAGGAAAGGGGATCACAGGGTCCTTCTCAGATGAAGGACTAGGAATAGGCCTAGACGGTTCGATGACCGGATCCTCACAAACATCATTCACCACAGTGGGATCAGAAGAAACTAAACCTTTTCCTTTATTCAAATTAGAGTTCTGAGATACATTCATGCGAGGAAAGACAACATTTCTATTAGAATAGATGTTGGTGGCCTCAGTACCACCTCTAGCTGGCTCTACATCTAGACGTCTTGCGGCCTCAGTACCGCGGGCTGGCTCGGCTCTGCTGGTGGCGTCAGTACCACCGTCACCATGATGTGCGGCTTCAGTACCGCTCTCCTCTTCCTCATCTGGCGCTCTAGATGATTCCTCGTGTTGTCGCTCAGATGAGGCGCCTCCTGCTGGTCTTCTACCGCTCCTAAGTGTGACAAAATCAGCATCAAATAGATCCGACGAGATAACATCAAATGAGTCACTAGAAGTGGTAGGCTCAGTGTGAACTACCTGCTCAGATTTCCTCTTCAAGTTATTCGGATTAGGCTCGATCTGTGCAGGGATGGCGGCCTTCCCTCTCATCAGGTCCCGCATCTCCTGGCGGAACTCGTCCATCTCCCGTCTAAATGTAGCCTGCTGCTCTGTGAAGAGGCGGGCTAAATCATCCATGGCGGGGCTCTCATGGGAGCCCGACGGGTTGCCTCTCTGATAATGAGGCTGCTGGACCTGGTGCTGCTGTGGCTGAGAGGGGTAAGAGGAATGATGCTGCTGCTGGTGAGCCTGCTGCTCACGTCTCCAATTCTGTCCCTGCTGCTGGTAGGGACGAGGTACGAAGGATGATGGCTGGTGTGGCTGGTATGCTGGGGGCTGCTGATGATCTCTCTGCTGGGAGTACTGCCCTCCCTGACTGGCTGGCTGCTGTTGGGCCTGGTTACCCCCATTCCCCCACCTGAATCCGGGATGATCTCTTCGGATTCCAGGTTGAGGGCGGTCATACCAAATCCCGTTGACATCCATCAACGGTTCCTCATCGTAAGGGGCTGGTGGGAGTACATCCAGAGGCTGATCCGGCTGATATACCACCATCTGTAAGTCGGGAGATGGTGGTGACTGGTAAGAGGGCTGCTGCTGCTGGTACGGCTCCGCCTGCACAAGGTGAACTTGTCTAGGCTGCTGCAAGGAGCTGGAGCGCTGGGACGAGCTGCGGCTGCCACCGGAATCGCCTTGCGACTGAAGACGGGGCTGAGAAGCCGTCTGTGCCTCTTGGAGGCACAAGAGATGGGTCTTCACGTCGCTCAGAGTTTGTGCCATCTGCTCCATCTGAGTTATGCCCTGGCACTGCTTCTTCTCTATTATTTCCATGCGGTCCAACTTCTCGCTGATAATCCCCATGTCCGCAGCGGCCGACTCTGCCTGTGCGGCTGCAACTGTGGACGAACTGGATGGACCTGCATCAACCCGTGCTATCCGCTGATACTGCACGGGTCCTGGCGGCTGCTGAGATCTCTGTGTGTACAACCGAGTCTGGGATATCACCATGTAATTTTCTGCCATCTCTTCGTAGATGGCCCAGACTTGGTTGTGGTCCTTGGCAAAGTAGGACCCGCCGCAAGAAGCATTCACTAGACCCTGAAGCTCTGGTGTCATCCCACTAAAGAAGCTCTGAACTAGGTTCGGCTTCGAGATGTCGTGATGTGGGCATCTATCCAGAAGCTCTCTGAACCTCTCCCATGCCTCGTGAAATTGCTCGTTAGGGAGCATGGAGAAGTTGTTGATCAGGGCCCTCGCTGCATTCGTCCGCCCGAGTGGATAGTACTTGTTCAAGTACTCGGTGCGGAGTTGCTCCCAGGTGTAAACAAACTTCCCTAGATGCTTCAGCCAGGCGGCTGCTCTATCTGCCAGTGAAAAAGGGAAGGCCATCATCCGAATCGTATCTTGGTCCACACGACGGTCGTGGACAGTGCTACAGATCATCAAAAACTCCTGGAGATGGAGGTGGGGTTCCTCAGTGGCGAGTCCGTGAAAATGAGGAAGCATCTGCAGGGTGTTCGGAGGGAACTTGAAATCCCCCACGATAGCAGGTATCACCACCCACTGGTGCATCAGTGTAGATCCGGGGTTGTGTAGCTCCCGCATCGGTCTTGCTGCGGCGGCGGCTGCCGCTGCTGCGGCAGCTGCTGCTGCCGCTGCTGCTGCGGCTGCTGCCTCTGCATCAGCGTCAGGAATGTCCTCTGGCTCGCTCGGCTCGTCTCGCTCTGCTCGGAGCCGCTCCAACTCCCTCCTCATCTCTATCATGAATGCCCCCTGATCGCGTAACTGTTGCTGAACTGTCTCTAATGACGTGATCAGGGTGGAGTTAATCGCTCCCTGGTCTAAGACAAAATGTTCGGGCTGGCGATCGTCTGAACTGCCGGCTCTGGCCATAGGGACGTCTGCAAAATCAGATGAGCCCAACTCAGGTTCTGTCAAATTAATTCGTCTTTCCTCGGGCTCATGTCTCTCAGTAGCAGAAGAAAGGGGATCGAAGGGGAACAGGGTGGAATCGAACTCGGGCCCGGAGAGCTGGTCTCGACTCTCACGGGCCAACCTAGATGATGGAGTCGACGCGCCTGAAAGCGGTGCAGCCAGAGGCTGCCTAAGGGATCGTCTACCCATCATCTTGATCTGGCGAGTTGGGCGGATGGGATCTGGAGAAAATATGATCGCAAAGCAAACCCCCGGTTCACCAACGCAACACAATCTGAAGACCGTGAAAGATCGGTCAATTTATCTTGTCAATTTTATTTGGTGAACATGCAAGATATCAGAGCGCTTACGTGACCTGTTAGGATACCCGATGCTACTCCAACCGACTGGCCCGCACGGAAGAGTCGGTAGTCAGCTAGAAATAACACCGGAGGGTTCTACCTAGGGTACGAGTCACTCTCTCGCGCATCCAAACCATACAAGGAGGGGGTTGCTCTCCCCAAGACAAATTTTTAATGTGAGTGTCTTTTAGGGTCAATAATGTTATCCAGTCCCAATTTTTTTGTTTTTCTTTTTAATTTTTTTTCAAAATAAATACAAGCGGCCTAACGGTTTTTCCGATTCTCCTGATGATTAAGCCAAAAACAGAGGGAGAAGATGAAAAAGCCGATGCGCGAAGAAATCAATGATGCATGCAGAGAAAGAAATGCGTACCTTGTCTCCAGCACTCTACATGCAAGTGATCCGCGCAGAATTTAAAGACAGAACAAAACTACCTAAATGGTGCAACGGGAAAAACCGGCCTTAGCCAAGCAACTTCTATTGATCGTGAAGAACAATAGTTAGCTAACCGAATCGAGTCCGGAGTCCGATCTTGGGAGTCACTCGGTGCCCGCCACAACGGGTCCTGCCAGCGCTGTATGTGACTCCTCACGGCACGTGGTCTCAAATCCAATTAAACTAACTTTTTCAGTGAATTTTATTAAGGTCCAATTACGTTCTATAGGAACAGATATTCTATTAGGTGTTGGGCCTTAGAAATTTACGTCACAAGCAAGAGAAATTCCTAAATCTAGGGGCTCGAGAAAAACCGCGTAAACACCGGAAAAGGCAGCTAGCTATAAAAACCACGATAAAAGCCGCGAAAATCCAAATGGGTCCCCCGAGTACACCGGTACTCAGCGAAACAGACCCGCTAAGTTACAAGTGTCCACAAATGTCCAAGTCCTAAATTATTACAAAAATATTGTTCTCTCAAATAAATGACATTCTTCTTCTTCTCCCTGCTCTTCTTCCCGTGCGGGTCCTCAAAAAGTGTACTCCAAGTTCTCCACGCAGTACCTCGCACAAAAATTAGAAAGAGAGAGTGTCAGAAAACAGTTATAATGTAGAGAGACAATATGGAAAAATGACTACAAAGCCGTGCTCCCCGGCAACGGCGCCATTCTGATGACCGCCCGAATGACAGAGGTAAAGGTACAGAAAATTATAGGTCGTTGCGACCTCAGTCACTCAGAACATGTCAATCAAGAAAATGAACCACAAATGAAGATAAATCAACGAAACATAGAGAAGTGGTCCTGCTATAGGATTAACCTGGTATAGCTCCCAGGGTCGAACACAAGGAGCACGGATTGGCTAAATAGCCTACGATGTAGTCAGAAATCCGAGGGAATCTTTTAGTGGTTTTTATTTGTTTTTATATATTTTGTTTAGAATTTTTTAAATGATGAGAACATTAAAGAAAGCACACAGATAATGGACTTCAACAATTTATTTAAAGCATTAAAAATCAAGCAAAAATTCAAACAAAAATATTTTTATGTGTTTTATAATTTTTTATGTTTTTGGTGAATTTTTGAGATTTTTCTGATGTTTATTTTATTTTCTAAAAATCAAACAATGCGAAAAACAGAGGGTACTGTCCAGCAAGGCTTGAGACCCAAAAATAAAATACTCTTGGATCTCAAAAAGCCCTAAAGGTAATTTTCCTATAATCTAGAAAGAATAAGGAAAATTTAGGCACCCTAATTATTGTTTTTGGATTTGTAATTTATTTATTATAATTTTTATGGGTTTTTAGGAGTTTTTCAATTTTTAAGGTTTTTAAGTGATGAAAAATCACCAAAATCGGCTGGAAAGTCAAACAGCAAGCAAACTACAATACCTAATTTTTTTAGAATTTTTGGTGGAGATTTTATATTTTTTTGGTATTTTTAAAGTCAAACAGTGGCAAAAATAGGGGTTTTTGAATTTTTAAAAATAGCAAATGAAATCAAAAATGTCCTCAAAAATCACAGAAATTCCTACACCATGGCAGGAGCCATGTGTCAAAATCTCATTGGATTTGGAGGTCGTTTGATATTTTATTCAAAAATAAAGGAGGGGCACTATGCACAGGGACCTAAGTGCAAATACCCAAAAGTTCTGGGGGTCTGGTGCAAAATTCCCAGCGAAACACGTGCCAAGCACGTGCCTGGGGCACTCAAGGACCAAATGGTAGTAAAAATAAGTTCCGAGGGCTTATTGGTAACAAGTACCAAAAGTCCAGGGGCTTATCTGCAAATAACCCAAAATAATATCGCACATGTGGAAATAAAGCATTCACAGGGGTATATATGCAAATAAACAAAACTTTTTATTCAATGAATAACCTCAAGAACTACAGGGCATCTTATGCAAATAACCCAACAAAACACGTGACGAAGCACGTGGCTCTCAACTGGCAGGGGTATAAATGCAAATAAAAATAAGTACGAGGTCCTTGGTGCAAATATCCCAAAAAATAAACAACTTGAATTAAAAATTACAGGACTAAAATGAAATGGAACAAACAGAGGGGTCTAGGAGAAATTTACCCCTTTTATTATTATCGACGGTCTGATGTGTGACGCGGGGCAGATCGGACGGTGGAGAACAAACGCGCCTTTAACTATGGAAGTGCTGGCTTGATCCGACGGCTGGTGTGAGTCCACGTGGATGATCGGATGGTTGAGATGCAACGTGGTTCTTCGAAGGAGGCCAGGCTCAGATCGGATGGTCGAGGTACAGCCACGTGGATGATCGGACGGCTGAGAGACGTCGTGGCTTAACCTCGCTGCTCAACGGTGAAGATCGATCCTCGGGATGATCGGACGGTGGCGAGACTCCGCAGATGGACGGTGAGGATCTGATCTGGAGCGAAGAAGGCGATCTGACGGCTCTGGAGGATGGTGGACGAACTGATGGCCGGCGAACTTCGCCGGCCTCGTGAAGGTGTCTCCACTCTCCTCTGATGCGCCTGAAGGTCGGAAAAGATCCGGCGTGAAGTTGCGCAGCTACTACGGGTCTCCGATACCCCAGCCGAGCTCTGGAAGGCTCCGGCGAGGTCGGCGGAGGAGAAGCTCCTGGGAAGATGTCGGGAAGCCTCAGACGGCCTCCTCTTGACCTGCAAAATAGTTCAGAAGCTTCGCGGGTCGAGGGCAAAGTGCCTCGACCCGGTTAGGCGGCGTGAAGGTGAAGTGTGAGTCGAAATGGCGAGCTCCGGCGAGGGTGGTCGGCGGAGGAGCTCGATTCCCAGATCCTGTGCGATCTGGGTTGTGTGAATGGGTGAAGAAGGTGCGGAGAGGTCTGGCGAAGATGATGGCGGTGTCGGAATGGAAGATGGGTGGTCGGAGGTGCCTGGCGAAGGCGGCGGAGCTATGCTAACAGTAACTGAAAAATCAAGATCTACGGTATCCTACGGCCTAAGGGTTCTACCTGGGTGGTCGGAGAGACTGGGGAAGAGCAGGGGGTGCTCCTGGTCGTAGCCTCGAGGGTCGTCTCGGCCCGAGGCTCGATGCTCGACGCTGGTGGCGGAGCAGCGGCGGCGAAGAACGCCGGATCAGTGGATTCGCCTCCTCGCCTCGCTGCAACAAGGGCAAACGCGTGCTGTCACTCTCGCGGTGCCTATGGAGGTCACTGGGAAGAAGGAGAAGGTCCAAAGATCGGGGCGCGGAGGCGGCGGAGGTGAGAATATATAAAGCGTCAGGGGCGATTAGGGTTGAGGTGCGACAACTATAGAAGGCGTTGATTTCTCGGCGGAGTATCGGGCGAGGATGACGGATGATCAACGAAGAATCCGGGCATGGGGTTCGCGTGGGTGACAGCCTGGAGACACGTGGGAAAATCGGAGAAGGCGGGGCGGCGCGCGTCTTCCAGAAAAGGAAGGAGTCCGCGGGGGAGTTGACCGGGGTCAACAATCCCCCGTGGACCAGTCAGAGGCTGCCACGTGTATCCAATTTTTGTTTATTTATTTTAGGGTAGAAATAGGCCGAATTAAAGAAAACTCAAAACATGAAATATTTTTCTTTTATTTTTTTCTATTTTTTGGTGATTTTTAATTAATTTTTGGAAATAAAAATAGGGTAGCTATGTATATAGGTATATGTACACTATATGGATTTTTATTTTTGATTTTTTATTTGTTATTTTTATGTATTTTTATGCTCATTTTGTATTTTATTTATTTACATCATAAAATATGGAATAAAATGGTATTTTTATTTTATTTTAATTATTTATACACAAGGGTGAAATAAATAATTGTATACATTTATATACATGGTATTTATACAATGTATTTTTGTATTTTTAATTTTGTAATTTTTATTTGATTTTTGTTTTGCTTCTTGTTATTTTATGTATTTACAATATGTAACATAGAATATTTACAAGAAGTTTTAGAAAATAATTTTATTTATTTATAGGGTTAAATAAATAAAGGATGATGGTCTACACATGGTGAAAGGGCATTTTTGAATTTTTGATTTTTAAATTTTTATTTTGTTTTCTTTAATAAAATATACATACAATATGTACAAGCATATTTTTGGGTGAGGAAAATATATAGTTTTATTTATTTGCAAATATACATATGTGAGCCCCTATCTCCCTCTACTTGGCTTTTATGCGGTCAGGCCCATGCTGAGCCCTCCCTTGATTTAGGTTGCTCAATATTTATTCTAAATATTTCCCTCTTTTTCTTTTTGCTCTTTATTCTTTTTATTTTTGCACAAAAACATGCTAATTATAGGTTTTTACACAATGCATGCTTTTGGTAATTATTTGTATTTACACATATCTACATGTATTTGCAAAGGTTTTTGTAGCTAAAATAGAAGAATAAAGAGTGATGAATGGGTATTCATCAGCTATTTTCTCATGCTTATATTTATATCATGTGTGTTTCGAATGTGGAAATGTCTGTGCGTGGAATCACTTTGCCGAGTACTCGGATCCTAGGGAGACTGTCGACACATCTGGACAACGATGTAGCGACCCTTGCTAACTTCTCATTACATTCGGTTGATGCAACACGACTCTAGCAGAGAACACCCTAACGAAATTTAAATATTTGCTAAAATCTATGTTGAAAAGATCCTAATTGTTTTGAAACAAATTCCTAACTAGTATTCTTTTTGAGAACACTATTTAGGAATTTGTCTCTCTTGTGTTGGTTGTCGGCTACTTAATACGCAATCTTCCTCATTTACATGGACTTCGGACCGACCATGGCTGAGTTGAATTTGAAATTATATCAAGAAAAAAAATTCCAACACATATTTGGGGTACACCAAGTAAGAGGGAAACCTCTACATCTCCTCAAAGTGGATCTTCTCCCTCCCAGTCTTCTTGAGTGATTCCTTCCTCACTATATGAAAAGTGTCATCCATCCACTTTTCCACAATGATAGTTAAAGGATGGCAATAATCCTCTTTGCCCAATCCCAAGCATAAATCCTAATTTTTCCACTCGAAATATCTGTTAGAACCAAAAATTTAATTTGACTAAATGTGCAATATAGAACTCATTATAAGAAACTCACTATTTGGACTCCAATGCAACACAAAATTTTCAATCTGACTTTGGACGAGGGAGATATAGTTAATTTTGTGAAAGGACATCCGATACATTATTTTGGGCATGAATTTCTACGAACCTCGAAAGCTGAAACACCCGAACTCCCTTAAGAAGTCTTTAGACGACCAAAGTAGCACAAATACCTCGTCCTCTTCTTCCTCTCTTCATAGTCCACCTCAATATAGGCCACTTCTACCACTAAGGATTTGCCCTAACACGAGGCTGGTGTCATTTTCACGAGGAAAGCATGAGGATGACATATATCACATTGGTTTCAAGTTTGGAGATAGATTCTTTCCCTTAGCTCATCTTTTTGTAATAGATTCTTGATTTCTTTAGCATCCTCTAACCAGAAATGACACGCATATGGGTTTTGAAGGTGGACCTCTTGCACGTATTGTCGATGAGATCACGAGGAACACATTAAATCTAAGTTGGAGTTTCATATAAGGGCATATGCATCAAGGTAACTTATAGTCTACTACTTTCACTTATATTCATCATATGTTCATGCATTAGTTGTGCCATATTTTTTTTGTGAGAGAAACCCTACTTTTATGCCATCTTTTGTGGTCTCCGAGCTGCATGAAAACCTTCCTCATTGATATCAAGAACTTAAGTTTAAAAATACATAATTAATTATGAACTTAATAAAAATTCTTGAAACTTACACATCTTGTAGAACATAAAATAGCTCTCATATGCAATGTTTTTGAAATCTAACAAGACCGGTCTGTTCAACTAGGGAACCAGACCAGTTCAACTAGGGAACTGAACCTGAGTTGATCCTGTTATTTGGGTTTCACTGTTTCGGTTCAAATAATGAATTTCCATGTCCAACTATCAGTTCAATTGAGTCTCTAGATACATGTTCAACTAGTTTCAATCGAATTGAATCGAATTTCAAATTTGATTTTATTAAAAAATAATTCTTTTTGTGGGATTCGAAACTCATGACCTTTAGATTACCTTACACTAGTAACTCAACCACAACCACTTCATGTTAAGAAGAATTAATCTTAAATATTATTATTCTAATATAAAGCTACACATAATTACTTAGTTCACATATTATATAGTTATAATATTTAGTGTTGTAAACATTAAAATATTGCACAGATAATGTAAGATATTTGCATTACTTATGCATTTTTACTAGTGTAAAAGTATGTATATCATGTATGTATCTTATAGATATTATGTATATTATTTATCTTTTTTATAATTTGTTTATTTTATATTTTATTGTTATGTGCATATATATACACGTATTTACAACAATAGATGCAAACATACAAATACATATTATTTTTAAAAAAATATTTGTAAATTTATAACTTTACAATATGGTTATTGGTCTTTGTAAATATTTTTGTGTGTATTTTTATTGACTCTATCCATTATTCATTTTAATCTGATTCAAAAATAATGCGTCGTCATCCTGTTATTCCGATTTAATTTCATGATCCAACTCGATTCGATCTTTGCAATAAGGTTTCAAGTTCGACCTCCAATTTGGTGTCAAAAACATTGTTCATATGACACCAAAATCACAGGAAAAACTAGAGTTCGATAGAGAAGTTATAATATCATAATTTTTCGAGGGTGTATCAGCAATATGTTTAACCCGAAAAAGAAATCTCAAAAGTAACTGGTTGCAAGACCTCAACTTGTCATTTCCATAGCCATCAGGGTTAAATATGTAAAAACCACGAAGTATCACGCGCATGCTGCGTGCTGCTGTCATAAGTACCTTGTCACTCCCACCTGAGAAACACGTGAAAACATGGACGGTTGGATGTGCGGACAAGGGACGAGCTCATGGTTTCATTCGGCCATGTGGCATGCCCATGGACGTCGGTGATGAGGCGCTATCGACGGTCCATATGGAGGGATCCTTCGTTTCAACTCGGCCTGTAGGGTTCGTTGGTTGCTGGGTTAGGTTGGAACGAATTGGTGTACCCTTGTGAATAGTAACTGTGAAGAGGATTGGAAATGTTGGAAGAAGAGGTACACCGGTGTACCCTAACCCAACAATACCCAACCCTACAATGAAATGAACCCGTAGCGTGAGGGGCTCGCTACCTTCGCCTTCGGTTTTGCTATGCGTGGTGGAAGGTGCGGAGGCCCTGCATGGCTCGGACATCAACAAGCAGAGGAGGTTCGCGCGGCTGGCTGATGCATGAGGAGATCTCCGGCGAGGTCACCTGCAAACAAAACTAGGTCTCAAAAGAAATGGGGAACTGAGTGATCGGAAGTTCCGGTGTGCTCAGAGATAAGGCGGAGCAAAATATGGTGGAGAATCGAATGGGGAGGAGAATTGACCGGGCTGACCAAGAGGGTAGTTGGCCATGTGCCCAATCAAAAAAATAATATACAGATAATGTCCAAAAACAAAGGAAAATTCTCACTATATAGTATATAGCTTCAAAATGAAAACGTCAAGAAATAAAACTTCTTAAAATTTTGTATTCTAAAACTTTGCAGAAGGAAGTATTTAAAAAAAAAGGTTTGTATTTCAAAATGGAAATTAAAAACCTATTTTTTATAGGTATAAAAATATATAGTTTTTCATATTTGTCATTTTTCTTGAATTTTCTTATTAACAACATTATTTTTTTATTTTTTAATAATACTAGATATTACAATATAATGGAAATTATTTTTTTATTTTTTAATTTTGCGAAATAAAAAGGAGATAAAATTATAAAGATAGAGTCGAATCGACTTGTGTTTAGAAAATCTATTTTTGTTTCTTTTTAAATTTTGTGCTTTTATGTAATTTCTATTTTTAATAGGAAATAGGAAAGATATGAAATAAAATAAAATTGAAATCAAATAAAAAAAGTTAAAATAAACTCGGTACAAAATAAAGAAAAGCTATAAACTATTGTACCAGTGAGTTTCGAACCCACTTTTCACAAATGAACCCCACTCAAATTCAAGTATTTTTAGCATTTGAAGTATTTTAGATGATGAACGAATTGAAGTTCATATGATACAAATATACAATCCGGAATGCTTGCATATTGGAAAAAGTGAACATGTTCTATTTGTCAATTATTTATTTATGTTTGTATATTTGTAAGATTATATATATATATTTATTGAATTAACACAAAACAAATAAAATCAATCTGAATTTTACAAAAACAAACACAAAAGTTTGTCAGATATTTTTGTGTATATTTCTATTAATTCCGTATTTCCTTATTTAATTTTAAATTTTGTTTTGCATATTTTTTATGATTTCTGAGCGATAAAAAGATGATCTTATTTTACAAGCATGAATTCATAAAATAGTAATATTAATGCATGCATTATTACGGAATTTTGCTTAATTTTTGATTTTAAGATGGGAGAAATACAATATTACATAACCTTCCCCCTCTTATCGCCATCTTCGTCCATCTCCATCCCCACAACCACATCCCCCGAACGATCCACTTCCAACTCTCAAAACCTCCGCAAGTACCATTGCAAAAAGATCTTTACATGACCATATCCTCTACGTTCAACTCTGCCAATCTCAACCTATCTCCTCATTCTAGAAGAACCTCTAACCCTGGCCATTGTAGCTCCATCATCCCTTCCAAACCTACAACCTTTGCCTTATGCCCGCCATTGTACTTATCCTCGCTAGCAAACCACCAACCTCCAAAACACATACACCTCACTATCGAGCCCCCTAATTCCTGCAAGACCATCCATCATCTCATTGTACCTCGTGTTGGTACTAGATTCAACATAATATGTAGTGAAGAGTAATTATTCGGATCCATACGAATCAACATAAATGAATAATAGATTAATAATATATAGATAATCACGCATTTCTGATTCAGGATCCAATTACAGACTACAAGCAGGAACCAATTTAATATACATAACAATATACAGGGGTGATATCCAAGAAAGGTAAAGCAATAAACAAAACAATAAAAGGATTAGATCAGAGGTCACTGAAGCATCCATGTAATGGACTGTCTTTAGAACAGATATTGTCCCAACAATATTGGTGTGTACGGTACGGACGATCCGCTCGCAGGATATGACGGCACACGATCGTCATGCGCATACACCGACGAGATTGTCCTTGAAAGCATGATTAATTTATTCGATATGTTAATGAAACCCGCAGTAAAAGTACCAAGTTCCGAGATATGAACTGACTCTCCTGAGCTTGAGTCGGAGCGGAGCACGTGCATGTTATCCTCAATTTCTCCTCTCTACTATTGCTCCAAGAGTTTGACGTGTGAACTTATATATAAGTTACTAGTAAAAATATATTTATTTATCCATGTTCTTTTCCATGCTCCACTATAAGAAAAGTGACATAAGGCAATGAATAATTTAATATTCGTTGCCATATCTTCCATAGTTAAATATATAACAAGGAATATTATTCGTTGCTTACTTCTTTAAATTCGCAATGAATAATGGTATTCGTTGTTATATTCCTCACAACGAATCATATAATAATGATTATTCGTTGTTGTTTTCTTCTAATTGTTGCTAAATTTGGCAACTGTTAGTGTAAATTTTAACAAATAATTCAACGAAAAAATCATCGTTATATGTACCGTTAACAACGAATAAAATATTCGTTGCTAATTACAAGTACAAAATTAAAGATGATTTGACAACGAATAATATATCTTTAACATCGGAAGATATGACAATGAATATTCAAATTATTCGTTTCCTTAAATCCAGTTCCTTGCAAACTCTTGCCCAAATCCGAGCTGGGATAAGAGGTCACGGAGCACGACCAGACCCAAGACCCAATTAAACGGATCTTGAGTGAACCAGATGATCTAATGCTCATCTCTACGCGAATTCGGCTTGGACAAATATGATACGCAAAACTCATCAAATCAAACATAAGAAGGGGACCCAATAGGTACGAGCATCTGCTCCGAATCTGCCTAAATAACATGACGGTCGAGAGTAATGTATATCTGCTACATGTGTACCAAGGTTCACACGTTGCAAGTTATCGTTTTCTCGAAGATATGAGCATATATATGCTGCAGTAAAGGTATTGAGTAGATCAAATAGTCGCGAGGACATTAGAGACGTGTAGATGGTACGTCACACAACGTATTTATGTATCAGTCGGCATTGCTCATTGTATCATGATTCTACCGGAGAGATCGAAACTGATCAGGTTATAAGTATCTTCTCAGCTGCAACGGGTAGATTAATGATCTGATTTGACCAGAGAAGATACGGTCGCAATACACGAGCCCCTGATGAGGTACTCACGAACCCGTTGATCTGTATTCTGTGTGCAGCAGCTGCTGGCGGCCGGCTTTAGTTGTAGTTGGTGGGAAACAACGACTGCAGCTCTGCATGCTTCATGAGGGAGAGGATCACGTCGCCACGCCATTGACACGAGAGGATGATGGCTCCTTCCAACCTTAACCTATTTCATGTTCGTTTTTTATTAATAACCGGCCATTAGTGGCGTACGACCTCTTAATCCTCTCTCCCTCTCTATCTCTCTCATCTAACTAAAGCGATGGTGGGAGGCAAGACTCATTCAGAAGACTGCCCTCAGCATTCAGCAAGCATGTTTAGAATAATAACCCTCGACGCGCTCTTACGTGTGGAAAGAACAATGTTTTTCAACCGAATCGGAAATCTCATCAAAAATATTTAATCGGGTTGGACCATGAAATCAAATCGATTCAACAAGATAATAATACCATTATTTATTATAATCGGATTAAACCGAATCATTAAAGAAAAAATGACTAAACTGTGTAACTAAATCGAAATGAATTAAAATATATACAAAATACACAATAAAAAACTCTTAAAGTAAATATTATCTTACTTTATGCATTAAATATTTTCTTGAATATGCAACATTTAAAGTTATTCATGTAAATATAAATTAATAATATTTGAAATAAATACTCCAGAATCGATAATAGGTTAATTGTATTTATTATCCAATCCTTTCAAAAAGTAGAAGTAAAGTGGTTGGTACTTTGCAACGTGGCATTAAATTTGGGGACACAAGCGAAAATACATTCGAAAAAGAGGGTTGGAAAGTCATCCACATCCTCATCTTACCCCTACCTCACATATTCTTCCTCTTCGTCCCTTTCTCTTCCTCCTCCTCAGCCTCTTGCTCGCCCTCCATCATCTCCTCCCCGGGCCCTAGCTCCTCCCTTCGTCCTAGCTTCTCCCCCTGCCCCAGCGCCTCCTACCCTCGTTCCTCCTTTGTCGCCTCCTTCGCCTGAGCTCATCCCACTGCTCCTCCCACCACCTCCACACCTCGTCCCACACCCCCGCTCCTCCCCCAACTCCTCATCTGTCGCCTCCTTCACCTCATGCTCCTCCCCTTGCACCCATCTCCTCTCTTAGCGCCTCCCCCTCTGCCCTCGCCCCTCCACTTCCTCTTCTGCAACGAGCTCCCCCCTCTGTACCTACACCTCCCCGCCTCGTCCGCCCCTCCCCCAACTCCTCATCTATTGCCTCGTCCGCCTTGAGCTCCTCCCCTCGCCCCATCTCCTCTCCTCATGACTCCCCCTTCATCCCGACTCCTCCTCCTCCGTCCCGAGGCAAGGTTCGAACCACCATATAACGATCCCCTTCTTCGGAATCGCACTATATTAATCAAATACAGATCGAATATGGATATGTGTTGTAAAAAATTTCCGAATACGGATACAGATATAGTAATGGTTTGAATATCCTATTTCACCAGATCGATGCCTCTGAATATTTGTAGCATGCAAGTTATCCAAAGTGTTGAAAAAGAATCCATTTAACAATACGCAAGCTGAATCGATAAGATAAGAGAACGCACAAGCACCAAACACAAGGATTTATAGTGATTCGTCAAGCTCTATTCTCTTCCACACCATATGTTCTTGGATTACAATGAGTAGCTGCATATCAAGGGCACTTATATGCTGCAACTCGAGGGCTATCTGAAAAATATAAATATGCCCGTTGCACATAAAATTTCACCAAGCTTGGTTTGGCAGTGTTGATTCATGCATATATGTCACCTAGTCAATCTTCTCAGTATAAATCGTAACACAAAGTATAAGCTGCCTTAAACATAATCTACAATCCATTATGCACTCATGCCCAAACACCCACATAATTCTCAGGAGCTTGAGGTATGCAATATGAGGACAAAGCTAGGCGCGGATTAACCAAATGATTGAACGGTTATGACGGGTTAAACTCAATACACCTTGGCCTCAAAACCTTGCACGATGTATCATGATATCAAGCCCCGGTGAACGGCCGTGAGATGCAACTAAGAAGCTCCATTGGACCTAAAACCTTAACCAGTAGGGTGGCTAAATCTGAGCCTATATCACTAGTTCAAAGAAGCCAACTTGACCCACGAATAGGAGGGATAAAAGATATGGTAATAGAAGGTCCTTGCAATAACGATTTATTCTGAGCTCTCTCACTACGTGGGGCAATACAGATGACTTCACCAATTTGGTGGGTGATTTTTTTTGAAATGGGATGATTCTGGGACTTCAAATCTTAGTCAGAATAAATCTTTGGAGGAGAATAAATATCAATGCTCTAACAAATACAATGTCTTCGCAAAGTGTCAATTGGACACTTTACAACAACCATAAAGGTTTTATGCTCTTCAAGAGTTGCTCCTTATAATAAAGACACCTTGAAAACCTTAGAGGCTAAATATCCTTATAAGCTGCCTCCTTTCATATCAGACATCTTGGTTTCGAAGACTCCTCTTACAGCTGATGCAGATGCTATTTTGCGGGCTATCAAATCCTTTCCTAAAGAGACATCTTGTGGAAGAGATGGCATGAGAGCTTAACATATTTTAGATGCCCTATGTAGGGAAGAGTTAGCGGTTGCCAAGGATCTACATGCTATCTCCTTGGTAGTTAATTTGTGGCTAAGTGGGAGATGTCTCTTGAGTCTAGCTGAGTTTGTAGCCTCTGCACCTCTTACTCCACTGCTCAAACCGGACAACGACATGATAGGGGTGGGCAAGGAGACGTCTAAATATTTCAACGACTTTCAATTTGGAGTTGGTGTATCTGGAGGAGCGGAAGCCATCTTACACAACGCCAACCGTCTGTTGAGCAAGCTTCACAGAGACGGGTATCTCTCTATGCTTACCATGGATTTCTCTAATGCTTTCAACCCGATAGAAAGATCTCTGATGCTTAGTGAAGTTAGGAGGAGATGCCCATCTATTTCTTCATGGGTGGAATTTATATATACCTAAGCCGTCGGATTATATATTGGAGATAATTATATGCGGTCATCAACAAGAGTGCAGTAAGGTGACCATTTAGGCTCACTTCTTTTTCCCTGGCATTGCACCCACTTATTCATGATATCAGAGACAATTGTAAACTCCTACTCCATGCTTGGTATCTTGATGATGGGACGATCATTGAGGACATATTAGAGGTGACCAAGGCACTTGACATTATTCAATGTAGAGGTCCAGAGATAGGGTTTATTCTGAATATAAAAAAATAGAGCTTTTTTGGCCGATGGTCAGAATGTTGGACATGTGAGCCCACGGCGAGCCATTATGCAATAAATGTTATTGCGAATATCATTCCCTGATCTGAAATGAAGAATAAATAATTTGCATAATAGGTCCCTCTGTACAATTAAGGTTATGTACCATGGCTATCTTAATGATCATACAGCTGTTGATTCAATTATTGAATCATAGAGGCTGGTGCTTGGATGAATATCTAAAGGGTTAGATTGAGGACTCATCAAGCACCGTCAAATGATTATTAAGATGTGATCTCCAGCCTGAGTAGGAGATGGCAATCCTTTCTCACATAGGTTGATATCTGACCGACCTCTTGATGCAGGTCCTCTGCATAGGAATAGAGATTCGGAGGTGTCAGATTAGTTAGGTCAAAGAGTTGACTTAACGAGATCGAGATAACCTAAGTCCTATGTTGAATGCTGTCACAGCATAGGCACGCATCCTCTGACCGGAGACAGATGTATTGCTATATGTATGAGTATGTACATTTGACAGACCAATAGGTTGATGACCTAACCAAGGTCTATACACCGGCGCGTTGGTGTGCATATAAGGGCATATGAATAATACGATCTCTCAAAGGGATCATACAGGTTCACTACTGAACCGGAAGACATGAGCTCACTCATGAGATATTGGGAAGAATCAAATTCCGTGCACGGTCGTCTTGCTTTGGAAGCTTGACTGAATTTGTAGGTTTGATATATACTTTTGGAAAGTATATGATCAAGACCTAGGTATGATATATGCTTTTGGAAAGTATATGATCGATACCAAATCCCAATGATCAAATGAGAAACTTAGTGATCAAACCCTGAAGAAGACAGTGTAAAATAGATCTTGATCTTCGGGTTGACCATGGGTCTTCCAGTATGCAGGATGTACAGGTATTGGGAATACCTGAAGGGTGATGTGATCATAAACGATTGTATATCCATGACGCTTCCATTCCGAGGGAGTGATGAAACAGGTCTGGATTTTAGTGACTCCTTTCAGTAGAGAAGCGATCCGGTCTTAGTCCAAGTGTTGGGCGTTGGTCTGAATGAGATTCAGATTCAATGAGAAGATTGGATTTGCGGTCTTGATTTAATCAAGCATCTGTGGGAGGTTCGTAAGATCTGGATTTGAGATAAGATCTCAATATCCAAGTCACTATACGTGGAATAATACAATCGCCCTGTCCTTATCTCCAAGTATCTGCGGAGAAAGCACATTATTCTTGAAAGGGTTCAAGAATAATTCTTTTGATGAAATATCCAAGCAAGGACTTGATGATTAAATGAGATTTAATCATCAAGCTTAAATATGAATATGATTCATATTGTGAAAATGATTATCTAAGATAATTAAATGGGATTTAATTATCAAGGATTAAGAGAATGTGGATAACACTATCCATGATATATGTGTGTTATAAATATGATTTATAATATACATATATAAGAGAGAGAATTTATGTAAATAGCATTTGTTAATTAATAATGTGGATTGGATTCACATTTATTAATTAATTGGAAATGCAATTTACTAATTAGTTTAGGTTGTGAATATGATTCACATAATATTCAATGGCAAGATTGAAATATTCACAAATTAATTTGGAATTAATTTGGTGAATATTTATTGTGATTAATTAAGGAATAATAAGATAAATAAAATGGAGCAAAAAATAAACCACCCTCATAGGTGGCGTCACCCAAGAATTGTTCATGGGTGACGCCCCCCATTTTTAGGAAGGTTGGTTGACTCCATTTTTATTTATCACATTATCTCTTAATTAGTTAATGTTAAATTAAATTATGTTGATAATGTTGCAACATTTTTTAATTTAAATTAATGTTGTTGGTTTTAACCAACAACAATCATAGCCATTGATTTAGCATGGACCAAGCATAGCCCTTGGATCCATGTGTCCCATGGATTGAGATCCATTGGATCCTAAACTAATATAAATAGAGGGCTAGGGTAGCCTTCCATTGTACATGATTAAGAGTTGTGCAAGGTTACAACTCTCTCTCTCTCTTTCTCATTCTCGCCCTCTCTCTTTCTCTTCTTCATCAAGTGGACGTCCACTTTGTGTTGAGAAAGGAGAGACTCTCGGCTTCTTCTTCGACGCTTGGATCTTCATCGAGGATTGCGGGAAGGAACGTGACTCATCATCACGCCCGCAAGTGCGTTCTTCGTGGATCGGACTTAAGATAGGAGGATCTCTACTTTGGGATCTCGCGATCACAACCACGCTTCAAGAGGTATTCCTTGTACTTTGTGGTTTGATGAAACGATCCGAGAAGTGTTCTCGTGATCATGTGGTTTCATCTTTAGTTTTAAAATTTTAACTTCCGCTGCATCTAGCAACTAGTGCGACAAGTTGCTCCGATTGCATTATGATGCGATCGACACGCTTCCGTGATGCGCTTGAGGATTCACAATATCCTTCAAGTGGTATCAGAGCCATAGGTCGAATAAGGTTTTGGATATGATCCATAGACCTTAGACGATTTGGTTCTTGAAAGGGTTGCGAAATTTTTACTGCATTTCAATTTTCGTACCTCTGTCTAATTGAATTTTTCGGCACTGTTTAAAATGTTTAAACACGAAACTTTCAATTGGTTTTTGTTCCCCATTAAACAAGGAAACCATAGGACTTGAGTTTACTAAATTTGGACTTCATTTGCTCAAGATATGGCTTTTTGAATATGACTATATTCACTGTTGCGGGAACTGCGGATTTGAACGTAATTAATGAGATAATTACGGTTTTAATCCGCCTTGAAATGCGTGAATTATCACTTGGGTTCTTTAATAAATCAAATAGGCAATCTTTGGAAACTGAGTTTGCAATTTTTGGATTTAAATTGATCAAGATAAGTTAATTTTAGTGATGGAGAGTCACTGCTGGAAATTAACAATTTCTTGATCTTGAACCTTGTGATATGTCATTCAATTATCATGATGAAAATTAATTGTTAATTTTCTGGAATAATTAGTGATAAATATTTGTGAAATATTTAAAGAAATAATTATTTCATTGAATGACATTTGCCTAAACCACAATGATAAGATATTAGATCTTGATCATTGGTTCATCAACAAACATTGCTTTCATGAAAACCATAGTTTATCCTACAATTGTTGTAGGACAACTTTTACATGAAAAACCCTTTTGCTTGAATAGGATTGGGGATTTGTCTAGCAAATCTCCTTATAATAAAAAATGTTTTGATTTATATTATATGGTATAATTTCGGTTGAAAAACCGATGAACATCTTAAAGTACATGATGGTCTATCTGGTATTATCCTTTCCCGAGGCGGATGTGGTGCCTAGTCGGAGAGCATTGGGGTCGCGGGTTGCAACGTATGTGGTCCGTCCCACTCTCGTCGGTACTGGCCATGACAGCGGGTAGGGACTGTATAATACCGGAGACAGACAATGTGTATTTTTCTAATTATTAAAATTCAGATAATACGTATTTTGAGATAATACCTACTATTCAAGTAAAAGACATGTTTGTTGATTGGTGATTGGATTGATGATTAATTTAATATGATTAAATTAATTGTATCCAATAAACACTCTATCATGAATAGATGTGTATTTCCCTTGGAAGAATTAATTATGTGAATGTGATTCACGATAATTAATTATAAAATTTGAATATGAGGTGGAGGATCACATAAGTGACATCCATGGTCTCCCGTCAAGGCAAAGGATTCCGTCGCCAGTTGTTGTATATAGGAGACGCCTGTCCGAAGTGACAGATCCTATATATGATTTAATTGGATCGGGTTCTTTGCTTCTCGAAAGAGTAAGGCCGTATACGTAGTGACCCCAATATCGGGTCCTCATATTATTGGGGCGATATTGGATTGCGTATAGCGAGTATTAAGCCTGTTGACGGTTGGTTCAATTAATGACGGGTCAACATTGCCTTAGGGGTGGTGGGCCCGGGTGTTAAAGACCGAATTGGGAAATGCAAGTTGGACTTGCAAGGCGGAATGTGTTCCCGCTTCTTTTTATCCGAGTTGTAGGTTCTCATATTATTGGGATGCAACAAAGATAGGAAAGGAGATCCCAGATCTTGCTAGAGATATAATGGTAAGAATATCTCTTACATTGAAAGTGATTAAGGGAATGAACTTTCAGTGTTGACAAGGCAAGACAACTTTGATATAAAAAATTCCTAAATCAAAGTAAAACATGTATATATAATATATATACACTTATGCAAATTTCTTATTTCAGATAATCCTTCATTAAACCCACTCAATGTTATACTCAATGATAACCAGTAAAAATATCTTGGATTGGACTCATGATCCAGATATTGTACTTGCAATTGGACACATAATGTATGTGGTTGCAGTGTGCAAGTCTCCTCAACATAATGAGGAAGGGCAATTAAATAAGACAATAAGACATCACCTTAGGGTTTGTATGTCTCTATAGTCTTGATCTTTCATCGAGTGTACTTTGGAAGTGACATGTCGATGGTGATCGTAATTGTCGAATAATCCTTATAAAATAAAAGAAGATATTTTGGCATACATATGTGCTCTAGACATTTAATCATGAATGACATGGTTCTCTGTATTATGCAGAATGGTGGCTCGAAAGAGATGATGTATTCAAAAATGTTTGAATACCTACCTGAACCTAAGTCCCTAAGAGTTAAGATAGATATGATGAGTGTCATCATTCTACTATCTATACTCAAGTCATTCATGAAGCTTCATAATATTCATATTGTATGAATTTAATGAAGCATGTATAAATGTTGAAATGCTCTTGTATTGAAATCCTTGGAATTCAACATAAGAGATTCTTTGTCTTGAACAATGGTTGTTTATAGATGAAGAGAGCACAGTGGAAGCATGGGTCGGACCCGAGTAAGAAGGAAAGTCAAAGAGTTGACCTACTTCTATGACTTCCATATGACATCCAAAGAGTTGGATGAATGCCAATACTGCAATATGTTGATGTGTTGATAGTATGACTATCAAGTCTGTCTAAAATCCTTAGTGAAGGACTCAGATAGAGCATCAGAATAATCTACATATAATCATTGACTCTGACTTTATTATTTCATAAGATAAAGTCTGACAATTGTATCCCAATCTTCTAATGACATTTGCAATTGGTTGCATATATATTAGAAGATTAGAAATTTGATCTTAAGGTTTAGTAGTCATCTACATGGATATTGATGTAATTGTTGCACCAATCTCTGTTGGATAGATGGACTTCATATTCTCAGTGGGAGAGCCCTTAGTCTTAGAGAATGTCTCTATGACCTAGATATTAGAATACCCTCATTGTGTGTTTCTAAATGTTGGAAATAAACATGAATTCTGAGATAGAACTATCATAAAGAGTTATGATGGGAATATTTCAGATAGTAATCTAACATCTAGTGGACTCCACAAAATTAGAAAATTAATGAATGGTTCATTAAGATTTCTAGCACTGAAAATTAAACCTTATAAGATCAATAGGAGGATGAAGATCATTTGACAATGATCTGGCATCAAGCCTTGGACATTTGTCTGTTGATTTGATCAATAGACTAGTAAGATATGAAACTTTAGAGTGTCTAAAATTTCAAATCTTATATACTTGTGAATATTGTATTCAAAGTAAAATGTCCAATACACCCTTCTCTGGGAATGGTGTTAGATGTCGAGGTATTCAAGATCTCATACATATTGATGTATGTAGATCATCTATATCATAGTAAACATTATGGATATGTGATATCTATTGATGATTATGTATGATATGAGATTTCTTCTCTTCACCTAAGAAACCTTTGAAATGTTCAAAGATTTCATAATTTTGGTTTAGAACCAAAGTTTGAAGAAAGATGAAATCAATTTGATCTAACCTAGGTAGCTTGTACCTATTAGATAAAATTCAAAGAATACCTTATGGAGATATGAATATCATTTCTATCTCACTCCTCCTGATAAACCTGAACTCAATAGAGTTGTAGGGAGATACAATTGGATCATGTGTGACATGATTTGTTCAATGATGAATTTTAGCATAATTATCCCTCAGTTTCCAGGTATATATGTGTAGTAGAGACTACAATATATATCCTTAATAAGGTTCCATGCATGTAAGCTGGAATCTAGCACTTGAGAGTGCTACTTCATTAGGAAAATAAAGGATGGTATTGGATACCTACTTTATGACCTTGAGATTCTTAAAAGATCTCATTTCTGAGAATGTGATTCTTGGAGGACTGAGACTCTTGAGAATCAAGATGAAAATGAAGTAAAGGAACTCATTTAATCTTGAGAAGATAATGAGGCTCCTGAAATCGGAAACTAAAAGGACAATTAAAGATGAAACATTAATACCTCTTCAAATGAGTTTGAGGATGCATTCCATGTGTCAGCCAAGTCTGACAATGATCGGACTTCATGTGATGAAGCTCCTAAGGATCATGACATGGAATGATGGATATTAGCAATAAAGTCTAAAGTAGACTTCATATACAAGTGTTGTATATGGACCCTCGAGGATCCACCTATAAGGGTTAGACCCATTAAGGTGTAAATGGATCTTCAAGAGAAGAGGGAACCTGATGAGAAGATAGAGACCTTCAAAGCTCGGTTCGTAGCCATAAGCTACACACTGGAAGAGAAGACATTGCTTGCAATGAGATTTGCTCTTCGGTAACCATTCTTAAAATCATCAGAATATTGCTAACCTTAGCTACACAACTTGACTATTGCATCTTCAGGATGTAATTCAAGATTGCATTCCTCTAAGAATACCTCTCTGAGGATATTTACATGAAGTAGCCACAGGGCTTCATGGTTGAGGAAAGTAAGGTGTGAAAGCTAAAGAAATCCATCTATGGACTCAAATAAGCTTCTTCTTATTGGAACATAAGATTTGATGAAATTATAAATGTTATGATTTCAAATAGAGTCTTGATGAACCATGTGAAGCTTAGTGGGAGTGCCATTGTGTTCATCGTGCTAAATGTAGATAATATCCTAATCATTTGAAATGATATAAGGATGATAATAAGTGTTTTTATATTCTGTATATTCCATACCTTGAGATATGATCTCAAATATGCCTCTTGGATCTTAGTTCTGAAGGAGTTCAGAAGCAAAGAAAAGAGGCTATTGGGATTGTCACATTAGTAGTACACCTTGGATATGTTCCATTCTTGGAAATTCCAAGAAAGGCTTCCTTCCTTTGAGATTTGGTACTGACCTATCTAAAGGGATAGCACCTCAAAGAGTTGAGGAAGTGAATGCTAGAACTGCTTGCACTTGTGCATCAGTTACGGAAAGCTAAGTATTTGCTAGATGTGTACAAAAGCCAGATATCTTCCATGCAGTGGGAGTAGTAAACAGTTACTAATCCTACTATGGAGAAAGAACACTTGATTGCAGTAATAACAAAATCTTCACAGATGATAAGATTTTTGAGATAGTGATCTCAAAGTCATAACTTCAAAAGCTTAAGACTTTATAGATAGAGATCTAAAAGGTCTTAACTGTGGATACCTTGAGAGATAGTGATCTCCTGGAATAAGGGTATTCTGATAAGGATTATGGAAATACTGGTTATAATAATTGAGCAATAGTGTCAAGGACACTATAACTGCTTTGATTAGATTGAGTATAGGTTGCATTAGATGCAACATTCGCATTGGATGCGAGCACTGTTACCTAAGGATATGCAAGTGTCGTAAAAGGACTTGGCATAGTCTTTTGGGAACAGAGTGACTGATCAGCTTACCTAGCTATTTCTAAATAGCCTATGATTGTCACATGAGTGTGGGTTTAAATGATTAACCCATTAATGGCTCTTTGGGCTAGTGGGAGATTGTTGGACATGTGAGCCCACGGCGAGCCATTATGCAATAAATGTTATTGCGAATATCATTCCCTGATCTGAAATGAAGAATAAATAATTTGCATAATAGGTCCCTCTATACAATTAGGGTTATGTACCATGGCTATCTTAATGATCATACAGCTGTTGATTCAATTATTGAATCATAGAGGCTGGTGCTTGGATGAATATCTAAAGGGTTAGATTGAGGACTCATCAAGCACCGTCAAATGATTATTAAGATGTGATCTCCAGCCTGAGTAGGAGATGGCAATCCTTTCTCACATAGGTTGATATCTGACCGACCTCTTGATGCAGGTCCTCTGCATAGGAATAGAGATTCGGAGGTGTCAGATTAGTTAGGTCAAAGAGTTGACTTAACGAGATCGAGATAACCTAAGTCCTATGTTGAATGCTGTCACAGCATAGGCACGCATCCTCTGACCGGAGACAGATGTATTGCTATATGTCTGAGTATGTACATTTGACAGACCAATAGGTTGATGACCTAACCAAGGTCTATACACCGGCGCGTTGGTGTGCATATAAGGGCATATGAGTAATACGATCTCTCAAAGGGATCATACAGGTTCACTACTGAACCGGAAGACATGAGCTCACTCATGAGATATTGGGAAGAATCAAATTCCGTGCACGGTCGTCTTGCTTTGGAAGCTTGACTGAATTTGTAGGTTTGATATATACTTTTGGAAAGTATATGATCAAGACCTAGGTATGATATATGCTTTTGGAAAGTATATGATCGATACCAAATCCCAATGATCAAATGAGAAACTTAGTGATCAAACCCTGAAGAAGACAGTGTAAAATAGATCTTGATCTTCGGGTTGACCATGGGTCTTCCAGTATGCAGGATGTACAGGTATTGGGAATACCTGAAGGGTGATGTGATCATAAACGATTGTATATCCATGACGCTTCCATTCCGAGGGAGTGATGAAACAGGTCTGGATTTTAGTGACTCCTTTCAGTAGAGAAGCGATCCGGTCTTAGTCCAAGTGTTGGGCGTTGGTCTGAATGAGATTCAGATTCAATGAGAAGATTGGATTTGCGGTCTTGATTTAATCAAGCATCTGTGGGAGGTTCGTAAGATCTGGATTTGAGATAAGATCTCAATATCCAAGTCACTATACGTGGAATAATACAATCGCCATGTCCTTATCTCCAAGTATCTGCGGAGAAAGCACATTATTCTTGAAAGGGTTCAAGAATAATTCTTTTGATGAAATATCCAAGCAAGGACTTGATGATTAAATGAGATTTAATCATCAAGCTTAAATATGAATATGATTCATATTGTGAAAATGATTATCTAAGATAATTAAATGGGATTTAATTATCAAGGATTAAGAGAATGTGGATAACACTATCCATGATATATGTGTGTTATAAATATGATTTATAATATACATATATAAGAGAGAGAATTTATGTAAATAGCATTTGTTAATTAATAATGTGGATTGGATTCACATTTATTAATTAATTGGAAATGCAATTTACTAATTAGTTTAGGTTGTGAATATGATTCACATAATATTCAATGGCAAGATTGAAATATTCACAAATTAATTTGGAATTAATTTGGTGAATATTTATTGTGATTAATTAAGGAATAATAAGATAAATAAAATGGAGCAAAAAATAAACCACCCTCATAGGTGGCGTCACCCATGAATTGTTCATGGGTGACGCCCCCCATTTTTAGGAAGGTTGGTTGACTCCATTTTTATTTATCACATTATCTCTTAATTAGTTAATGTTAAATTAAATTATGTTGATAATGTTGCAACATTTTTTAATTTAAATTAATGTTGTTGGTTTTAACCAACAACAATCATAGCCATTGATTTAGCATGGACCAAGCATAGCCCTTGGATCCATGTGTCCCATGGATTGAGATCCATTGGATCCTAAACTAATATAAATAGAGGGCTAGGGTAGCCTTCCATTGTACATGATTAAGAGTTGTGCAAGGTTACAACTCTCTCTCTCTCTCTTTCTCATTCTCGCCCTCTCTCTTTCTCTTCTTCATCAAGTGGACGTCCACTTTGTGTTGAGAAAGGAGAGACTCTCGGCTTCTTCTTCGACGCTTGGATCTTCATCGAGGATTGCGGGAAGGAACGTGACTCATCATCACGCCCGCAAGTGCGTTCTTCGTGGATCGGACTTAAGATAGGAGGATCTCTACTTTGGGATCTCGCGATCACAACCACGCTTCAAGAGGTATTCCTTGTACTTTGTGGTTTGATGAAACGATCCGAGAAGTGTTCTCGTGATCATGTGGTTTCATCTTTAGTTTTAAAATTTTAACTTCCGCTGCATCTAGCAACTAGTGCGACAAGTTGCTCCGATTGCATATGATGCGATCGACACGCTTCCGTGATGCGCTTGAGGATTCACAATATCCTTCACAGAAGATCCGTAAAGAGTTGATTTCCGTGGATATTGGGAGGCCGACGCTAGGTGTGAAGTTACTTGGAGGAGCAGTAAGCATGGATAAAGATTTTATTGAAGACTTGGTATGATGAGGGCCAACAAAGCTGTTGATTTAATGCATTTTCTTCCTTGGTTGAATGATCCACAAAGTGAGCTACTTATATTATGATCTTGTATAGGTACTGCCAAGCTTATGTTCGGCTTACGGACATGTCAAGCTGCATACATGGAACGGACTGCTACGTGGTTCAACAAAGGGTTACACGGAGCTATTGAGGATATTGTGGTTTGTCGAGGTCCTTTTTTGATGACCTTCAATGACGAGTGGCGTCACTACCCATCAGACTCGATGGTTTAGGTCTGTACTCGACTATTGAGGCTTCTTCATATGCTTTAGTGGCCTCCAGAGCTCAATCCTGGATGCTCCGAGACCACATGCTACGAGACAGCTAGATACATGGTATGGATTCTGATTTTCTTAATGCTTTGGAAGGTCTACGTGTTCCATCTCTTGATCTTACATATTTTGTTAGTAAGGATATTGTCCCCCTTAAAGCCCAGAATGCTTTGGCAATTTCCTTTTTTAGGAAAATCGTAAAAGAAATGGAAGTTGAGTTTGACTTGACTGACAAATAAAAAGCAATTTTCTAATGTTTACAAGCTGAACATGCTAAAGATTTACTTCTTACCATTCCTATTGAGGGACTTGCAATGCATATGTCACCCATTGAATATCGTATTATTCTCAAGTACCGCCTCATGATTCCTCTATTCACAACAAATGAAGCTTTTCCAGTATGCCACAAATCATCCATAGATGCTTTTGGGAAGCATGTCGTTCATTATCACGAACTTTCATGTTTTAAATATAGACATAATTTTGTCAGGGATGTCCTTTTTTATTTACCCAGACATGCAAGGGTTGCTTCAACAAAAGAAGCACCGGTGACTTTTTTATTGATCTACAGGAGGGAAAAGGCTTGTATTGACAATCAACATGTATTCATCCCCTTTGATTTTGATACATTTGGGATCTTGGCAAGTGAAGTAGTGGAGCTCCTCAAGAGAATTCAAAAAATTATGCATAACAATGTTATGGTTCTTAGATCTATAAATGTTATATTTTGAAGGATTGAATTTGCCATCCAAAAGGGGTTGGCAATGCAGCTTGTTACCCATCTCCCATCAATTTCTATGTAATGATTAATATTGTCATAAAAAAAGAAGCCAACTTGACCCTCTCATACCTTTGATCATAATGCTATGTTAAGGGTATAAATGTTGCATATGTTGCATCTAGATCATTTCCATATTTTTAGGTTTGACAAAAGTGCATTTTTATGGGAATTATTCAGAAGTACATACTGCAGCACAAAGATATGTACCTTACAAATTTTCTCATCAAACATGCCTAACAAATCTGCAGGAGACTGCTTTCTAATACAGAAAAAGGTCGACATGGTTAGCTATTTTCTCAGCAAATATCAACTATTTATCAAACACCGCGAAAAATAGCATCCATTGCTACTACATCTGATAATTGATGGATCAATCTCGACACTGAAGCAAGATATGACATCCCTCGGTTTTATCTAAGCCATTTTCACTTGTTATGATAATTTCCAAGTAGTGTGGTAGTGAGGCTCCTCTCCTATCATGATATTGCATCAAAGACTGCCATTCATTACCGACATTAGTTCACCTTCTGCAGCTGAGCAGCAGGACGTGCGAACCGCATGCTCTCTCCCCCTCAAGGTGGAGTTTGGAGACTTAAGAACTATGTGCTCTCTCCACAGACAGCAAAGCCTCAGCTCAGCTATTACACATGTACATACAGGGATCTTTTCTTTGGATATCGACATCAAAGCTCCGAAGTGAAATTTGAACAGTTAGCAGCATGAAAAAGAACTTCCTTTGCAGTCCATGTAAATCGAGAAAGATCTCGCAACAGGCTTTCTGAATCCCGGCTGAGCGACACCATCTTGGAGAGGCAATCTGTAAACAATCATATATATCATATAAGCATCTGTGGAGCTTACTATCTAAATGTGGACAAGAATCTTGGAGTCATGGTTAGGTATATACTAGAAATAGAAATCTCCAACTTCCAGGTGCTGGTGATTGGTTTAGAAAAAACTCAGGTCTACAAGTTCCAACGAGCAAGATCAGATGCAATTACATCATAGTTATGTGCAGTTAAATTGGCACAAGGCCCCTCAATGATTCTCAAACAACCCACTTGATATTGAAGGATGAGACATAAAACCTAACATTAAGTGAATCGTTTGCTTGCAAGGGAGATCAAGCAATCCTTTCAATCTAATATGATAACCTCAACAATCGTTACAACCAAGTATATCCATGGCCTCATAACTTTGACCTTCATTAAGTATTCATGGTAGAAAAAGGCAGTAAACAAATTTTCAGTAGTAGCAATTGACATCTTTATTTAATGTATTTCCTATTACTTGGTTATAAAAAAATTAAAGCTAATTCATGACACATACCTGAGTTGCTGAAGAAATTAAACAAGGACAATGATGCCAAGATCCTTTCTTCCAAAACCCTGTCATATCTTAGGCACTCAAGCAATCTTGGGGTAAGAACTGAGCATGCCAAAGATAACAAATCATCAGAAATTTTTTTCTGTTCCAATGAATCGGTCATCCACGCAACAGTTACCAAGCATGACCGAGTGAGAATCGGAGTGCCATAAGGTATGCAATTTGACAAAGCAATAAGGAAATGTTTATGGCCTCTTATCATCAGCACGGTCGCTAATCTCCCCAATAATTCTTCTGTTTGGTCGTTTTCATCCTAAATTAAGAGGAACTGAAATCAGCTTGTGTTTAAGACGGCAAATACTTGATAAAATAGACCCAGGTCAGTTGATAGCTGAACTGTGCTAATTTACTGGGAAAGAAATTCATTGATGCATGTGCAGATCCAATAAATTGCTCTGAACATGAGAAGAAAACGGCCAATGCATAAAAAATCCAATTTAATTTCACATTAGTATCATAGAGAAGTGCAACTCTTTAGATTATGACATTGATTAATTACATTTGATGGATGATCTCCATAGTCTTTTGTTTGATAATTTTTACACAATAAAGTTTGTAACTTTCATATAAATTATGAAGAAATAATTTTTACTCATTTGAATTGGGTTGACAGTGTTGCATGAAAAAGAAATGCCCAACTCTCTTCATTATGGGACATAACTTTTAACATTATAAGAAAGAATGTTCTAAAAATTCGAAGTTGGTTCATGAGATGTGAATGAGAAAAATATTAAACTTGCTTCATTGTAGGACTTCCTATTCGAAGCTATGAGAAATAGGGTTAACTCTTTTGAATTTGGTTGGTAGTGTATAAAATAAAAGATTAATGAATTCGGGAAGAATCCATGTAGTTGGTCCTACTTAAAGTGGGAGAATGCTCTACCATATTTTATGGGATTGTATACCTCCTGTTAGAATTAGGTTCTTGAAGGAATTAGTGTCTTACTTGTAATATTGTAGTTACTTTTTGCAATATCTATTGTTAATACATGTAGAACTATGTAACATGTATATGGACCGACAAATAGAGGGATTGAGTCCTTAACTCCCCACAAAAAAGAAGGGTTTTTACATTTATGCCTTTCTTAGATGTTGCAATATTAGTTATGCTCCTCCCTTTTTTAGAATATCAGTTATGCCCCTGACTTTGTACTTTGTTATTATTTGTGCCTTCG
The DNA here is from genome assembly GCA_037367405.1 of Ottelia alismoides. Lineage (NCBI taxonomy): Eukaryota > Viridiplantae > Streptophyta > Magnoliopsida > Alismatales > Hydrocharitaceae > Ottelia > Ottelia alismoides. Next base: position 574,737 of record JAZKJV010000568.1, read on the forward strand.
TTGGTATGAGCGTCAAGAAGTTGAAGTAAACCGTGGTTTATTCAAACCAAGGTGTGGATAAAAGGCAATACTGGAAATCCTCACCTCCTCCTCCCCCCAGCCCCTCCGACACTCGTTGTTCTTCTCCTCCACCAAATGCATCCCCCCTCCTCCCACCATTGCCGCCAGACCATCCGTTGCTGCTTGAGGTGAGTGCTTGTTCAATAGCATCACATGCATGGAGTCGTAATCGAAACCTTGTGGAGGCATGTTGGGAGAAAATAATAACTTGTTTATTCATGAGGTCGTAGGGTTCTCTTATATAGAGGAGAAATATGATGGGAAAATTACATAAAGAGGACTGAAAGAGTAGAAAATACATAAAAGAATAAAAAGATACCTTATATCTCAACACTCTCCCTCAAGCTAGAGCATAGATATCAATCATGCTCAGCTTGGAACATCTCTGGTAAGGCTCTCTGGCTAGGGCCTTGGTAAGCACGTCTGAAGGCAGATCCCATGAGCTGACATGTGTAGTGGAGATGGGACCCTTCTGAATTATGTCTCGAGTGTAGTGATAGTCTACCTCGATATGCTTAGTCCTCTCATAGAAGGCTGAATTGTTGGCAATGAAGACGGAAACATGGTTGTCGCATTGGAGGAGCATGGGAAGAGGCACTTCAACTACTAGGCCAGTAAGAACTGATCTAACCCTCATCATCTATGTACTAGCTTGTGCCATGGCCATGTACTTTGATTATGCACTGGATCTGGTGACCATTGTATGCTTCTTGCTCTTCCATGACACCAAGGAACTCCCTACGAACACTGCAAAGCCGGAGGTGGACTTCCTGTCCTTGGGACACCATAATTTACATCTGCACAAGCTGTAACGGCAAGGGATGTCCCTCTACTGAATAGAAGACCAGTGCCATCTGGGGTTTTCAGATACCTCAGAATCATACGGACTGCATCCATATGTGCATGTCTAGACTGCTCCATGAACTGACTAACTTTGTTTACTACAAAGGATATATCTGGCCTAGTGATGGTCACGTATAGGAGCTTCCCAATGAGCTCCATGTAACTTAGTTTGTCTACTTCCTCAATGTCATCATCGACTTCATGCTCAAGTCCATGGGAGTAGTGGCATGCTTGCAACCTGTCATGCATGTCTTAGAGAGAAGATTTGTAATGTACTTCCTCTGGATCATCACAAGACCTTGCTGGTTCCTAGCAAACTCCAGTCCAAGGAAGTAGCGTAGATTATCAAGGTCCTTCGGCACAAACTGTTAAGAAATCCTTAGCAGCCTGGATGTCCTCATCATCCCATGTAACAATGATGTCATCAACATAAACAAGTATGGTAATTGTACATCTCTGAGTCATCTGAACAAACAGTGAATGATCATTAGTCGATCTAACGAACCCATGTTGCTCTATCAGATCCGAGAGCTTATGGAACCATGCGCTTGGACTCTGCTTCAGGCTATAGATTGCCATGTGAAGCCTGAAATCTTTTAACACTCCCCTCAACAGCAAACCTAGGTAGCTACTATATGTAGACCTCCTCCTATAGGTCACCATAGAGAAATGCATTCTTCATATCTAGCTGATATAGGGTCCAAGCCCATATCACTGCAATAGAAAGAAGAGTACGCAATGTAGAATGCCTAACCACTGAAGAGAAGGTATCCTGATAGTCCGTCTTATATGTCTCAGTGTGCCACAAGTCTCACCTTGTAGTGATCTATGATGCCATCTACTCGGTACTTCACTATAAACACCCACTTCCATCCAACAACAGATGCTCCTGTAGGAGATGTAACAATGCTTTAAGTGCCACAGGATTGTAGTGGGACCATCTCTTCCATGGCAAGACACCACTAACTAGTCCTTTATGGTCTCATGATATGTCTGTTGTATCTACATGGCAGATAGTGTCATGGCAAATCTACTGAAGTTCTATGAGATTCTGTTCGAGGAGACATGGAGTGAAAGAGGATATGTAACACAAGTACGTCTCTACCTCCGCAAAGCAATAAGCATATCAAATCATCTGCCACCTCCTGAACTTGTAAACTACCTCCTGAGAGGGCATCTGCACATCTTGTAAAGAATCATGTTACATAGACAACTCAATAGTGCCACCAGTATAAAAAAATGTGCTCATTACATACTTGGGGCTTGCTGAATGATGGGGAAGGCCCATGAGTAAGGGGGATAGTGTGAGACCTGCGAGTAAACACGTGTGGCAAAACTGAGTCAAGGTATTGGATGACAGAGTCTATGGTGAGTGTCCCACAAGTGTATGCGTACGCATAATTGACTCACTGGATGCTGGGATGACCCAGTACCTTCCCCTAACACCCAAGAAAGTCATTGGTAATCTCTATGGTGAGTGTCCTAAAGAGCCAAACACATGCGTACACGTCATCTTGCTTCAACGAAGCATTGTTCTAGTCTTATCCATCGGCTCGGGCTTTGTCAAAATATACTCCTTGTTATTGCATTGCATAAGGGATATAAACTGCATGGACCACAACTCATAATTGGCCTCATCCATCTTCACGATGGGAGTCGGTCCCTTGAAGGCACCGGACGAAGAGAAAATTTACCCTTGTTCTCTGACATGATAGAAAGAAAGCCAAATGGAACTCGGTTGGGGAAATAGACCGATCTGAGCGAGTCTACACTATCATATAGAGGATTGATTGTATGTGTAGATTCATACAACCATCCTCATCAATCCTCGATCTGTGCTAGGGTCAGAAAAAGAGTTTTATAGGTCTGAAATAACATTTTCCAGTCAAAATCAGACCGTTTCAAACTGCAGTTTTGCGAAGGAGAGGAGAAAAACCAACCTCGGGGACGTTGGAGGTGCTACGACGGTGCAGGGGGATGATGATGGCGACTAAGAGCCGTGCGGAGGCCGCTGCGGCGGCTGGGGGTGCCGCGTAGTGGGCTTTGACGGTGGCAGGTGGCATCGCGGAGAGCTGCAGTTACGTGCGGCAACAAGTGGCGACTTGCATGGGGTGCCAGTTGCGAGTGGATGCCGTATGAGGGCCGTGCGAGAGATGGCGGCAGCGCATGGTGCATTTCAAGGGAGACTGATGGGGGCTAGGGCACGGGTGGGGTACAAGACTCCGAGGACCGTCACTCTGATACCATGCTGGGAGAAAACAATAGCTTGATTATTCATGAGACCCTAGGGTTCTCTTATATGGAGGAGAAACCAACAACCGTTCCCTAGGCACCAAAGATAGTTGGGATCTTTGCAACTATTTTAGCCCTTTTTGTTGCCCGTACTGAGTTCTATTCCTAAATCTGCCACTGTACCGATATGTGATAAGATGGAATACTATCATTGTCAAAGTGAGCAAGACACTGAGATTTGCCACTGCACACATATGAGAATAACACAATTTGAAACCAACCAATAAACATACAGCTTTCCTTTCCAACACTAGAAGAATGGTGACACCCTGATTTTTCTGAGACAGTAGTCACAGAAAACTCAAAAACAAATTAAATATCATACCGATTTAGCAGAGCTAGCATCAAGAACTTCTTTGACTGCATACAAATCTGAGGGGCCATCATCTAAACCAGCCTTTTTTAATAGCCATGACTCTGACAAAGAGGCTCCAGTGTTGGTAAACCGTCCTGCAAGGACCAGAAGGGCCCTGCTACATTGCTCCTGGATCTTTCTGCTATTTGTGCAATCCAAAGCTCTAATGATGGCATCAATTGCTTCTTCTCTATAAATGCTGTATTGCAAAGGATCTCCCTGCAACATAACTAAAATGTTGGATAAAAGACAAACCTAAAACAGAACCTTCTCAAACTGACCAACCAAAAACTTTTTGAAAGAATTTTTTGTGTACCATGATATCCAGCTGTAGAAGAATAGCTGCAATAAGTGGTTGCTGCTCAGCTGGAGCTTGTTGGAGATAAACCAAGAGAATATGCATTGTGTTCAGGCATCCCTCACTTTTCAACTCGGTTAGGAACTTTGTTATCTGAGTTCGTCTGTTGGAAGGTAAGACGTTAGTAGAATAGTATCCTACCAATAGCTTGAATTATTTTGAATTTCTTCCAAAAGAGCATTCATCATGTGTACAGCTGATGTGTGTTTAGTTCTTTATCCACACGGATCAAGCTCACTAACCAACAAATGAACATGAGAAAGTATAATGGTCACGTCTAGCATTCCAATGAAGACCTCAGGAACGCACATAAAAACAAGATGGTTTCATTTGCAAGGTCAATCACAGCATATAATGAAAATACTTGAAATGGCAATTAAGAAAAGGAAAATCCATGTCTTACTGATGTCAAAGAGATTTCCCTAATCATGTAGCACAATTCTCAAGACGACCTTGCAATATCCATGAACTTCTTACCACAAATCCGAAAAGCTTCTAATGTGAAAATCTACATATAGGGACTGCCCGCGCATTCTTTTAAATTTATACGATAACCCATGTTATCTTTGTAAGTATATTAGAAATTTAATAAACTTCCTAATTCTAGCAACATTATCCCTAATAGGTTAACTTATGTCCAACCTATATCTAGTTGAAAAATTATTATTATAGATATATCAAATTGTACCCACTTAACGGTTTAGTGGTAGTACAATGTGTCTACCACACAAAAGATCAGGGTTCAAATCTCACTCTTGCAGGGGTTGTGTTAGGTAGTCGACGGCGAGCGTAAAAAATAGTTGAATCTTTCAACATGGATTTAAGCAAGAATCCATGTAGCCGACCCTATTTATAGTGGGAGAAGGTTTAGTATGTGTGTGTATCAAATTGTGGAAAGGAATGATAGTTTCATATATTGAGAATTAATCCTAGACTCCAAGAAGAGGCTACGATTACTTACAGAGAACATTCCCCATCAAGCAACATCATAGTGTTGAGGTGCCCTGAATCCTAACTTGTTTTGTCAACTCGATAAATTGTATATCACATTGTGTGACCACCACCGTATAGTTGGCAAAAGAAGCCCTTGTTCCAAAAGGGAGATCTTGTTGCCTAGCTAGCGAGCCTGGGGAGGGGAGTGGGGGAGAGAGCAAGTGCACCTTCACTCCCCTTGTGGGAGCTCAGGGGCAACATCTCTGAAACAACATTATGTATACATATCATGTTTGTGTTCGGGTTTGTGGATCTGCGCATATAGAAGGATCCACTTGTAAGTTACTATTATATAAACCCCTTAGTTCTAGGTCTATTCGTCATCCTTAGTAAAATCTTTCTACCATCATGCAAGCGAAAAACATGTTGTCGTGCCACTGACGAGTAGACCAGTTAGGTGTGAACCTCGTAGATTATGTGCTGTAGTTGATTCGCGCTTACTTGTTAGAATGTTTGATCGGCATTACCATGTACAAGACAGATTTCTAACATGCACAGCTTGTGACAGCATCGCTCAACAGAGGCTTTGGAGATTAAATTGGCATGACATGTCTCGCTACTCAAAACGAGAGCAACAAAACTCTGTACCTTATCATCTTAAAATTACATAATCTTTTGTCGATAAAAAATTTCTTCAACCATTTCTTTATAATATGGATTTCTCCCAAATGCCAACATGTACCTAATACATCATATATCATGAATTCCATAACATCACTACCAAAAACTGTAATCCAAACTCACAATCCATGTCTAAAATGGTAAGTGACATATATATACAAACAATAATTTTTAATTTATTAAATACAAAAATGAACCATCTTACCTTTCACATGTTTCATGGTTTTATAAATTATATTCACTTCATCGGTATGAAAAATAAACTAAAAGATCCAAAACATGATGTAAGACAGCACAACCATTAGTTAGTAATGTAATCCGCTTGTGACTCATTGAATTCAGGCTCAAGTATATCTGTAGATTATATTAATTAATAGAGGAGTAACTCTAAACCCAAAACACGCTTAGACCTAGTGAATGGACTCTGTTTTATAAGAAAGAATTGCGCTAATTCTGAAATAATTGTGTATAAGAATAATGCATCGAAATCATAAATATACCGAAGCTTTGCAATATTATCAAGCTATATAAACATTTAATTTTTCAAAAAAAACAACTGTGATTACTTTAAGGCTATCTCGACTACAATTAAAATCGGTATTTTGTAGTTGCATCAAACGTCATTGTAGCTAACTATACTAAGTTCATAAACACCAAAACAAACCAAGTCGTATGCGTAGACAGTCCCAAAGGCAAAAGAGCACCTTCATATGGTCCAAAGCCTATGTGTATACAGAATATGTGACCAAAGTCCTCTAAATCATATAAAATGGTTGTCAAATATAATGACTTCTTTATATCGGATGACATGTTTCAGGGTCATATTTATGGCTAGTTCACAACTCATCTAAGAGCAACTGCGATGTTCATACTCTTTAATATCGTTCAAATTCATAAGATAGTAATTGTAATATGTAAGAAACATGATATGATGAATATAATTGCTTAATAATTATCAGAAAATATCTCTATATAGAAAATCGATTACATACATCTAAAATTTCTCTTGTGCACGAAATCAATGAATGCTTGATAAACTCTATCATATATAGTATTCTTTCCACCTACAAATCAACTAGAACTTTACCACCACGGTTTAAGCTTGGATAATTATATATTATCCATAAGAATGGAAAACACCATGTTGTGAAAAATGGCAAAAACTTCTCCCACTTTCGGTAGGGTCGACTACATGGATTCTTAGCAAATCCATGGTGAAGATTAGGTAGTTAACAACAACAACAAAGCCCCCCCCCCCAATTAAGTAGGGTCGGCTATATGGATTTTTTGCCTAAAATAGACCTATAATCCAAGCTGATGTAGACTGTTGAAATCTTAGAAGTGGAAGCGGAATCAATAAAACAAGAAAGATAACATGAAGAACAATGATTTAACATGGAATCCTACTCCCTAAGGAGCGGGATGAAACTGGTATCGGAGCCATAGCCATTCCCAGGTGCCACCACAACAAGACTGGCAGTAGGTGTATGATCATCAATAATGGCAAGGTTAACATGTAATAGTTGCATGAGTCGAGAATAATCCGTAAAAGATAGTTGGACAGTTTCACCCTCATCAATAGTCATCTCAACGGAGAAATCATCTGATTCAGCAGTAACTTGGTTAGCTATGGGAGGCTTTCCCAACTTTTCACACTACATGTCAGACGGATGGCTGGCCCATCTTGTGGCAGTGCACCAATGGGGGATAGCTACGTCCTCGACCACATCGAGAGTCGCAGTCTCGGCCATCACGAAAGTAGATTGACCACCTCAAGAATTATGTTCTTTGTCGATAGAACTTGGCCAGAGTGGTCAAGAGTGGAATCAAGTTGTTGTGTCACATGTATATCACCGGAAGCAAATGCCAAAAATAAGGACTTAATCCTTCGACTTCTGGTATCGAGGTCTCTATCATGCGAGAAATCAGTATACTTGCCATTTTGATCCCCCTCTCTCATGCTTAGGGCAGCATGCTAGCTAGAAAATTGTAAGTTCCTCGTACATACTTGTAACCTAGTAATAGTACTAAATAGACCAAATCCATGTGTAGATGTCATCAAGACGGGACTTGGTGGTCTATTGAGAATATGTTTGAGATAGTTCTTCCAACATCTCCTTAGTGTCTCCTAGAGATTGGCAACAATCGACTAATCAATGATGTTGGTCAACTATCTCATGACATGATAGTCATCCTGTACCACGACTCATAATCTTTGTCATCTGCCTAGAGAGAACTTTCCGTAAGAATATAGATATTCTTCTATCCATCCAGAAGCACCTAAATCCCAAGACCAATGTACATAATTCTCTGTAACGAGTTTTTTTTTGAAAAGAGAAGGGGTGGACTCCCAATCTGGGATCCACCACACAAAAAATGTATATATATATATATGGTAAGAGAACTTAGAGATACAAGGGCTTGTCAAACCTTACATTACAACATAGAACTCCAAGCGCTAAAAAGTGCCCTGCAGTGCGCAATCATATTTTCAGAATAGAAATTTTGTCCCCTAAAAATGACATCATTCCTACCACACCAAATGGCCCAAAGAATAGCGAACAAGTAAGACGTATCCACCCGCTGTCCCCCGCATTCGGCTCTGACGCAACTCCAAAAATTCGCCATATTGTCCACTCTTATCCAAGCAATATCTGCATCCCTCCACACACGCGTTGAGAATGGACAAGAAAAGAAGAGATGGTCCAAATCCTCCGCCTCCTGCCTGCATCTATCACATATGCAATCTTCCACCCCCAAAATATGTCCGCGACGACTCTTAGTTAGAATACTTCCATTGGTAAGCAGCCATATGAATACCTTTATCCTGCTGGGCACCCTGCTCTTCCAAATGATGTTGGCATCCAGTCTCGTGTCACTTCCCCCACGTCCGTCCTCTCCCGTGAAGAACCGGTAAGCCTTCTTAACTGTGAACCTCCCATCGCCCCAAACCCAATGGTCCCGCCTCACCGTCGGACCCTCGACTCCCGCCAGCTCACTCCTCAATCTAATAAAATCCTCCATCCTACGAGAAGAAAGTAAAGCAGAGAAATGGAATTGCCAATCACCATGATCCCACATATCGCTAACAACAGCTTCTTTCCTACTTGATAAGCTGAATATCCCTGGAAATCTCTCCTTTAGCACCCCATCACCAGTCCAATCATCAAGCCAGAATTTGAAGCCGTCACCATTTCCAACCATAGGTCGCATCTTGATGGTCATATCCGGAAGAATCTTAACAATCGCCTGCCACAACACAGATGGAGCCCGAATCCGAGAGGTCTCTAAAGAAGGAGTAGCACAATAAATCTTCCGCATGAGCCTACAAACCAAGTCCTCGGATGGCCCCCATATACGAAGCACCCACTTCGCCACAAGGGCCTTGTTCATGTCTCCCAATCTCAGGACCCCCAAACCACCCAACTTCCTTGTTGTTGTGACTTTTGTCCAATCTGCCAAGTGGATTCCCTTCTTCATTTGCCGCCCATCCGACCAAAAAAATGCCTCATGAGAACCTCCATCCTCTTACGGATCCCAACGGGCAACAAGCGTGTGGAACAAAAGAAAATAGGTATGGCAGAGAGAACGTGCTTCAGCAACACCAACTTACCACCCTTTGATAACGTAGATGCCTTCCAACCAGCCAGCCGTCCCTCCAACCTCGCCAACAGGGGTCTCCAGTCCGCAGTTCGCAACCTCCCCGCCACAAGAGGAAGCCCAAGGTAATTGATAGGCAAAACACGAACGGGGCAACCCAGAGTGCCCCTAATCACCAGTGTCTCCTGCTCTGACAAACCAAAAGGCACCACCGCTGATTTCTCTCTATTAATTTGGAGGCCCGAAACGAGCCCAAAAATGTCCACTATTCTTGCCGTCCTCCTAATTCTGTCCAGCTCTGGTCCCATGAACAACACAGTGTCATCGGCATACTGCAACAACGGAATAGATATCTCCCCATTAGTATATCCATCGCACCACTCCTCTTCCACCGCCAACCTCAGTAGAACCGCCAACGCATCCGCAACAATCACAAAAAGCAGAGGGGCAAGAGGGCATCCCTGACGGATCCCTCTCTGCGGCTGAAAAAAACCCCCTTCAGGCCTACCATTCACGAGCACCGCCAAGGAAACCGTCGTGACACATCGCTTGACCCATGCCACCCATAAAGGTGGAAATCCCCTCTTCTCCAAGGCCTTCCAAAGAAACCGCCAATCCACACAATCATACGCCTTTGCGAAATCGATCTTCCAGAGCAGGCCTCTAGTCTTGTTCCTCTTCCAATCCGCAACCACTTCTGACGCTAAAATCAACCCATCCGCCATCCCCCTTCCCGTGACGAAAGCCGTCTGCTCTGGAGAAATGATACCCTGCATTACCCTTCGAAGCCTGTTGGCCAGCGTCTTAGCAACAATTAGATAAATGGCATTCGAAAGAGCAATAGGTCTATAGTCCTCAGCCCTGGAGGGGTTCTCCCTTTTTGGCAATAGGAAAAGCAACGCTTTATTCAGTTTCTCGAACCCCTGATTACCGCTGCTGAACTCCTGAAAGATAGCCAATACGTCATTCTTGAGCATATCCCAGAAATCCCTGTAAAAGCGCACCGGAAAACCATCAGGCCCAGGTGAACCATCGACGTTAAGCTCGAGCAAAGCAGCCTTGATCTCCTCCTCCGTGAACTCCCGGATCAGGGAATCCGCCTGAGCCTCAGAAATGCTCAAAACCCCCTTACCCTGCCAGCCCCAACCAGTCCGCAGACCACGCCTGCTAGCAGTCTGGAAGTGCGATCTGAGCGCTGCCCCCACGGCCTGGTCCCCCTGCACGGTCGACCCATCCACCTCAACGTTAAAAATGCAATTCCTCCGCCGCCTCCCACTAGCCATGGCATGAAAGAACCGAGTATTTGCATCTCCCTCCTTTAGCCAACGCTGCCTGGATCTTTGCCTCCAAACCACCTCCTCTTTCTTGTCCTCCATGAGAATGTCAGCCATATGTCCGCTTCTCGCTTCGGCCTCTAACACTGTGAGCTCCCTTTCATCCTCCAGCCTATCCAACCTACAAACCTCTTCAAGAGCCGAGACCCTTTTGGATCGTCTCCTCAGCCGATTCGCCCTTGCAAAATCCACCAAATATCTTCGTAGAGCAACCAACTTAGCCGCAAAACGACCCATTGCCGAACCATGAGGTTGGCATCCCTCCCAAAACGAAGATATCAATTCTCTAAAACCATCTTCAAGTAACCATGCCTGCTCAAATCGGAAGAAGGATCTAGGCCGAACAGCCTCCCCTGAAGACCATAACAATGGTGTGTGATCCGAATGAGATCTCGGCAACGCAATCGCCCCGGCCAACGGAAACAAACTAATTGCCTCACTGGAGATCAAGAATCTATCAAGTCGAGATCTCGATCTAGCATTTCTCCGCGTGTATCTACAGCCTGTCGCATCCACAACTTGCATCCCAAAATCTGCAATGAACCCCCAAAGCTCTGTAGATCCTGTGTCACAACCACCGCGGCCCCTAGGACGATCCTCCCGATGAAGAGTAGCATTGAAATCTCCAGCAACGATCCAAGGCATCGATTGGTATCTCTCCCGAGCCAGAGCCAACTCATCAACCAATTCTGAGAAATTCACCCCATTGCATGGCCCATATACATTGCTTACCATCACTCTTGTGTCATCTGCACGACGTTGCAATACAAGCGAAATTGAGTGTCTTCCCACCAACTCACCACTTTCCACGATGAATTTGTCCCCCTTCCAACCAGTCAACACACCCCCAGATGCACCAATAGATTGAATAACTCGGAACTCCTCCAAACTGTTTCCTCCCATCTCCTTCCAAATCGACTCCAAATTAGCTGAGGTTTTTGTTTCCTGTAATAAGACGACATCGGTTTTGTGCTCTATGATCAAATTCCGCACTGCAGCTCTCTTTTCCGGCCTTCCCAGGCCCCGTACATTCCAAGATAGAATATTCATTTGGTAACCACAGAGACCCTTCTTGGCGGGACAATGCCCAAACAAGCTGCAAACTCTACCTCCAGTCCATCAACCTCCTCTCCTTTATCCCCTGCACCCTCAAAAACCCCAAGGCCTGATTCCTCTATTTCGGGCAACTCCCCAACGTCGCCGGTCCGCACAGCCACATCCTCTGGTGGTCCCTCGATCGCCACCCGAGCACCCCCCACCCTTATTGAAGATACGTTTCTTCTTAGGAAAAAAGCAACCGAAGCATCTCCCGCCACTACAGGCTTCCCGTATATCTGGGGTCGCCTTCTACTCCTACGGTCCCTCAATCCCCGAGAAACAAAAGTCCAATCATACCGCTTCACCAAGTCCCGTGCCCCCCCTTCTTGCTGCTCCACCCCCAATCCAGCATCTGGCACATTCCTCGGCACCCCACCCTTGTCAAGACCATCTTCACTGCCACCCCCCTCAACAACCGCCGAACCACCACACGACCTCGGCCCCATGCTCACACCCCCTTCACCAGGAACCCCATCCACCCTGCCAGGCTCATCCCCACCACATTCACTCCCCTCCCCACTGCAAACCCAGCACCTGCCGCTCCCTTCCACCACCCTCATCCCCGGGTCAGCACATCGAGCCTCCAACTGCACCCCAATCCCACTCGCCGCAGCAACCTCCATCCTTCCATCAGTAGGCATCACACCCCGCCTGAACCCATTCACCTTAGCCGTCGAATCGCCCAGATCCGTCCCAAAAACCATCGCTTCTCCAGGTAACCGTGCCCCTTGAATCTGCCAGTTGCACTCCCCCGAGCAGAGCAAAGGGTGGACGAAATCAAGACGACCATCCCGCAACATACACGGATCACGCGGGCAAGAGTGGAAGTTGAAAGGGTCGTAATCATCACCCACGGGTGCCGGATCTTTAAAAAACGAGCCCATCATGTCCCACAACATTTAGTGAGATAATGCTCTGATTGGACCACAGAACAGTAGATAGCCTCAATACGATAATTCTCAGAATAATAAATGGGACAACACGGTGGTTCTCTCTCCACGCGATAGTTCTCCAACGCAACTTGGGGCTTCGGGTGATTGTTCTGATGCCCTTTTCACTCCAACGCTGGCGATTGTCCTTCTCAACCGAGCGATGGTGCTGCTCGCAGTTCTCACGATGCTCTCTCTTTAGGCGATGGTGCTACAGCGTCCCTTACGGTTTCAGGCGATTGTTCCGATGCCCTTTTCGCTCCAAGCAATGGTGCTGCTTTAGAGCTTCGGGCGATGGTGCTGCTGCAGCACTCAGCACTTCAAGCAATAGGTACCAGTGATGCTGCTTCAGGCCCCTTTAGGCGAGCTTGGGTTCCCCATGTTTCACTTTATCCTGCCTTACATAACTTTATTCCATCCTATTTCTATTCGAACAGAAACAGTGCCTTATTAGAGTTTATTCATCACCCTTATTTCTGCTTATTCCCGAATCTAACGCATCTTGAGGATGAAACTCCAAAATCCCAATCACATAAAAAGGAAAAATTATAATAGAATCCTTGATAGGATTAGTATAAATAGAAAGAGCAAATATAGAGATAACAAGATGGCTAAAAATAGAATAACACCAATATTCTTCAACGAAAAGAATAACTTCATCTTATGATAACAACGGCAAAGAATGTACACAGACAAGAACTTGTGAAAGCACTCTATGCATTAGAAGAAACTGAACAAGATAAAAGATGAGTGGAAGGAGATGAAGGATCTTGCAAACAGTATAGGACAATTATTTTTTTAGACAATACCTTTCGTGGGGTTATTAGCATGGATGATCCGATGAAGCTCTAGAAGAATGCCAAGTGACAATATAAGTCCAGATCTCTGGCAGAAAGGCTACTATTGAAGAAGAAGAAAATGTATGGTCCAGAGACAGTTGAGGGGCAATGTTAGAGTATACTTTGATGAGCTCAACAAGATTTTAGTTAATGTTTTTACATTTGAGGAGAAGATCAAGAAAAGAAAGTTTCTTTTAGGAGGACAGGTATTTATCTTGTTGAGTTCTCTTCAATCTGTTTATGATCATACCGCGATGATGTTTTTTTATCTTAAGATGTCCATCACATTGAATTAGATAGTTGCTTCACAACTTATGAATAAGGGTTGACAAAGATTAGCTTGTGAGGCATTAAATAATGAAGGCATGTACTGGTGATAGAGCATGGGCATTTTGGATCAAAGGAGACGAAATTCAGAGATCGATCGAAACCACATGTTCTAGTCGCATGCTTCTGATGTGACAAGGGGAGTCACAAGAATGCCAATTGTCTGAGATGTGAGAGGGAGAAAGGGAAGGTGAAGGCATGTAATTTAGATTTAGACCAAGAAAGATTTCATAAGTAGTATATGAGGGATACTTGTTAGCATGCTCAAGAGACCCAACATAGATTCGAGATAGCATCTGGACTCGGTATGTTCAGCTCACGTAGTTTATCTATGGAGTATTTTAATACTTACAGGAATGCAATAATGGCATAGTAAAGAAGGCGGGTAACATCAAAGGCATTGGATCAATGTGATTTCGAATGTTTGACGGGACTCTGAGAGGTTGTCAGACACATGCCTCAAACAAAAATGAAACAGATTACGCTGGATGAGATTGAATGGACATCGGGTTACTATTAAAGGGGAGTTCTCAAAGTGACTAAAAGAGCATGTACGGTGATGCGATAAACAATGATGCCAAACATGGTGTCCACCTTTTTTTTCTCTGAAAAAATATATGAATGCATTTATAACATCAAATATCGTCTTTATAAAAAAAGGTTCGTGTTTATGCTAGTGAGCGTACATCGTGTTTATGCTAGACATATCTTTTTTTTGTTAAAAAAAATAAAAAATGTTAAACATAAAAAACATTTCTTTTTTCCAGTGGATTCTTCTTATTCATTTACGTTTCTTCCTGTGCCTCCCTTTTTTCAGTTCCAGCTAAATGGTTGTTAATGAGATTTTGTTGAGCTTTACTTATATTGACCTTATACAAAATTATCATTAGGTATGTAGAAGCTAGAAGCCAGCTTATATATGGGTGGCCTGTTTTCAGTAAGTACGAGACTGCATGACAGCCTCGAGATCCTATGCAGCATTTCCATCTTTCTCAAACCCATCCAGTGCTTTCAATCATTTAATACGACGATCTCTAATTTGAGGAAGCTTTGCATTTGCAGAGGTAAAACTTGCCTCAATGCAGCATGCCACAGGATTTGTGGAATTCATGAAAAGATCATTCAAATTATTTTCCGATCATTCCAGCTATTTGATGATCAAAAACTACCGGAAGGCATTCTGGTTTAAAAAATTCTCAACCTTTTTCCCGCATGGATTTAGAATACATCTCAGAAATGGCAGTAGAAGAGACAGTAGCGTACCTTCCAAGGCAAAGAAGTTCTATAAGTAGCATGAGAGCACACCCGTTCGACCTCAATTGGTTCCCAACAAGAAGCTCAATGATTGCTTTCTTTTTAATATTTACAGCCAAGAATTCCCTGCAATTTCCATCAGCCTGGACGCACATTGTAAGAAGAGATGCTACACTCCTGCAATCATGTCCATCACCCATCTCAAGCCATCTGATTAGCAATCTCAGTCCCCCAAGTGAAACCACTTGCCTTGCGTTTTCCACATTTCTATCCACATCAAATCCCAAAAGTAATTGATCTAGAAGGTAGAATGCTGCAGTTTTTGGACTGCACTTCACAGAAAACAAGATCTGTGTGTGCTCACCATGGTCCAGCACACGCAGCACTAAAGGAATCCACTCCCTAGATAACATTTGCTTTGCCTTTGGTCGAAGAAAATAAAGAAGAACTGCCACCTTTAGGAAAAGGCTATGGCTTGCTAAAAGCCTCATGAAAATCTCAAGCTGGGGATCTGCATTGAGGATGACCTGCCTGTTCACCTCATTTCGGGTCACCAGCTCTGCTAATGTGGAGATGGAAAGCTCCAATACTTCCTCATTCTTGGACATCAACAATACCTCTAACATTCCCTCTATAACAGGGCCTGATGACAATGCAATCCACAAGATAGAATTTTCCTGGGAATCTGACAAGGCCCTAGCAACCAGCCGAACTGCGGCTTCACATTCACTGAGATTATTGGAGGATGATATGATGCTAATCGCACGGCTGAGATTGAGTAAAGGAGCGCTTGCATTTGTTTCTTTGCAAACTGTGTGAGGTTCTTTCTTCGGTATTTGATTGTGACTAATATTTCCTATATCCGAATCATTCTGACATGAGAACAACCTCAAAGAATATGATCTATGCGTAGTTGGATGAGATCCATGAATTGCATTATCCTGCATGCTACTTGTACTTCTTTGTTGGACTGCATGATCTGTCTGGCTACATACAAAACACCCAAACTTGCGAGATTATTTTAGACCTTCAGTATAGATTCTTATAGAGAACAGCAGCAACGGCTATATATATATATATATATATATATATATATATATATCAATCTAATTTTGCAATTCTAGATTCAAAATACCAACTCAAACGCTGAAAGTCCAGTAAAAAAAATCGAAATGCACATGAAGTTGTGTAAGAAAAGGAAATGATCGACATAGCATATATGAATGAAGAAAATGTGTATTTAAATGTTCATATGATAAGTATACTCCAGAAGAAGGCATACTAAGAGAATAAGAATAACTCATAATGTAGAAACAAAAAGAAACCCATGGAAGGAGTCCCAAAAACACTTGTAGAAGTTGCGTTACATACTAACACTCAGGCAGACTCCAGCTAAATAAACAGCTGACTATTCTCTAAGCATATATCAAACTGGAAATTCTGCTAACACTGGCAACTTCTAATTCATGGTGGCACAAAATAGTCTCAAAATATTGTAACTTAATTCTAAATAAAGAAATAGGGAGAAAACTACATATTAGACATGATATAAAATCTGTAGATCCCATATCCACCTACAGATTTTACTATAGTATACTCAGCTAACAACCAAATAAGTTACTCACATGAACAGTCTCTCCAAGCTCAACTTTGCATGCTTCTATCCCAGCCTCTGCTTTGGACTCTGGGCAGCGCATATCAAATACACTTGCATCTTTACATCCAACCTTTTTATTTTCATGGTGAAAAACAGCTTGATATCTCCAGAACAAATAAAAACCACAAGATGAAAATGCAACCGTAAGTTAAAAATGTCATGGTCATGGAAATCTGGAGGAACAAAGATTAAAAAAGGAGGGAAAAACAGAACTCGAAAACATACAAGCTTCTATTGGTGGTGCACGGTGAGACAGGGAACGGTTTCTTCCCCACGGGAGCATGGTAAGTGGATCTCGACGGCAAGGACACCGAAGGTGTGACGGGACTCCTCTCACCACCCTTGAGCCATCCTTTAAAGTACAGAGCGAACTGCGCAGTGCCCAAATCCATCTGATCATTGTAAACTCTGTTTAGACCTTTCGTGGTCCGATCCTTCTCGACAGCATCCAAAACCGAAAGCATCTCCACCTCCTTATTGTACCAAACCTTCAGATGGAGCAAATGAGGGAGAAAGAACTGATCCCAAAGATCCGGAAGCAGGCTCTTCCTTGCGATGTACGGGGCATCGCAGAACACCTGGAGGAGGTGTCTGGCAGCACCCTTATCATTCTTCTCCATCTTGCAGATGATGGAAAGGTAAAGATGGGCGCAAGCCGAGAGATGCGAGTTGGGTACACCGCAAATGTACCCGCTCTTCTTCCTCGACGAGTTAGCCGCCACGACGATCGACAGAAGCCGCACAGAGCTCCTCAAAGACCTGACATTACTCTCTTTACATGCACCACCGCTCTCTGCCAAGCGCTCCACATTCTCCATCCCCATCTGGAAATTCACGAACACCTTGTGGGCGTTGTCGTCCCTCCCCGCGAAGCACACCTCACACTTCTCCCTCAGCCTCATCCTGAAGCTCCGGTCCTTTAAGTACCTTCCTAAGTAAGATGACAACACCGATACCACTGCACGGGCTGCGGCATCGTCTCCAACCGGCTCCTCATCACGAGAACGGGTAACCGAAGCAGAGGAGCTCGCGTGCGAGGTCTTGGGAAGGAGGCTGAGGGATCCAATCGAGCGGGAGCGGCGATGGTTAGTCTTGTGGTGTTGACTGTCATGGAGGAGGTCGATGCTGCGGCGGTCGCGGCAGAGAGATAAAGAGGTGGGGGCGGGGGCGGGAGGTGGGTCATCGGGGTTGTTGGCGCGGCGGAAGCCGTGTTGGGAGAGGAGTTCATGGAGGGAGGTGGGCATCAGGTGAAGAAATGGGAGGTGTGGATGGATGGAGGAGCTACGGAGAGGAGGAGAATGGATTTGTGCTGTGCTCTGCCATGGATTATCATATACCCCATATGAGTACGGATTAAACAAAACCAGAGAGAGAGAGAAAGGAGGGGCATGTGGACAGAGTTGGCAACGGAAAGGGCGTGCGGAAATGGCGGGAAGCGTTGGCCGTTGCTGTCTTTAAACCTGAAGTGCATCTTTCTCTCTCCACAGAATTACGGGATCATGGATCACAACCGTTAGATGCTGATCCGACGGCCTCAACTAGCTGCAGTGAGTAAAATGGATTTCAGATGAGCAAGGAATCTCACTGTAGTGTGACCATGTCAGCGAGAGGATCTCCCCTGAATAGTCGGTCTCCAACGAGGGTCATCTGATTCTCATCGGACGGTCTCCTATAATACAACACCTGATGTATTAGAGCTAGGGATGAAAACGAATGTGAATATATTCGTATCACATCCGCTATCGTATTCGTTTTCTACATATTTTGATATTCGTAATCGTATTCGTTTTAAAATGTATGTGGACATGGATATCACTTTAACATTCGCTAATATTCACATTCGTATTCGTATATTCGTTTTTATACATAAGTATAGTAATATAATTATTTATAACTGTGTGTAGCAACATTTTATGATTGCATTCACCATTGTTGATATAATTATTATGAAATTACTATATCTAGTATATATATTTTATGTGTAAACCATCTTAAACATGTATATTTTAGTTAATCTATTAAAAGTTTCTATTATTATTCGTATATGATTCGTATTCGTTTTACATTCGTATTCATTTTTAAGGATATGATAACACATTTTTTACATTCGTCAATATTCGTATTCGCATTCGTATTTGTATTTTAAAATGGATAAGAATATGATTATACCTATATTCGTATTCGTATCACTCTCAGCATGTCAATTGGAAGATAGAGAAGTATATTGAAATTTTACGGCAACCCCTGTCCAAATCCTATGTTGTATCCCCTATTGTATTATGTGTGGCATCTAAATCCCATGTGGCATCCAATGCGGCATCTGACATGGATTTTTAAGAATACGTTATTTTTGGTAAGTTTCCATTTGAGGAGAAAGGGTACAACTTCACCTCCCCATTTGCAGGTGACATGAGTGGCAATGTGGTGTTGCATGATGGCAAGGCATTGCCAACTATTGATAGTTGTTCAAGGTGGTAGCGACGGTGCAAGGTAATGTGTGATAGTGATGATAGTGGTGCGCAGCGATAATGATAACGATGTGTGTGGTTTGTGGTGATGGTGGTGCTCAGCAGTTGCGGAAGAGAATGGTTGTCGGCCATTGGTGTAGAGGAAGAATGGGATCATCAAAATCCTACTATACGTTCAAAAAATTTAGTGAAAGCATGACCTTAGACAATTAACATGTTGACTAAAGGATATGCTAGGAATACAAGCTGCAATGATCAGTTTCGAGATTATGGCAAGTTGGTTGAAGGGCATGTTATAAATTCAAACTAGAAATATAGCATGTCTCTAAACTTATGGAAGGTTGACCAGAAAAACTATCATAAGAACGAACTAAAATATACCATGCTCATAAACTTATGCTAGATAGCCCAAAGACATGTCATAAATACGAGTTAAAAACATGACATGTCTTTGACATATGGCATGTTGGCTGGAAGGCTTGTCATAAATTCTAACTAAATATATGAACATCCCTAAGTTAGAGCCCCTATGGTACAAGACGTTTTATGTGTAGAATGAAAATATCGAATCAAAATCAAGATTTGGCATCTTCACCAAATAATGTCATGCGCATAGATTGAACAAGTTTCGATGCATCAATCATAAAACAGGCAACGATGATCCTTTGTAACTGATCATGTGTCATGTTGATGAATCTCCATTTCATCACTTTTATTCTTTCATGTTGGACTTAAATCTCTAGCTACATGCATGTAAATAGCATTAATTTGTACAAAATAACATTCATTATTTGGTACATAAATATTGCATAAATACATGTATTTAATTCCAAAATAAAAGATTAAAGCAAAGAAAGGAAAAAGAAATGAAATCTCAAAAATACTGAGTGACCCTAGACCCTGAGACCAAGTCAATATTGACTTGGTCAAAAAGGAATAAATTAGGGGAGATAGATGGGCTAACTATACATATATTACACAATTAAACCTTAATTTTTATTTATTAATAAATAACATTTGGAACCTAATTTATTTTTCCAATTTATACACCTCAGATAATAAAATCCTCAGCATAAATATTGTACATAAAATACAAAAATATATAATTTATTTCATAATAGAATAATGCACAATGCATACAGGAAACACAAAATAAAAAGCCGCAAACAAAACTTCCCAGACATGTATCTCCTCCATACATACTCAAAATTGACCAAACTCACCTTTATTATTCTGAAATTTTAATTATTTATTTAATGAGTACAATTTCATTGAAAATGAAATGAAGATGCAGAAGTTAGTTTTGGGTCCCTAATGTATTATACATATGTACTTTATATTCAATATATCCATTCTTTATATTTTTACATTTCCTATATTTTTATACACTTGTGAATATTATTCAAAACACAGTAAAATAATAAATATAAAAAAGCATCAAAAATACATTAAAATAAATAAAATGTTGAAATATATATGTAAATTATACATATATAATACATATACTTATTTATTTAAGTAAATAAATAAAATCAGAAAATATAAAATATATATATTATAATTAAATAAGTTGTAATTATATAAAATACATGTACATAATAATAAAATATAGAATACAAAATAAAAGACCCAAAATACATACATATATATACCTATGTATACAAATATAAATATTCCTCTACCCAGGTGCTCTTAGAAAAATAACAAAAAATAATAAGGGATTTTTATCCCCACAAACCTTAGAAACTTGTTAAAATTCCTCTACGACATGTTGCACAATGTAATTACCTCATCGACCCTGTAAATTACCCCAAGAATCTCCACAAGCTTCAAAAAGATTAACCGCGGAGTTCATGAGGTAAGAGTTAGCAAGTTTTACATGGTCGAGGGAGGAATTATGTTGTTTCAAATATCAAGAAAGTAATTTACATAGTTTATAAAGTTCATGGGGTAAAAATCCCTGATAACAATAGATGGTAGACGAGCTTCTATTAACTTGGAGTGTGTAAGCTCTTTAGAATGCTTCTCTATTCATAAATAAAAAGCAGAAGTGCATCTAATTATTAGAAGCCCACACTCCAAGTTAGTGATGAAGTAGAATTATAAGGAGCTCAAACACTTAGCCACTCGAACAATTCACTTAAGTAGATTGACCACTTCAATCAATCAACTAAACATGATGCACAATCTACTCCTTGCAAAACCAATCAACTAAACATGATGGCTAGCATTTGTGCGTGACTAATATTGACTACTGCAAACGACATAATATAAATAACAACTTTTCCAATAATGCATCCAAGTCTATGAATCAAATTTATGTTCCATCAATTGATCATAGAATTACTTGATTGATTTTGTTAGTTACATAATATATAGTATTTACATAAATAATGTAAATGATCTCACTAATATATTTTTCATAATTTTCATATTGTGTTTCATGTGTTTGAACAATAATAGGGCTTACTTTCATTCATGACATCTACCGATGAAAGTTCGATCAAAGCTGCAACCTTAAAATCAATAGCATAAGCTCAATCAAAACGGTATCATCAATGAATCAGCTGGCTCCCCCTCCAAATCACAACGAGCATGTAGTCAGACAACTGGCTTTTCAACTAGTCGATTGATCCATTAGGTGTTCTCCAGCTCTTGTCGAACTAGTTGGCTTAACATTATCGAGAGAGAGCTCGAGAGGAGATCTGGCCTTGGTCCTCTATGTTTGAGGTCTTGCCATTGTTCAAGAACTCGAAGAGCATAGGTTTAAGGCCTGATATTGTTTAAGAAGTTAAAGAACATATTTTTTCTCCATTGCATCAGTAGAAAGAAGTAATTCTTTTTCTTATTTTGAAAGGGAATCCCTAGGGCTCTATATAGGTAGAGAGGCATAGGGTTACAATTCACTTAGTTTATGAGATGATTAATCTACCCCTAGGGTTTATGGGCAGAGTGCTTTACAACATGACTAATCTACCCCTAGGGTTTGTGGGTAGCGTGATTCTCAACACCCCCCTTCAAGCTGGAGCATATATATCAATCATGCTCAGCTTGTTACAACATTTTTTGAATTGTATGCGTGCAAGTGGCTTGGTGAATATATCTATTGTTTGATCCGAGGAAGGTACGCTCTGAGTACGAAGTAGCCCTTTCTGTATCAAATCTCTGGTATAATGGCAGTCAATTTCCACATGTTTGGTGTGTTCATGGAACATAGGATTGTTGGCTATGTGCATTGCCGCTTGGTTGTCGCATCTAAGTTCCATGATATTTCTAGGAGTGATATGAAGATCGGTAAGTATAGACCGAATCCACACAAGTTCTGTTGCAGCTTGAGCCATGGCTCGGTATTCACTTTCAGCACTTGAGCGAGAAATCACAGCTTGTTTCTTGCTTCTCCACGTGATCAAATTTCCTGCAAGATAAGTGCAGAACCCTGTAGTGGACTTTCTATCAATCAAGCTACCTCCATAGTCTGTGTCTGAATACGCCATGAGGTCAAAGCTATTTCCTTTGGTGAATAGTAGTCCTTTTCTTGGAGATGATTTGATGTACCTTAAGACCATCATGCATGCATCATAGTGAGCTGAAGTCGATGAGTCCATGAACTGGCTAAGTTTTCCGACAGCAAGAGAGATATCTGGTCGGGTGATGGTAAGATATAGTAGCTTACCCACTAGACGTCTGTATCTACCACTATCCTCAACATCACCTGCCTCGTAGATGCGTCCCTTGGGATCCATGGGTATCTAAGCTAGCTTGGATCCTAGCATTCCGGTTTCTTGGAGGAGGTCAGTAGTGTACTTTCGTTGAGACATGACAATTCCTCTCTTGGATCTTGCTATTTCAATCCCTAGGAAATATCTTAAAGGTCCCAAGTCCTTGATCACAAATTGGTATGCCAGTTGTTTCTTTACTTCTACAATACCATCATGGTCATGTCCTTTGAGGATGATGTCATCCACATATACCAGCATAGCCACAGTTCCTTTTCCATTCTTTCATATGAATAAAGAATGATCTGCTGAAGATCGGATGAGGCCCAGATTCTCTAATGCTTCTGATAATTTTTGAAACCATACACGAGGGCTCTGTTTGAGACCATATATGGCCTTGCATAATAGACAAACCTTCTGACACTCCCCTTGAAGCTCGAACCCGGGTGGTTGTTGCATATACACAATTTCTTGGAGGTCACATTAAAGAAATGCATTTTTCACATCTAGTTGATGCAAGGGCCAATCAAGCTGTACTGCAACTGCCATGAGAATTCGTATGGTGGAAAGACGAGTTATTGGCGAGAAGGTATCAAAGAAATCAACACCATAAGTTTGCGTAAACCCTTTGGACACAAGCCGGGCTTTATAATGAGAAATCGACCCATATGGATTGTATTTCACCGTGAAGACCCATTTGGACCCAACAATTTTATTATCTCCGGGTGGATCCACAAGTGTCCAGGTGTTTCGAGAGATCAAGGCAGACATCTCTTCTTCCATTGCTAGGCGCCATTTTGAGTCTCGAATGTCCCAGACCCCAAAGCCCCCGACCTTGCCCCCGACCCCAGCGCCCCCAACCCCAACCCAGAGCCCTGCCCCCGACCCGACCTCAACCCCAACCCCAGTGCCCCACCCCACCTCACTCCGTCCCAGCACCCTGTCACCAGCGCCCTAGCCCCCCTGCTCAGTCCTACCCCGCCCGTCAGTTCCCCAACGCCCCAACACCCTGTCACCAGCCGCCCGCCACCAGCGCCCCAGCCCCATGCTTGATGCCTTCTCTTATGCTTGTCTCCACAGGCCCTACGCCTAGCATACCCGTTCCGTCTTTGAAGCTCATGCATCCACGACGGCCCCTCTTCTCTGATCCTGACGTCCTCGCCTCCTTTGTAGATGTGCCCTTCCAAATGATGCAGGGGTAGTGCAAGGACATTATCGACATTTTAAGATCCATACTACATATTGTACATGATGTCACAGATGGTGTGATTATTGATGCTACGCTCCTTGATTATATTTTCAAGCATTCGGTTACCACTGTTAAGAGCATTCCTTCAAGTTGGCATCTCGCTTTCTCTCTCATGCTTTGAAAGCGGCTATGCATCAAGTTATCACTGGGCCAGGGTCTTTACATGCTTGGGTGAGATTGTTGCTCCTCCCCTGCTGCACCCTACAGGTTTTTAGGCCCGTGAACATGAGAAATAAAAGGTCAAGTAATAGAATGTCCTTGCAATAACGACCTATTCCAAGTTTACTCACTATGTGGGGCAGTACATATGGCTTCACCAATTGGATGGGTGATTTTTTGAAATGGGATGTCTCTGAGACTTCAGATCTTAGTCAGAATAAATCTTTGAAGGAGAATAAATATCAAAGCTCTAACATCAGATAATGTCTTCGCAAAGTGTCAGATGGATACTTTACATCAGCCATAAAGGATTTATGCTCTTCAAGAGTTGCTCCTTATAATTTATATGCTTGTGAACGGAAGGATGACCCAGACGTTGGCGCCAAAGAGCAATGGAGGATGCAGAGAAAGTGGTCCCAGAGAAAGCGATAGTGTCAGAGGACTGGACCAGGTGATATACTCCCCCTTCTTCATGACCCGCACCAATCGTCCTCCCAGTTAGTATGCCCTGAAACACACAAGATATAGCATCAAATATTGCTCTACAATCGAGTTCTTTGTAAATCTGGCTAACTGAGAGAAGACTGATGGGAAAATCTGGAACAAATAAAACATTGTTGAGTTTGATATTAGGAGTTAGATGGACGTAGCCTTTTCCTTTTATTTGGGAAAATCATCCATCAGCAACCCGTACCGTCCGTCCAGGGGGGACATTATGCATCTACTGTATGAAGTTCGTTCGCCACACATATGAGTGGAAGCACCTGTATCGATCAACCACTCTGATTTTGTAATTCTATTGGCAGACGCGATAAAGATACCTGATCGTGCCATTGCTGCAGTATCTGTAGTATTATCCTGATATGAGGTAGAGGACTCGATCGATTGCAACCTGTTGATACGTCGTATCAGATCATCGAAGTCACGTCTAGGGACCTCTACGAGAGGACTATATCCTTCATTGGCCATTCGAGCACTAGGAGTAGGGTACCCCTGTTTGCTGTAGCATACAACTTTTGTGTAACCAAATTTATGACAGTAAGAGCATTGGATGGCGCTACGACCTCGCCTTGGAGTGAAGCATCCTCGACCACGGCTCCTGAAAGAGCCTC